>JANJGN010000592.1:0-372629 GCA_026770705.1 Isurus oxyrinchus | reverse complement strand
GGAGGAGGTTATAGAGATAGGAAGGGGTTAAGGTGCTGGAGGATGTTATAGAGATAAGTAGATTTGTAGCGGCTGGAGGAGTTTACAGAGATAGGGAGGGGGTGTATGGGCTGGAGGAGGTTACATAGATAGGGAGGGGTGTAGGGGCTGGAGGAGGTTACAGAGATAGGGAGGTTTTTTGAGGCTGGAGAAGGTTACAGAGATAGGGAGTGTTGTAGGGAGTGGAGGAGGTTACAGAGATAGGGAGGGGTGTAGGGCCTGGAGTAGGTTACTGAGATAGGGAGTTTTGTAGGGCAGGAGGAGGTTACAGAGTTAGGGAGATTTGTAGGCGCTGGGAGGAGATGACAGAGATAGGGAGGGTTGTAGTGAGTGGAGGAGGTTACAAAGATGGGGGGGTGTAGCATCTGGAGGAGGTTAGAGTTATAGAGAGGTGTGTTGGGGCTGCAGGAGGTCACAGAGATAGGGAGTGTTGTAGGGCCTGGAGGGGGTTACAGAAATAGGGAGGGGTGCAGGTACTGGAGGAGGTTACAGAGATAGGGAGTGTTGTAGGGAGTGGAGGAGGTTACAGAGATAGGGAGTGTTGTAGGGAGTGGAAGAGGTTACAGAGATAGGGAGGGTTATGGTGAGTGGAGGAGGTTACAGATAGGGAGGGTTGCAGGGAGTGGAGGAGGTTACAGAGATAGGGAGGGTTATAGTGAGTGGAGGAGGTTACAGATAGGGAGGGTTGCAGGGAGTGGAGGAGGTTACAGAGATAGGAAGATTTGTAGGGACGCGAGGTGGTTACAGAGATTGGGAGGGGTTTAATGGCTGGAGGATGTTACAGAGATAAGGAGGGGTGTAGGGTCTGGAGGAGGTTAGAGAGATAGGGAGGGATGTAGAGGCTGGAGGAGGTTACAGAGATAAGGATGGTTTTAGGGCCTGGAGAAGGTTAAAGAAATAGGGTGTTGTATTGTTGGAGGAGGTGAGAGAGATAGGGAGTGTTGTAGTGAGTGCAGGAGGTTACAGAGCTTGGTTGGCTTGAAGAGGCCGGAGGAGGTTACGGAGATAGGGAGGCGTGTAGGGGCTGGAGGCGGTTACAGAGATAGGGAGGGTCGCAAAGGCTGGAGGAGGTTACAGAATTAGGGAGGATTGTAGGGGCTGGAGCAGGTTACAGAAATAGGGAGGCTTGTAGTGAGTGGAGGAGGTTACATATATAGGGAGTGGTGTAGTGTCTGGAGGAGATTACAAAGATAGGGACGGGTTTAGGGGCTGGAGATGGTTACAGAGATAGGGAGGTTTGTAATGGCTGGAGGAGGTTACAGAGATAGGGTGGCTTGTAGTGAGTGGATGAGGTTACAGATTTAGGGAGGAGAGTAGCGGCTGGAGGAGGTTAGAGAGATTGAGAGGGTTGTAGGCTTTGGGGGACGTTACAGAGATAAAAAGTTTTGTGGGGACTTTAGTACATTACAAAGATAGGGAGGGTTGTACGGGCTGGTGGTGTTTACAGTGTTTGAAGTTTTGTAGGGCTGGAGGAGGTTACAGATATAAGGAGGCTAGTAGTGATTGGAGGAGGTTACATATATAGGGAGTGGTGTAGTGTGTGGAGGATGTTACAAAGATAGGGACGGGTGTTGGGGCTGGAGATGGTTACAGAGATATGGATGGTTGTAGTGGTTGGAGGAGGTTACAGAGTTAGGAGGTTTATAATTAGTGGAGATTACTGAGATAGGGTGGGTTGAAGGGAGTAGAGGAGGTTAAAGAGATAGGGATGAGTGTAAAGGCTGGAGAGGTTACAGAGATAGGGAGGTTAGTAGGGACTGGAGGGGGATACAGATTTAGGGAGGGCTGGAGGAGGTTACAGAGATAGGGAAGGCTGAAGTTGCTGGAGGAGGTTAGAGAGATAGGGAGGGTTGTAGTGAGTGGAGGAGGATACTGAAATAGGGAGGGGTGTAAGGGCTGGAGGAGGTTACAGAGATAGGGAGGAGTGTAGTGGCTGGAGGTGGTTACAGAGAGAGGGAGGGTTGTTTGGGCTGGAGGAGTTTACAGAGATAGGGTGGGTTGTGTGAATGGAGGAGGTTACAGAGATTGGGAGGGTTGAAGGGAGTGGAGGAGGTTACATAGAAAACACGGGGTGTAGGGGCTTGTGGAGTTCACAGAGATTGGGTGGGTTGTAGGGGCTGGAGGAGGTTACAGAGATAGTGAGGGATGTAAGGGCTGGAGGAGGTTTCAGAGATAGGGAAAGTTGTAGGGGCTGGAGGTGTTACAGAGATAGGGAGGGGTGTAGGGGCTGGAGGAGGTTACAGAAATAGGGATTGTTGTAGGGGCTGGAGGAGGTTACAGAGATAGGGAGGGTTGTAGGGTTTGGGGGATGCAACAGAGATTGGAATGATTGTAGGTGCTGTAGTACGTTACAGAGATAGGGAGGATTGTAGGGGCTGGAGGAATTTACAGAGATAGGGAGGTTGGTAGGTGCTGGAGGAGATTACAGAGTTAGGGATGGGTCTAGGCACTGGAGGAGATTACAGAGTTAGAGAGGGGTGTAGGGTCTTGAGGAGTTTACGGAGATAGGGATATTTGTACGGGCTGTAGTACTTTACAGAGATATGGAGAGTTGTAGGCACTGGAGGTGTTTACAGAGATAGGGAGGGTTGTAGGGGCTCAAGAAGGTTACAGAGATAGTGAGGCTTGTAGTGAGTGGAGGAGGTTACAGATTTAGGGAGGGGTGTTGTGGCTAGTGCAGGTTACAAAGATAGGGAGGGCTGTAGGCGCTGGAGATGGTTAGAGAGAGTGGGTTGTAGAGGCTGGAGATGGTTACAGAGATAGAGTGGGTTGTAGGGGCTGGAGGAGGTTACAAAGATAGGGTGGCTTGTAGTGAGTGGATGAGATTACAGATTTAGGGAGGAGAGTAGCGGCTGGAGGAGGTTAGAGAGATTGGGAGGGTTGTAGGCTTTGGAGGACGTTACAGAGATAAGAAGTTTTCTGGGGACTTTAGTACATTACAGAGATAGGGAGGGTTGTACGGGCTGGTGGTGTTTACAGTGTTTGGAGTGTAGTAGGGCTGGAGGAGGTTACAGAGATGGGGAGGAGTGTAGTGGCTAGAGGTGGTTACAGAGAGAGGGAGGGTTGTATGGGCTGGAGGAGTTTACAGAGATAGGGACGGTTGCAGTGAATGGAGGAGGTTACAGAGATTGGGAGGGTTGAAGGGAGTGGAGGAGGTTACAGAGAAAGCACGGGGTGTAGGGGCTTGTGGAGTTCACAGAGATAGGGAAAGTTGTAGAGGCTGGAGGTGTTACAGAGATAGGGAGTGGTGTAGGGGCTGGAGGAGGTTACAGAGATAGGTAGTGGTGTAGGGGCTGGAGGAGGTTACAGAGATAGGGAGTGTTGTAGCGGCCGGAGGAGGTTACAGAGATGGGGAGGTTTGTAGGGGCTGGAGGAAGTTACAGACATAGGGAAGATTGTAGGGGCTTTAGGAGATTACAGAGGTACGGAGGGTTATAGTGAGTGGAGGAGGTTACAGAGATAGGGAGGGGTGTAGGGGCTGGAGGAGTTCACAGAGGTAGGGTCGGTTGTAGGGGCTGGAGGTGGCTCCAGAGATAGGGAGGGGTATAGGGGCTTGAGGTCGTTAAAGAGATAGGGAGGGGTGTAGGTGGCTGGAGGTATTTACAGACAAAGGGAGGGTTGTAGGGGCTGGAGGAGGTTACAGAGATAGGGAGGGGTGTAGCGGTTGAAGGCGGCTGCAGAGATAGTGTGGGTTGTCAGTGCTGGAGGAGGTTACAGAGATATGGAGGGGTGTAGGGGCTGGAGGAAGTTACAGAATAGGGAGGGGTGTAGGGGATGATGGATTTTACAGAGATAGGGACGTTTGTAGGGGCTTTTGGAGATTACAGAGATAGCGAGGTTTGTAGGGGCTGTATGAAGTTACAGAGATAGGGAGGGATGTAGGGGCTGGAGGATGTTACAGAGATATGGAGGGGTTTAGGTGTCTGGAGGAGGTGACCTAGATAGGGAGGGGTATACAGGGCTGGAGGAGGTACAGAGATAGTGAGGGGTGTAGGGGCTGGAGGAGGTTGCAGAGATAGGGAGGGTTGTAGGGGCTGGAGGATTTGACAGAGATAGGGAGTGGTGTAGGGGCTGGAGGAGGTTACAGAGTTAGAGAGGGTTGTAGGGGCTGGAGGAGGTTACAGAGATAGGGATATTTGTAGGGGCTGTAGTACGTTACAGAGTTGGGGAGGGTTGTAGGGTCTGGAGGTGTTTACAGAGATAGGGAGGGTTGTAGGGGCTGGAGGAGGTTACAGAGATAGGCTTGTAGTGAGTGGAGGAGGTTACAGATTTAGGGAGGGGTGTTGTGGCTAGAGGATGTTACAAATATAGGGAGGGGGTGTAGGTGCTGGAGATGGTTAAAGAGATAGAGAGTGTTGTAGGGGCTGGAGGATGTTACAGAGATAGGGAGGTTTGTAGTGGCTGGAGGAGGTTACAGAGATAGGGAGGGGTGTAGGGGCTGGATGAGGTTACTGAGATAGGGAGGCTTGTAGTGAGTGGAGGAGGTTACATATTTATGGAGTGGTGTAGGGGCTGGAGGACGTTACAAAGATAAAGATGGGTGTAGGGGCTGGAGATGTTTACAGTGATAGGGATGGTTTGTAGTGGTTTGAGGAGGTGAAAGAGATAGGGAGGGGATTAGAGGCCGGAGGAGGTTAGAGAGATGGGAATGGGTGCAGGGACTGAAGGAGGTTAGAGATAGGGAGGGTTGTAGGGACTGGAGGGGGATACAGAGTTAGGGAGGGTTGAAGGGAGTGGAGGAGGTTACAGAGAAAGCACAATTTTTAGGGGCTTGTGGAGTTAACAGTGTTGGTTGGGTTGTAGCGGCTGGAGGAGGTTAGAATAACATACACTCCAATATTGCAGCACACCCTCAATTACTGACCCTCCAATAGTACAGCACACCCTCAATTACTGACCCTCCAATAGTACAGCACACCCTCAATTACTGACCCTCCAATAGTACAGCACACCCTCAATTACTGACCCTTCAATACTACAGCACACCCTCAATTACTGACCCTCCAATACTACAGCACACCCTCAATTACTGACACTCCAATAGTGCAGCACACCCTCAATTACAGACCCTCCAATACTACAGCACACCCTCAATTACTGACACTCCAGTAGTACAGCACACCCTCAATTACTGAATGTCAATTAATGCAGCACATCCTCAATTACTGAACGTCCAATAGTGCAGCACACCCTCAGTTACTGACACACCTATACTGCAGAACACCCTCAATTACTGACTCTCCAATAGTGCAGCACATCCTCAATTACATACACTCCAATAGTGCAGCACATCCTCAATTACATATACTCCAGTAATGCAGCACATCCTCAATTACTTACACTCCAATAGTGCTGCACCCTCAATTACTGACACTGCAATAATGCAGCACACATGCAATTACTGAACTTCCGACAGCACAGAACACCCTCAATTACTGACACTAAAATTGTGCAGCACACCATCAATTTCTGACCATCCAATAGTGCAGCACACCCTCAATTATTGCACCACCAATAGACCAGCATACTGTCAATTGCTGACACTCCAATAGTGACGCACACACTAAATTACTGACATGCCAATGGTGCATCACACCTTCAATATCTGACACTACAATCGAGCAGAACACCCTCAATTACTGACCCATTAATAATGCAGCACACCCTCAAATAATGACACACCTATTGTGTAGCACACCCACAATTACTGATAATCCAGTGGTGCAGCCCACCCTCAATTAATTACACTCGAATAGTGCAGCACATCCTCAATTACTGACCCACCAATAGTGAGGCACTCCCTCAATTACTAACAATCCAGTGGTGCAGCACACCCTCAATCACTGACACTCCAATAGTGCTGCACACCCTCAATTACTGACCCACCAATAGTGCAGCACACGCTCAATTACTGACATACCTATAGTGCAGCACACCATCAATTACTGAACTTAAGACAATGCAGAACACACTCAAATACTCACACATCTATAGTGCAACAAACCCTCAATTACTGACACTCCAACAGTGCAGAACTACCTCAATTACTTTCCTTCCAATGGTCCAGCACACCCTTAATTACTCACCTTCCAATAGTGCAGAACACCCTCAATTATTGACCGTTCAAAAGAGCAGCATACCGTCAATTATTGACACTCCAACAGTGCAGCACACCCACAATTACTTACACTCCAATAGTGCAGCACACCTTCAATTACTGACAAACCGGTTGCTCAGCATACACTCAATTACTGACACTCCAATAGTGCAGCACACCCTCAATTATTGAACCTTCAAAAGTGCAGCACAGTGTCGATTATTGCAGCACACCCTCAATTACTTACTCTCCAATAGTGCAGCACACCCTCAATTACTGATACTCCAGTAGTGTAGCAAGCTGTTACTGACACATCAATAGTGCAGCACACCCTCAATTACAGACACTCCAGTAGTGTATCAAGCTGTTACTGACACTCCAATAGTGCAGCACACCCTCAATTACTTACACTCCAACAGTGCAGCACACCCTCAATTATTGACCCTCCAATAGTGCAGCATATCCTAAATTACTGGAAAACCAATAGTGCTTCACAGCCTTAATTACTGATGCTCCAATACTGCAGCACACACTCAATTACTGACCCTCCAATAGTGTAGCACACCCTCAATTATTGACCCACCAATAGTGCAGCACACGCTCAATTACTGACACTCCAATAGTGTAGCACACCCTCAATTATTGACCCACCAGTAGTGCAGCACACCCTCAATTACTAAAAGTCCACTAGTGCAGCACACCCTCAATTATTGACCTTCCAATAGTGCAGCACATGTGCAAATATTAACCCTTCAAAAGTGCTGCCTACCTTCAATTATTGACCCTCCTATAGTGCAGCATACTGTCAATTACTGACACTGTAATAGTGTAGCACCCCCTCAAATTCTGACACTCCAATAGTGCAGCATACCCTCAATTACTGACACTGCAATAGGGTAGCACCCCTCAATTACTGACACTCAATAGTGTAGCACACCCTCAATTACTGAGCCTCCAATAGTGCAGCACACACTCAATTACTGACACTCCAATAGTGAAGCACACCCTCAATTACTGAGCCTCCAATAGTGCAGCGCACACTCAATTACTGACCCTCCATTAGTGCAGCAAAAACTTAAATACTGACCCTCCTATAGTGCAGCACACCCTCAATTACCGACCCTCCAATCGTGCAGCACACTCTCAATTACTGATACTCAAACAGTGCAGAACCGCCTCAATTACTGACACTCCAATGGTGCAGCATACCCTCAATTACTGATACTCAAACAGTGCAGAACAGCCTCAATTACTGAAACTCCAATGGTGCAGCACACCCTCAATTACTGATACTCTAGTAGCGCAACAGACAGTCAAGTACTGACACTCCAATCGTGCAGCACACCCTCAATTACATACACTCGCATAGTGCAGCACACCCTCAATTACTTACACTCCAATAGTGCAGAACACCCTCAATTACTGACACGCCAACTGTGCAACACACCCTCAATTACTGACACTCGAATAAAGCAATACACGCTCAATTACCAACCCTCCAATCGTGCAGCTCACCGTCAATTACTGAGACTCCAACAGTGCAGAACAGCTTGAATTACTGACAGTCCAATAGTGCAGCACACCATCAATTAATGACACTCCAATAGTGCAGCACATCCTCAATTACTGACATTCCAATAGTGCAGCACACCCTCAATTAATGACACTCTACTAGTGCAGCTACACTCAATTGCTGACCCTCCAATAGTGCAGAACACCTTCAATTACTGAACTTCCGACAGTGCAGAACACCCTCAAATACTGACACTAAAATTGTGCAGCTCACCATCAATTACTGAAAATCCAATAGTGCAGCACACCATCAATTACTGATAATGCAGTGGTGCAGCACACCCTCAATTACTGACACTCCAGTCGTGCATCGCATCCTCAATTACTTACACTCAAATAGTGCAGCACACCCTCAATTACTGACCCACCAATAGTGCAGCACACCCTCAATTACTGACACACCTATCCTGCAGCACAACCTCAATTACAGACAATCCAGTGGTGCAGCACACCCTCAATTACTGACACTGCAATAGTGCTTCACACCACACACTCAATTACTGACCACCAATAGTGCAGCACACCCTCAATAACTGACACACCTATAGAGCAGCACACCCTCAATTACTTACACTCGAATAATGCAGCACACCCTCAATTACTGACACACCTATAGTGCAGCACACCCTCAATTACTGACACACCTATAGTGCAGCAAACCCTCAATTACTGACACTCCAATATTGCATAACTACCTCAATTACTTTCCTTCCAATAATCCAGCACACCCTCAAATATTGACCCACCAACAGTGCAGCACCACCTCAATTACTGACACAACTATAGTGCAGAAAACCCTCAATTACTGACACTCCAACAGTGCAGCACAGCCCCAATTACTGACATAACAATATTGCAGCACAAAGTCGATTACTTGCACACCTACAGTTCAGCACATCCTCAATTACTGACACTCCAATAGTGCAGCACACCCTCAATTAATGACACTCTACTAGTGCAGCAGACACTCAATTGCTGACCCTCCAATAGTGCAGAACACCTTCAATTACTGAACTTCCGACAGTTCTGAACACCCTCAAATACTGACACTAAATTTGTGCAGTTCACTATCAATTACTGACAATCCAATAGTGCAGCACACCATCAATTACTGATAATGCAGTGGTGCAGCACACCCTCAATTACTGACACTCCAATCGTGCATCTCATCCTCAATTACTTACACTCGAATAGTGCAGTACACCCTCAATTACTGACCCACCAATAGTGCAGCACACCCTCAATTACTGACACACCTATCCTGCAGCACAACCTCAATTACAGACAATCCAGTGGTGCAGCACACCCTCAATTACTGACACTGCAATAGTGCTGCACACACTCAATTACTGACCCACCAATAGTGCAGCACACCCTCAATTACTGACACACCTATAGAGCAGCACACCCTCAATTACTTACACTCGAATAATGCAGCACACCCTCAATTACTGACACACCTATAGTGCAGCACACCCTCAATTACTGACACACCTATAGTGCAGCAAACCCTCAATTACTGACACTCCAATATTGCATAACTACCTCAATTACTTTCCTTCCAATAATCCAGCATACCCTCAAATATTGTCCCTCCAACAGTGCAGCACCACCTCAATTACTGACACAACTATAGTGCAGAAAACCCTCAATTACTGACACTCCAACAGTGTAGCACAGCCCCAATTACTGACATACCAATATTGCAGCACAAAGTCGATTACTTGCACACCTACAGTTCAGCACACCCTCAATTACTGACACTCCAATAGTGCAGCACACCCTCAATTACTGACCCACCAATAGTGTAGCACACCATCAATTATTGACCCACCAATAGTGCAGTACACCCTCAATTACTAAAAGTCCACTAGTGCAGCACACCCTCAATTATTGACCTTCCAATAGTGCAGCACATGTGCAAATATTAACCCTTCAAAAGTGCTGCCTACCTTCAATTATTGACCCTCCTATAGTGCAGCATACCGTCAATTACTGATAATCCAATAGTGCAGCGCACAATCAATTACTGACACACCTATAGTGCAGCACACCCTCAATTACTTACACTCGAATAGTGCAGCACACTCGCAATTACTGACACTTCAATAGGGCAGCACTCCCTCAATTACTGGCACTCCAATAGCGCAGTACACCTTCAATTACTGACACTCGAATAGTGCAGCACACTCTCAATTACTGACACACCTATAGTGCAGCACACACTTAATTACTGACACTCCAATAGTGAAGAACACCCTCAATTACTGAGCCTCCAATAGTGCAGCACACGCTCAATTACTGAGCCTCCAATAGTGCAGCACACACTCAATTACTGACACTCCAATAGTGAAGCACACCCTCAATTACTGAGCGTCCAATAGTGCAGCAAAAACTTAAATACTGACCCTCCTATAGTGCAGCACACCCTCAATTACTGATACTCAAACAATGCAGAACCGCCTCAATTACTGACACTCCAATCGTGCAGCACACCCTCAATTACATACACTCGCATAGTGCAGCACACTCTCAATTACTGACCCTCCAATAGAGCAGCACACCCTCAGTTACTGACACAACTATAGTGCAGAACACCCTCAATTACTGACACGCCAACTGTGCAACACACCCTCAATTACTGACACTCGAATAAAGCAGCACACGCTCAATTACCAGCCCTCCAATCGTGCAGCTCACCGTCAATTACTGAGACTCCAACAGTGCAGAACAGCTTGAATTACTGACAGTCCAATAGTGCAGCACACCATCAATTAATGACACTCCAATAGTGCAGCACATCCTCAATTACTGACACTCCAATAGTGCAGCACACCCTCAATTAATGACACTCTACAAGTGCAGCAGACACTCAATTGCTGACCCTCCAATAGTGCAGAACACCTTCAATTACTGAACTTCCGACAGTGCAGAACACCCTCAAATACTGACACTAAAATTGTGCAGCTCACCATCAATTACTGACAATCCAATAGTGCAGCACACCATCAATTACTGATAATGCAGTGGTGCAGCACACCCTCAATTACTGACACTCCAATCGTGCATCGCATCCTCAATTACTTACACTCGAATAGTGCAGCACACCCTCAATTACTGACCCACCAATAGTGCAGCACACCCTCAATTACTGACACACCTATCCTGCAGCACAACCTCAATTACAGACAATCCAGTGGTGCAGCACACCCTCAATTACTGACACTGCAATAGTGCTGCACACACTCAATTACTGACCCACCAATAGTGCAGCACACCCTCAATAACTGACACACCTATAGAGCAGCACACCCTCAATTACTTACACTCGAATAATGCAGCACACCCTCAATTACTGACACACCAATACTGCAGCACACCGTCAATTACTGACACTCTAATAGTGCAGCACGCCCTCAATGACTGTTCCTCCAATACTGCAGCACACCCTCAATTACTGACACTCCAATAGTGCAGCACACCCTCAATTATTGACATACCAATAGTGCTGCACATCTGCAATTATTGACCCCTCAAGAGTGCAGCATACCTTCAATTATTGACCCTCCAATAGTGCAGCATAACGTCAATTACTGACACTCCAATAGTGCAGCACACCCTCAATTACTGACAATCCAGTGGTGAAGCATACACTCAATTACTGACACTCCAGTCGTGCAGCACACCCTCAATTACTGACCCACCAATAGTGCAGCACACCCTCAATTACTGACATGCCTATACTGCTGCACACACTCACTAACTGACCCTCCAATAGTCCAGCACACACTCAATTACTGACCCTCCAATCATGCAGCACATCCTCAATTACAAACAATCGATTAGTGCAGCACACGCTCAATTACTGAACCTCCAATAGTGCAGCACACCCTCAATTACAGACACTCGAATAGAGCAGTCCACCCTCAATTACCGACCCTCCAATCGTGCAGATCACTGACAATTACTGAGACTCCAACAGTGCAGAACTGCCTCAATTACTGACACTCCAATAATGCAGCATACCATCAATTAATGACACTCCAATAGTGCAGCACACCCTCAATTACTGACACTCCAATAGTGCAGCACACCCTCAATTACTGACACTCCAATAGTGCAGCCAATCCTCAATTACTTACACTCCAATAGTTCAGCACACCCTCAATTAACGACACTCTACTAGTGCAGCAGACACTCAATTGCTGACCCTCCAATAGTGCAGCTCACTATCAATTAATGCCACTCCAATGGTGCAGCGCATCCTCAATTACTTACACTCCAATAGTTCAGCACATTGTCAATTAATGACACTCTACTAGTGCAGCAGACACTCAATTGCTGACCCTCCAATAGTGCTGCACCTTCAATTAATGACACTTCAATAATGCAGCACACCTTCAATTACTGAACTTCCGACAGTGCAGAACACCCTCAATTACTGACACTAAAATTGTGCAGCTCACCATCAATTACTGATAATCTAACAGTGCAGCACACCATCAATTATTGAACCACCAATAGAACAGCATACCGTCAATTACTGACACTCCAGTAGAGACGCACACCCTAAATTACTGACATTCCAATAGTGCAGAACACCCTCACTTACTGACCCACCAATATTGCAGCACACCCTCAATTACTGACACACTTATAGTGGGGCACAGACTCAATTACTGACCCTCCAATAGAGCAGCATACCGTCAATTACTGACACTCCAATAGTGAAACACACCCTCAAATACTGACACTCCAATCGTGCAGCGCAACCTCAATTATTGACCCTCCAATAGTGCAGCATACCGTCAATTACTGACACTGCAATAGGGTAGCACACCCTCAATAACTTACACTTGAATAATGCAGCACATCCTCAATTACTGACACACCTATAGTGCAGCACACCCTCTATTAATTACACTGGAATAGTGCAGAACACACTCAATTACTGACCCTCCAATAGTGCAGCATACCGTCAATTACTGACACTACAATAGTGCAGCTCAGTATCAATTAATGCCACTCCAATGGTGCAGCGCATCCTCAATTACTTACACTCCAATAGTTCAGCACATCGTCAATTAATGACACTCTACTAGTGCAGCAGACACTCAATTGCTGACCCTCCAATAGTGCTGCACCCTCAATTAATGACACTTCAATAATGCAGCACACCTTCAATTACTGAACTTCCGACAGTGCAGAACACCCCCAATTACTGACACTAAAATTGTGCAGCACACCATCAATTACTGATAATCTAACAGTGCAGCACACCATCAATTATTGAACCACCAATAGACCAGCATACCGTCAATTACTGACACTCCAGTAGAGATGCACACCCTAAATTACTGACATTCCAATAGTGCAGAACACCATCAATTACTGACCCACCAATATTGCAGCACTCCCTCAATTACTGACACACTTATAGTGCAGCACAGACTCAATTACTGACCCTCCAATAGAGCAGCATACCGTCAATTACTGACACTCCAATAGTGAAGCATACCCTCAATTACTGACCCTCCAATAGTGCAGCATACCGTCAATTACTGACCCTCCAATAGTGCTGCACACCCTCTATTACTTACACTCAAATAGTGCAGAACACCCTCAATTACTGACCCTCCAATAGTGCAGCATACCGTCAATTACTGACACTGCAATAGTGCAGCACACATTCAGTTACTGACAATCAAATAGTGCAGCACACACTCAATTACTGACACTCCAGTAGTGCAGCATACGCTCATTTGCTGACCCTCCAATAGTGCAGCACACCCTCAATTACTGACACTCAATAGCACAGCAGACACTCAATTACTGACTCTCCAATCATGCAGCACATCCTCAATTATTGACTCTCCAATAGTGAAGCACACCCACAATTACTGATAATCCAATGGTGCAGCACACCCACCATTACTTGCACTCGAATAATGCAGGAAAAACTCAATTACTGACACATCCTCAATTACTGACACACACTCAAATAGTGCAGAACACCCTCAATTACTGACCCTCCAATAGTGCAGCATACCGTCAATTACTGACATTCCAATAGTGATGAACAACCTAAATTACTGACCGTAAAATGGTGCAGCACACCCTCAATTACTGGCACTCCAATAGTGCAGCACACTGCCAATTACTGACACACAACAGTGCAGCACACCCTCAATTACTGACACTCCAATAGTGCAGCACACCCTCAATTACTGACCCTCCAATAGTGCAGCACACTAACAATTAATGACACTCTACCAGTGCAGCAGACACTCAATTGCTGACCCTCCAATAGTGCTGCATCCTCAACTAATGACACTTCAGTAATGCAGCACACCCTCAATTACTGACAATCCAAAAGTGCAGCACACCCTCAATTGATGACCCTCCAATAGTGCAGCACACCCTCAATTACCGATCCTCCAATAGTGCAGCACACCCTCAATTACCGATCCTCCAATCGTGCAGCACAGCATCAATTACTGACACTTCAATACTGAAGGAAACCCTCAATTACTGACACTCCAATTGTGCAGCACACCCTCAATTACTGACACTCCAATTGTGCAGCACACCCTCAATTACTGACACTCGAATAGTGCAGCACACCCTCAATTACCGATCCTCCAATAGTGCAGCACACCCTCAATTACTGAAACTCCAATAGTGCAGCATACCCTCAGTCACTGACACACCTATAGTGCAGCACACCCTCAATTACTGACACTCCAATAGTGCAGAACACCCTCAATTACTGACACTCCAATTGTGCACACACCCTCCATAACTTACACTCGAATAGAGCAGCACATGCTCAATTACTGACCCTCCAATCGTGCAGCTCACCATCAATTACTGAGACTCCAACAATGCAGCACACCCTCAATTACTGACACTGCAATAGTTTTGCACCCTCAATTACTGACACTTCAATAGTGCAGTACACCTTCAATTACTGAACTTCCGACAGTGCAAAACAGCCTCAATTACTGGCACTAAAATAGTGCAGCACACCCTCAATTATTGAAGCACCAATAGACCAGCATACCGTCACTTATTGACACTCCAATAGTGACGCACACCCTTAATTACTTCTACTCGAATAGTGCAGCACACCCCCAATTACTGACCAACCGATAGTGCAGCACACTCTCAATTACTGACACACCTATAGTGCAGCACACCCTCAATTACTTACGCTCCAATAGTGCACCACACCACCAATTATTGACCCTTCAATAGTGCAGCATACGTCAATTACTGACACTCCAATAGTGTAGTACACCGTCAATTACTGACACTCCAATAGTGCAGCACACCCTCAAATGCGGACTCTCTAGTAGTGCAGCGCACACTCAATTACTGACACTCCAATAGTGCAGCCCACCCTCAATTACTGGCATTCCAATAGTACAGCACACACTCAATTACTTATCGTCCAATAGGGCTGCAGACCGTCAACTGCTGACCCTCCAATAGGCCAGCACACCTTTAAATACTGACCTTCCGACAGTGCAGAATACCGTAAATTACTGACACTCCAATAGTGCAGCACAGCCTCAATTACTGACACTCCAATAGTGCAGCACACCCTCAATTACTGACACTCCAATAGTGCAGCACACCCTTAATTACTGACATTCCAATAGTGCAGCACGCCCTCAATTACCGATCCTCCAATCGTGCAGCACATCCACAATTACTCACATTCCGAGAGTGCAGAACAGCCTCAATTACTGACACTCCAATAGTGAAGGAAACCTTTAATTACTGACACTTCAATACTGCAGCACACCCTCCTTTACTTACACTTCAATAGTACACCTACAGTTCAGCACACCCCCAATTACTGACATTCCAATAGTGCTGCACACCCTCAATTACTGACACGCTAGTAGCGCAGCAGACACTCAATTACTGACCCTCTAATAGTGCAGCAGACACTTAATTATTGACCCTCCAAAAGTGCAGCATACCGTCAATTACTGACACTCCAGTAGTGCAGCACACCCTCAATTACTGACACTACAATAATGCAGCACAACATCAATTACTGATCCTCCAATATTGCTGCACACCTTCAATTACTGACCTTCCGACAGTGCAGAACACCCTAAATTACTGACACTCCAATTGTGCAGCACACCCTCTATTACTGACACTCCAATTGTGCAGCACACCCTCTATTACTGACATTCCAATAGTGCTGTACACCCTCAGTTACTGACACTCCAATAGTGCAGCACACCCTCAATTACTGACACTCCAATAGTGCAGCACACCCTAAATTACTGACACTCCAATAGTGCAGCACACCCTCAATTACTGAAACTCCAATACTGCAACATACCGTTAATTACTGAAACTCCAAAAGTGCAGCAAACCCTCAATTACTGACACTCGAATAGTGCAGCACACCCTCAATTTCTGAAATTCCAATAGTGCAGCACACCCTCAATTACTGAAACTCCAATAGTGCAGCACACCCTCAATTACTGAAACTCTAATAGTGCAGCAAACCCTCAATAACTGACCTTCAAATAGTGCAGGACACACTCAATTACTGACACTCCAATAGTGCAACACACCCTCAATTACTGAACCTCCAATAGTGCAGAACACCCTCAATCACTGACACTAAAATTGTGTAGCACACCCTCAATTGCTTATTCTCGAATAGTGCAGCACACCCTCAGTTACTGACCCTCCAATAGTGCAGCACACCCTCAATTACTGACCCTCCAGTAGTGCCGCACACACTCAATTACTGACACTCCAATACTGCAGCACGCGCTCAATTACTGACCCTACAATTGTGCAGCACACCCTAAATTACCGATTCTCAAACAGTGCAGAACAGCCTCAATTACTTACACTACAATCGTGCAGCACACCCTCAATTACTTACACTCGAATAATGCAGCACACCCTCAATTACTGACACTCCAATAGTGAAGCACACCTTCAACTACTGACACTCCAATAGTCCAGCACACACTCAATTACTGACCCTCCAATCATGCAGCACATCCTCAATTACAAACAATCGAATAGTGCAGCACACGCTCAATTACTGAACCTCCAATAGTGCAGCACACCCTCAATTACAGACACTCAAATAGAGCAGTCCACCCTCAATTACCGACCCTCCAATCGTGCAGATCACTGACAATTACTGAGACTCCAACAGTGCAGAACTGCCTCAATTACTGACACTCCAATAATGCAGCATACCATCAACTAATGACACTCCAATAGTGCAGCCAATCCTCAATTACTTACACTCCAATAGTGCAGCACACCCTCAATTAACGACACTCTACTAGTGCAGCAGACACTCAATTGCTGACCCTCCAATAGTGCTGCACCCTCAATTAATGACACTTCAATAATGCAGCACACCTTCAATTACTGAACTTCCGACAGTGCAGAACACCCCCAGTTACTGACACTAAAATTGTGCCGCTCACCATCAATTACTGATAATCTAACAGTGCAGCACACCATCAATTATTGAACCACCAATAGAACAGCATACCGTCAATTACTGACACTCCAGTAGAGATGCACACCCTAAATTACTGACATTCCAATAGTGCAGAACACCCTCACTTACTGACCCACCAATATTGCAGCACACCCTCAATTACTGACACACTTATAGTGGGGCACAGACTCAATTACTGACCCTCCAATAGAGCAGCATACCGTCAATTACTGACACTCCAATAGTGAAGCACACCCTCAAATACTGACACTCCAATAGTGCTGCACAGCCTCAATTACTGACACACCTATAGGGCAGCACACCCTCTATTAATTACACTGGAATAGTGCAGAACACACTCAATTACTGACCCTCCAATAGTGCAGCATACCGTCAATTACTGACACTCCAATAGTGCAGCTCAGTATCAATTAATGCCACTCCAATAGTGCAGCACATCCTCAATTACTTACACTCCAATAGTTCAGCACATTGTCAATTAATGACACTCTACTAGTGCAGCAGACACTCAATTGCTGACCCTCCAATAGTGCTACTCCCTCAATTAATGACACTTCAATAATGCTGCACACCTTCAATTACTGAACTTCCGACAGTGCAGAACACTCCCAATTACTGACACTAAAATTGTGCAGCTCACCATCAATTACTGATAATCTAACAGTGCAGCACACCATCAATTATTGAACCACCAATAGAACAGCATACCGTCAATTACTGACACACCAATAGAGACGCACAAGCTAAATTACTGACAATCCAATAGTGCAGCACACCCTCAATTATTGACACTCCAATAGTGCAGCACACCGTCAATTACTGACACTCCAATAGTGAAGCACACCCTCAACTACTGACACTCCAATAGTGCAGCACACCCTCAATTATTGACACTCCAATAGTGCAGCATACCGTCAATTACTGACACACCAATAGAGACGCACAAGCTAAATTACTGACATTCCAATAGTGCAGCACACCCTCACTTACTGACACACTTATAATGCGGCACAGAGTCAATTACTGACACTCCAATAGTGCAGCACACCCTCAATTACTGACATTCCAATCGTGCAGCACACCCTCAACTACTGACACTCCAATAGTGCAGCACACCCTCAATTACTGACATTCCAATCGTGCAGCACACCCTCAACTACTGACACTCCAATAGTGCAGCACACCCTCAATTATTGACACTCCAATAGTGCAGCACACCCTCAATTACTGACATTCCAATCGTGCAGCACACCCTCAACTACTGACACTCCAATAGTGCAGCACACCCTCAATTATTGACACTCCAATAGTGCAGCACACCCTCAACTACTGACACTCCAATAGTGCAGCACACTCTCAATTATTGACACTCCAATAGTGCATCATACCGTCAATTACTGACACTCCAATAGTGAAGCACACCCTCAAATACTGACACTCCAATAGTAAAGCTCACCCTGAATTACTGACACTCCAATCGTGCAGCGCACCCTCAATTATTGACCCTCCAATAATGCAGCATATCGTCAATTACTGACCCTCCAATAATGCAGCATACCGTCAATTACTGACACTCGAATAGTGAAGCACCTTCTCAATTACTTACACTCGAATAATGCAGCACATCCTCAATTACTGACACACCTATAGTGCAGCACACGCTCTATTACTTACACTCTAATAGTGCAGAACACCCTGAATTACTGACCCTCCAATAGTGCAGCATACCGTCTATTACTGACACTCCAATAGTGCAGCACACACTCAGTTACTGACCCTGCAACAGTGCAGCACACCCTCAATTATTGACACTCAATAGCACAGCAGACACTCAATTATTGACCCTCCAATAGTGCAGCACATCCTCAATTATTGACTCTCCAATAGTGCAGCACACCCTCAATTACTGATCCTCCAATCGTGCAGCACACCCTCAATTACATACAATCGAATAGTGCAGCACACCCTCAATCACTGACACTCCAATAGTGCAGCACACCCTCAATTACTGAAAATCCATTAGTGCAGCACACACTCAATTACTGACACTCCAATAGTTCAGCACATCTTCAATTAATGACACTCTACTAGTGCAGCAGACACTCAATTGCTGACCCTCCAATAGTGCTGCACCTTCAATTAATGACACTTCAATCATGCAGCACACCTTCAATTACTGAACCTCCGACAGTGCAGAACACCCTCAATCACTGACACTAAAATTGTGCAGCTCGCCATCAATTACTGATAATCTAACAGTGCAGCACACCATCAATTATTGAACCACCAATAGAACAGCATACCGTCAATTACTGACACTCCAGTAGAGACGCACAACCTAAATTACTGACACTCCAATTGTGCAGCACACCCTCAATATCAAACACACGAATAGTGCAGCACACCCTCAATTACTGAATGTACAATAGTGCAGCACACCCTCAATTACAGACACTCGATTAGAGCAGTCCACCCTCAATTACCGACCCTCCAATTGTGCAGCTCACCGTCAATTACTGAGACTCCAACAGTGCAGAACAGCCTCAATTACTGACACTCCAATAATGCAGCACACCATCAATTACTGACACTCCAATAGTGCAGCACATCCTCAATTACTTACACTCCAATAGCCAATTAATGACACTCTAATAGTGCAGCAGACACTCAATTGCTGACCCTTCAATAGTGCTGCACCCTCAATTAATGACACTTCAATAATGCTGCACACCTTCAATTACTGAACTTCCGACAGTGCAGAACACCCTCAATCACTAACACTAAAATTGTGCAGCACACCATCAATTACTGATAATCTAACAGTGCAGCACACCATCAATTATTGAACCACCAATAGACCAGCATACCGTCAATTACTGACACTCCAGTAGAGATGCACACCCTAAATTACTGACATTCCAATAGTGCAGAACACCATCAATTACTGACCCACCAATATTGCAGCACTCCCTCAATTACTGACACACTTATAGTGCAGCACAGACTCAATTACTGACCCTCCAATAGAGCAGCATACCGTCAATTACTGACACTCCAATAGTGAAGCATACCCTCAATTACTGACCCTCCAATAGTGCAGCATACCGTCAATTACTGACCCTCCAATAGTGCTGCACACCCTCTATTACTTACACTCAAATAGTGCAGAACACCCTCAATTACTGACCCTCCAATAGTGCAGCATACCGTCAATTACTGACACTGCAATAGTGCAGCACACATTCAGTTACTGACAATCAAATAGTGCAGCACACACTCAATTACTGACACTCCAGTAGTGCAGCACACGCTCATTTGCTGACCCTCCAATAGTGCATCACACCCTCAATTACTGACACTCAATAGCACAGCAGACACTCAATTACTGACTCTCCAATCATGCAGCACATCCTCAATTATTGACTCTCCAATAGTGAAGCACACCCACAATTACTGATAATCCAATGGTGCAGCACACCCACCATTACTTGCACTCGAATAATGCAGGAAAAACTCAATTACTGACACATCCTCAATTACTGACATACACTCAAATAGTGCAGAACACCCTCAATTACTGACCCTCCAATAGTGCAGCATACCGTCAATTACTGACATTCCAATAGTGATGAACAACCTAAATTACTGACCGTAAAATGGTGCAGCACGCCCTCAATTACTGGCACTCCAATAGTGCAGCACACTGTCAATTACTGACACACAACAGTGCAGCACACCCTCAATTACTGACACTCCAATAGTGCAGCACACCCTCAATTACTGACCCTCCAATAGTGCAGCACACTAACAATTAATGACACTCTACCAGTGCAGCAGACACTCAATTGCTGACCCTCCAATAGTGCTGCATCCTCAATTAATGACACTTCAGTAATGCAGCACACCCTCAATTACTGACAATCCAAAAGTGCAGCACACCCTCAATTGATGACCCTCCAATAGTGCAGCACACCCTCAATTACCGATCCTCCAATTGTGCAGCTCACCGTCAATTACTGAGACTCCAACAGTGCAGAACAGCCTCAATTACTGACACTCCAATAATGCAGCACACCATCAATTACTGACACTCCAATAGTGCAGCACATCCTCAATTACTTACACTCCAATAGCCAATTAATGACACTCTAATAGTGCAGCAGACACTCAATTGCTGACCCTTCAATAGTGCTGCACCCTCAATTAATGACACTTCAATAATGCTGCACACCTTCAATTACTGAACTTCCGACAGTGCAGAACACCCTCAATCACTAACACTAAAATTGTGCAGCTCACCATCAATTACTGATAATCTAACAGTGCAGCACACCATCAATTATTGAACCACCAATAGACCAGCATACCGTCAATTACTGACACTCCAGTAGAGATGCACACCCTAAATTACTGACATTCCAATAGTGCAGAACACCATCAATTACTGACCCACCAATATTGCAGCACTCCCTCAATTACTGACACACTTATAGTGCAGCACAGACTCAATTACTGACCCTCCAATAGAGCAGCATACCGTCAATTACTGACACTCCAATAGTGAAGCATACCCTCAATTACTGACCCTCCAATAGTGCAGCATACCGTCAATTACTGACCCTCCAATAGTGCTGCACACCCTCTATTACTTACACTCAAATAGTGCAGAACACCCTCAATTACTGACCCTCCAATAGTGCAGCATACCGTCAATTACTGACACTGCAATAGTGCAGCACACATTCAGTTACTGACAATCAAATAGTGCAGCACACACTCAATTACTGACACTCCAGTAGTGCAGCACACGCTCATTTGCTGACCCTCCAATAGTGCATCACACCCTCAATTACTGACACTCAATAGCACAGCAGACACTCAATTACTGACTCTCCAATTATGCAGCACATCCTCAATTATTGACTCTCCAATAGTGAAGCACACCCACAATTACTGATAATCCAATGGTGCAGCACACCCACCATTACTTGCACTCGAATAATGCAGGAAAAACTCAATTACTGACACATCCTCAATTACTGACATACACTCAAATAGTGCAGAACACCCTCAATTACTGACCCTCCAATAGTGCAGCATACCGTCAATTACTGACATTCCAATAGTGATGAACAACCTAAATTACTGACCGTAAAATGGTGCAGCACGCCCTCAATTACTGGCACTCCAATAGTGCAGCACACCCTCAATTACTGACCCTCCAATAGTGCAGCACACTAACAATTAATGACACTCTACCAGTGCAGCAGACACTCAATTGCTGACCCTCCAATAGTGCTGCATCCTCAATTAATGACACTTCAGTAATGCAGCACACCCTCAATTACTGACAATCCAATAGTGCAGCACACCCTCAATTACCGATCCTCCAATAATGCAGCACACCCTCAATTACCGATCCTCCAGTCGTGCAGCACAGCATCAATTACTGACACTTCAATACTGAAGGAAACCCTCAATTACTGACACTCCAATTGTGCAGCACAGCCTCAATTACTGACACTCCAATTGTGCAGCACACCCTCAATTACTGACACTCGAATAGTGCAGCACACCCTCAATTACCGATCCTCCAATCGTGCAGCACAGCATCAATTACTGACACTTCAATACTGAAGGAAACCCTCAATTACTGACACTCCAATTGTGCAGCACACCCTCAATTACTGACACTCCAATTGTGCAGCACACCCTCAATTACTGACACTCGAATAGTGCAGCACACCCTCAATTACCGATCCTCCAATAGTGCAGCACACCCTCAATTACTGAAACTCCAATAGTGCAGCATACCCTCAGTCACTGACACACCTTTAGTGCAACACACCCTCAATTACTGACACTCCAATAGTGCAGAACACCCTCAATTACTGACACTCCAATTGTGCACACACCCTCAATTACTGACACTCGAATAGTGCAGAACACCCTCAATTACTGACACTCCAATTGTGCACACACCCTCCATAACTTACACTCGAATAGAGCAGCACATGCTCAATTAATGACCCTCCAATCGTGCAGCTCACCATCAATTACTGAGACTCCAACAATGCAGTACACCCTCAATTACTGACACTGCAATAGTTTTGCACCCTCAATTACTGACACTTCAATAGTGCAGTACACCTTCAATTACTGAACTTCCGACAGTGCAAAACAGCCTCAATTACTGGCACTAAAATAGTGCAGCACACCCTCAATTATTGAAGCACCAATAGACCAGCATACCGTCACTTATTGACACTCCAATAGTGACGCACACCCTTAATTACTTCTACTCGAATAGTGCAGCACACCCCCAATTACTGACCAACCGATAGTGCAGCACACTCTCAATTACTGACACACCTATAGTGCAGCAAACCCTCAATTACTTACGCTCCAATAGTGCAGCGCACCACCAATTATTGACCCTTCAATAGTGCAGCATACGTCAAATACTGACACTCCAATAGTGTAGTACACCGTCAATTACTGACACTCCAATAGTGCAGCACACCCTCAAATGCGGACTCTCTAGTAGTGCAGCGCACACTCAATTACTGACACTCCAATAGTGCAGCCCACCCTCAATTACTGGCATTCCAATAGTACAGCACACACTCAATTACTTATCATCCAATAGGGCTGCAGACCGTCAACTGCTGACCCTCCAATAGGCCAGCACACCTTTAAATACTGACCTTCCGACAGTGCAGAATACCGTAAATTACTGACACTCCAATAGCGCAGCACAGCCTCAATTACTGACACTCCAATAGTGCAGCACACCCTCAATTACTGACACTCCAATAGTGCAGCACACCCTTAATTACTGACATTCCAATAGTGCAGCACGCCCTCAATTACTGACACTCCAATAGTGCAGCACACCCTTAATTACTGACATTCCAATAGTGCAGCACGCCCTCAATTACCGATCCTCCAATCGTGCAGCACATCCACAATTACTCACATTCCGAGAGTGCAGAACAGCCTCAATTACTGACACTCCAATAGTGCAGCACACCCTCAATTACTGACACTCCAATAGTGCAGCACACCCTTAATTACTGACATTCCAATAGTGCAGCACGCCCTCAATTACCGATCCTCCAATCGTGCAGCACATCCACAATTACTCACATTCCGAGAGTGCAGAACAGCCTCAATTACTGACACTCCAATAGAGCAGCACACCCTCAATTACTGACACTCCAATAGTGCAGCACACCCTCAATTACTGACACTCCAATAGTGCAGCACACCCTCAATTACTGACACTCCAATAGTGCAGCACACCCTTAATTACTGACATTCCAATAGTGCAGCACGCCCTCAATTACCGATCCTCCAATCGTGCAGCACATCCACAATTACTCACATTCCGAGAGTGCAGAACAGCCTCAATTACTGACACTCCAATAGTGAAGGAAACCTTTAATTACTGACACTTCAATACTGCAGCACACCCTCCTTTACTTACACTTCAATAGTACACCTACAGTTCAGCACACCCCCAATTACTGACATTCCAATAGTGCTGCACACCCTCAATTACTGACACGCTAGTAGCGCAGCAGACACTCAATTACTGACCCTCTAATAGTGCAGCAGACACTTAATTATTGACCCTCCAAAAGTGCAGCATACCGTCAATTACTGACACTCCAGTAGTGCAGCACACCCTCAATTACTGACACTACAATAATGCAGCACAACATCAATTACTGATCCTCCAATATTGCTGCACACCTTCAATTACTGACCTTCCGACAGTGCAGAACACCCTAAATTACTGACACTCCAATTGTGCAGCACACCCTCTATTACTGACACTCCAATTGTGCAGCACACCCTCTATTACTGACATTCCAATAGTGCTGTACACCCTCAATTACTGACACTCCAATACTGCAACATACCGTTAATTACTGAAACTCCAAAAGTGCAGCACACCCTCAATTACTGACACTCGAATAGTGCAGCACACCCTCAATTTCTGAAATTCCAATAGTGCAGCACACCCTCAATTACTGAAACTCCAATAGTGCAACACACCCTCAATTACTGAAACTCCAATACTGCAACATACCGTTAATTACTGAAACTCCAATAGTGCAGCACACCCTCAATTACTGACACTCGAATAGTGCAGCACACCCTCAATTTCTGAAATTCCAATAGTGCAGCACACCCTCAATTACTGAAACTCCAATAGTGCAACACACCCTCAATTACTGAAACTCCAATAGTGCAGCAAACCCTCAATTACAGACCTTCAAATGGTGCAGTACACCCTCAATTACTGACACTTCAATAGTGCAACACACCCTCAATTACTGACCTTCAAATGGTGCACGACACACTCAATTACTGACCCTCCAATAGTGCAGCACACCCTCAATTACTGACACTCGAATAGTGCAGCACACCCTCAATTTATGAAATTCCAATAGTGCAGCACACCCTCAATTACTGAAACTCCAATAGTGCAACACACCCTCAATTACTGATCCTCCAATACTGCAGCACACCCTCAATTACTGACACTCCAATAGTGCAGCACACCCTCAATTACTGAAACTCCAATACTGCAACATACCGTTAATTACTGAAACTCCAATAGTGCAGCACACCCTCAATTACTGACCTTCAAATAGTGCAGGACACACTCAATTACTGACCCTCCAATAGTGCAGCACACCCTCAATTTCTGAAATTCCAATAGTGCAACACACCCTCAATTACTGAAACTCCAATACTGCAACATACCGTTAATTACTGAAACTCCAATAGTGCAGCACACCCTCAATTACTGACACTGGAATAGTGCAGCACACCCTCAATTTCTGACACTCCAATAGTGCAGCAAACCCTCAATTACTGACCTTCAAATAGTGCAGGACACACTCAATTACTGACACTCCAATAGTGCAACACACCCTCAATTACTGACCCACCCATAGTGCAGCACACTCTCAATTACTGACACTTCAATAGTGCAGCACACCCTCAATTACTGACACTTCAATAGTGCAGCACACCCTCAATTACTGACCCTCCAATAGTGCAGCATACCCTCAATTACTTACACTCCAATAGAGCAGAACACCGAAATTTACTGATACATTTATAGAGCAGCAGATCCTCAATTACCGAACCTCCAAACGTGCAGCACACCCTCAATTACTGACACTTCAATAGTGCAGCACACCCTCAATTACTGACCCTGAAATAGTGCAGCACACCCTCAATTACTGACGCTCCAATAGTGCAGCACACCCTCAATTACTGACCTTCAAATAGTGCAGGACACCCTCAATTACTGACCCTGCAATAGTGCAGCACACCCTCAATTACGGACACTCGAATAGTGCAGCACACCCTCAATTACTGACCCTCCAATAGTGCAGCACACCCTCAATTACTGACACTCGAATAGTGCAGCACACCCTCAATTTATGAAATTCCAATAGTGCAGCACACCCTCAATTACTGAAACTCCAATAGTGCAATACACCCTCAATTACTGATCCTCCAATACTGCAGCACACCCTCAATTACTGACACTCCAATAGTGCAGCACACCCTCAATTACTGAAACTCCAATACTGCAACATACCGTTAATTACTGAAACTCCAATAGTGCAGCACACCCTCAATTACTGACACTCGAATAGTGCAGCACACCCTCAATTTCTGAAATTCCAATAGTGCAACACACCCTCAATTACTGAAACTCCAATACTGCAACATACCGTTAATTACTGAAACTCCAATTGTGCAGCACACCCTCAATTACTGACACTGGAATAGTGCAGCACACCCTCAATTTCTGACACTCCAATAGTGCAGCACACCCTCAATTACTGAAACTCCAATAGTGCAACACACCTTCAATTACTGAAACTCCAATAGTGCAGCAAACCCTCAATTACTGACCTTCAAATAGTGCAGCACACCCTCAATTACTGACACTTCAATATTGCAGCACACCCTCAATTACTGACCCTCCAATAGTGCAGCATACCCTCTATTACTTACACTCCAATAGAGCAGAACACCGAAATTTACTGATACATTTATAGAGCAGCAGATCCTCAATTACCGAACCTCCAAACGTGCAGCACACCCTCAATTACTGATACTCAAAAAGTGCAGAACAGCTTCAATTTCTGACACTCCAATCGTGCAGCACAGCCTCAATTACTGACACTCCAATCGTGCAGCACACTCTCAATTACTGACACACCTATAGTGCAGCAAACCCTCAATTACTTACGCTCCAATAGTGCAGCACACCACCAATTATTGACCCTTCAATAGTGCAGCATACGTCAAATACTGACACTCCAATAGTGTAGTACACCGTCAATTACTGACACTCCAATAGTGCAGCACACCCTCAAATGCGGACTCTCTAGTAGTGCAGCGCACACTCAATTACTGACACTCCAATAGTGCAGCCCACCCTCAATTACTGGCATTCCAATAGTACAGCACACACTCAATTACTTATCATCCAATAGGGCTGCAGACCGTCAACTGCTGACCCTCCAATAGGCCAGCACACCTTTAAATACTGACCTTCCGACAGTGCAGAATACCGTAAATTACTGACACTCCAATAGCGCAGCACAGCCTCAATTACTGACACTCCAATAGTGCAGCACACCCTCAATTACTGACACTCCAATAGTGCAGCACACCCTTAATTACTGACATTCCAATAGTGCAGCACGCCCTCAATTACTGACACTCCAAAAGTGCAGCACACCCTCAATTACTGACACTCCAATAGTGCAGCACACCCTTAATTACTGACATTCCAATAGTGCAGCACACCCTCAATTACCGATCCTCCAATCGTGCAGCACATCCACAATTACTCACATTCCGAGAGTGCAGAACAGCCTCAATTACTGACACTGCAATAGTGCAGCACACCCTCAATTACTGACACTCCAATAGTGCAGCACACCCTTAATTACTGACATTCCAATAGTGCAGCACGCCCTCAATTACCGATCCTCCAATCGTGCAGCACATCCACAATTACTCACATTCCGAGAGTGCAGAACAGCCTCAATTACTGACACTCCAATAGAGCAGCACACCCTCAATTACTGACACTCCAATAGTGCAGCACACCCTTAATTACTGACATTCCAATAGTGCAGCACGCCCTCAATTACTGACACTCCAATAGTGCAGCACACCCTCAATTACTGACACTCCAATAGTGCAGCACACCCTTAATTACTGACATTCCAATAGTGCAGCACACCCTCAATTACCGATCCTCCAATCGTGCAGCACATCCACAATTACTCACATTCCGAGAGTGCAGAACAGCCTCAATTACTGACACTCCAATAGTGAAGGAAACCTTTAATTACTGACACTTCAATACTGCAGCACACCCTCCTTTACTTACACTTCAATAGTACACCTACAGTTCAGCACACCCCCAATTACTGACATTCCAATAGTGCTGCACACCCTCAATTACTGACACGCTAGTAGCGCAGCAGACACTCAATTACTGACCCTCTAATAGTGCAGCAGACACTTAATTATTGACCCTCCAAAAGTGCAGCATACCGTCAATTACTGACACTCCAGTAGTGCAGCACACCCTCAATTACTGACACTACAATAATGCAGCACAACATCAATTACTGATCCTCCAATATTGCTGCACACCTTCAATTACTGACCTTCCGACAGTGCAGCACACCCTCTATTACTGACACTCCAATTGTGCAGCACACCCTCTATTACTGACATTCCAATAGTGCTGTACACCCTCAATTACTGACACTCCAATACTGCAACATACCGTTAATTACTGAAACTCCAAAAGTGCAGCACACCCTCAATTACTGACACTCGAATAGTGCAGCACACCCTCAATTTCTGAAATTCCAATAGTGCAGCACACCCTCAATTACTGAAACTCCAATAGTGCAACACACCCTCAATTACTGAAACTCCAATACTGCAACATACCGTTAATTACTGAAACTCCAATAGTGCAGCACACCCTCAATTACTGACACTCGAATAGTGCAGCACACCCTCAATTTCTGAAATTCCAATAGTGCAGCACACCCTCAATTACTGAAACTCCAATAGTGCAACACACCCTCAATTACTGAAACTCCAATAGTGCAGCAAACCCTCAATTACAGACCTTCAAATGGTGCAGTACACCCTCAATTACTGACACTTCAATAGTGCAACACACCCTCAATTACTGACCTTCAAATGGTGCACGACACACTCAATTACTGACCCTCCAATAGTGCAGCACACCCTCAATTACTGACACTCGAATAGTGCAGCACACCCTCAATTTATGAAATTCCAATAGTGCAGCACACCCTCAATTACTGAAACTCCAATAGTGCAACACACCCTCAATTACTGATCCTCCAATACTGCAGCACACCCTCAATTACTGACACTCCAATAGTGCAGCACACCCTCAATTTCTGAAATTCCAATAGTGCAACACGCCCTCAATTACTGAAACTCCAATACTGCAACATACCATTAATTACTGAAACTCCAATAGTGCAGCACACCCTCAATTACTGACACTGGAATAGTGCAGCACACCCTCAATTTCTGACACTCCAATAGTGCAGCAAACCCTCAATTACTGACCTTCAAATAGTGCAGGACACACTCAATTTCTGACACTCCAATAGTGCAACACACCCTCAATTACTGACCCACCCATAGTGCAGCACACTCTCAATTACTGACACTTCAATAGTGCAGCACACCCTCAATTACTGACACTTCAATAGTGCAGCACACCCTCAATTACTGACCCTCCAATAGTGCAGCATACCCTCAATTACTTACACTCCAATAGAGCAGAACACCGAAATTTACTGATACATTTATAGAGCAGCAGATCCTCAATTACCGAACCTCCAAACGTGCAGCACACCCTCAATTACTGACACTTCAATAGTGCAGCACACCCTCAATTACTGACCCTGCAATAGTGCAGCACACCCTCAATTACTGACACTCGAATAGTGCAGCACACCCTCAATTACTGACCTTCAAACAGTGCAGGACACCCTCTATTACTGACCCTGCAATAGTGCAGCACACCCTCAATTACTGACACTCGAATAGTGCAGCACACCCTCAATTACTGACCTTCAAATAGTGCAGGACACACTCAATTACTGACACTCGAATAGTGCAGCACACCCTCAATTTATGAAATTCCAATAGTGCAGCACACCTTCAATTTATGAAATTCCAATAGTGCAGCACACCCTCAATTACTGAAACTCCAATAGTGCAACACACCCTCAATTACTGATCCTCCAATACTGCAGCACACCCTCAATTACTGACACTCCAATAGTGCAGCACACCCTCAATTACTGAAACTTCAATACTGCAACATACCGTTAATTACTGAAACTCCAATAGTGCAGCACACCCTCAATTACTGACCTTCAAATAGTGCAGGACACACTCAATTACTGACCCTCCAATAGTGCAGCACACCCTCAATTTCTGAAATTCCAATAGTGCAACACACCCTCAATTACTGAAACTCCAATACTGCAACATACCGTTAATTACTGAAACTCCAATAGTGCAGCACACCCTCAATTACTGACACTGGAATAGTGCAGCACACCCTCAATTTCTGACACTCCAATAGTGCAGCAAACCCTCAATTACTGACCTTCAAATAGTGCAGGACACACTCAATTACTGACACTCCAATAGTGCAACACACCCTCAATTACTGACCCACCCATAGTGCAGCACACTCTCAATTACTGACACTTCAATAGTGCAGCACACCCTCAATTACTGACACTTCAATAGTGCAGCACACCCTCAATTACTGCCCCTCCAATAGTGCAGCATACCCTCAATTACTTACACTCCAATAGAGCAGAACACCGAAATTTACTGATACATTTATAGAGCTGCAGATCCTCAATTACCGAACCTCCAAACGTGCAGCACACCCACAATTACTGACACTTCAATAGTGCAGCACACCCTCAATTACTGACCCTGAAATAGTGCAGCACACCCTCAATTACTGACACTCCAATAGTGCAGCACACCCTCAATTACTGACCTTCAAATAGTGCAGGACACCCTCAATTACTGACCCTGCAATAGTGCAGCACACCCTCAATTACTGAAACTCCAATACTGCAACATACCGTTAATTACTGAAACTCCAATAGTGCAGCACACCCTCAATTACTGACACTGGAATAGTGCAGCACACCCTCAATTTCTGACACTCCAATAGTGCAGCACACCCTCAATTACTGAAACTCCAATAGTGCAACACACCTTCAATTACTGAAACTCCAATAGTGCAGCAAACCCTCAATTACTGACCTTCAAATAGTGCAGCACACCCTCAATTACTGACACTTCAATATTGCAGCACACCCTCAATTACTGACCCTCCAATAGTGCAGCATACCCTCTATTACTTACACTCCAATAGAGCAGAACACCGAAATTTACTGATACATTTATAGAGCAGCAGATCCTCAATTACCGAACCTCCAAACGTGCAGCACACCCTCAATTACTGATACTCAAAAAGTGCAGAACAGCTTCAATTTCTGACACTCCAATCGTGCAGCACAGCCTCAATTACTGACACTCCAATCGTGCAGCACACCCTCAATTACTGACATTCCAACAGTGCAGCACACCCTCAATTACTGACACTCCAACAGTGCAGCACACCCTCAATTACTGAAACTTCAATAGTGCAGCACACCCTCAATTACTGACCCTCCAATAGTGCAGCATACCGTCAATTACTGACACTCGAATAGTGCACACCATGCATTACTGACACTCCAATAGTGCAGCATACTATCAATTACTGACACTGCAATAGTGTAGCACCCGCTCAATTAGTGACACTCGAATAGTGCAGCACACACTCAATTACTGACCCCATGTAGTGCAGGACACCCTCAATTACTGTACTTTCAATAGTCCAGCACACCCTCAATTAATGACCCTCCAATAGGGCAGCACACCCTCAATTACTGCCACACCTATAGTGCAGCACACCCTGAATTACTGACCCTCCAATAGTGCAGCACACCCTCAATTACTTGCACACCTCTAGTGCAGCACACCCTCAATTACTGACAATCCAAAATTGCAGCACACACTCAATTGATGACTCTTCAATAATGCAGCACAGTCTCATTTACTGATCCTCCAATAGTGCAGCACACCCTCAATTACTGACAATCCAATAGTGCAGCACACCATCATTTACTGAAACTCCAATAGTGCAGCACACGCTCAAACACTGACCCTCTAATAGTGCATCAGACCATCAATTACTGACCTTCTGACATTGCGGAACACCCTCAATTACAGACCATCCACTAGTGCAGCACTCCCTCAATTACTGACCTGCCAACAGTGCAGCACACCCTGAATTACCAACCCTCCAATCATGCAGCACACCCTCAATTACTGACACTCCAACAGTGCAACACAGCCTCAATTACTGACACTTCAATACTGAAGATAACCCTCAATTTTTGAACCACCAATAGTGCAGCACACCCTCAATTACTTACACTGCAATTTTGCAGCATACCCCCATTTATTGGCACTATAGTAGCAGAGCAGACACTCAATTACTGACACTCCAATAGTACAGCACACCTCAATTTTTACCCTCCAATAAAACAGTACGCCCTCAATTACTTACAATGCAATAGTGCAGCACACCCTCAATTACTGACACTCTAAAAGTGCAGCACAGCCTCAATTACTGATCCTCCAATACTGCAGCGCACAGTCAATTACTGACATGCCAATAGTGCAGCACACCCTCAATTACTGACCCTTGAATAGTGCAGCATACCGTCAATTACTGATCCTCCAATAGTGCAGCACACACTCAATTACTTATCGTACAATAGTGCTGCACACCGTCAACTACTGACCCTCCAATAGGCCAGCACACCTTTAAATACTGACCTTCCGACAGTGCAGAATACCGTAAATTACTGACACTACAATAATTCAGCACAGCCTCAGTTACTGACACTCCAATAGTGCAGCACACCCTCAATTACTGACACTCCAATAGTGCAGCACGCCCTCAGTTACCAATCCTCCAATCGTGCAGCACATCCACAATTACTCACATTCCGAGAGTGCAGAACAGCCTCAATTACTGACACTCCAATAGTGAAGGAAACCTTTAATTACTGACACTCCAATACTGCAGCACACCCTCCTTTACTTACACTTCAATAGTACACCTACAGTTCAGCACACCCCCAATTACTGACATTCCAATAGTGCTGCACACCCTCAATTGCTTACACTCGAATAGTGCAGCACACCCAAAATTACTGACACACCAATAGTGCAGCACACCCTCAATTACTGACAGGCTAGTAGTGCAGCAGACCCTTAATTATTGACCCTCCAAAAGTGCAGCATACCGTCAATTGCTGACACTCCAGTAGTGCAGCACCCCCTCAATTACTGACACTACAATAATGCAGCACAACTTCAATTACTGATCCTCCAATATTGCTGCACACCTTCAATTACTGACCTTCCGACAGTGCAGAACACCCTAAATTACTGACACTCCAATTGTGCAGCAAACACTCTATTACTGACACTCCAATTGTGCAGCACACCCTCAAATGCGGACTCTCTAGTAGTGCAGCACACCCTCAATTACTGACCCTCCAACAGTGCAGCACAGCCTCCTGCACACCCACCACCCCTCCTGCCACCTCCCCCTCCACCCACCCATCCGTCCCTCCACCCAACCCCCAACTCATGTCATGAATTTGTTTCCTAACTGGATCATCCGGGGTGTCGGGACAACGGATCTCTCTCTCTCTATCTCTCTCTGACTCAGATGAACTGGGACCTAATCACTATTTTCTGTTTACGGCTCTCCCAGAGTTGTTTCCTAATGGACGGCAGATACGGTTACTTCACTTGGGTCAATGATCACATTACTGGGTGAGGACATGTTACTCCAGCTCCCAAATACGGTGAGTCATTGCAGCGCTTGCTAGACAGATTTCACACCACCCCACCGCTGTCATGGGCTCTTCTCAAAGCACAGTCACTCCCTTGCTCAGCCTCGCCCTCCATCTACCTCCTCCTTGTGGGCTCTTGCCATACGCAAAATGGCTGCCACCAGCTTCCCTACATAACGACAGTCGCTGCGCTCCCAAGGAGTGCCCGCCCGTGCCTTGGGAGGTGGCCGGTGACGTTTAGTGGGCTGGTTACAGCTCCCCCGACCCCCGTCCTGTCTCTCTCCCCCTCCCTCCGGATATAGACTCCAGATCCCCTACCACCCCCAATCCCTCCCTCTGCCAGTCGCCGCCCAGCAACGCATCAGCTGGCTGACCCGGCTCCCTTTGTGGGATCTTGCTCTGCACAGTCTGGCTGGCCGACAAGCGGCCGGGGTGAGGGTGAGGTTGGTTTTGGGCAGACGTTTTTTTTAACCCCTTCACCATCGCCACTTTTTAAGGAATAAAAAATAAACTGCAACACAGGTTTTGGTCGATACCCGATCGCTGTTTTGTGGGATCTTGCTGTGCTTTTCTGACCCGTGCGCCCCCCCCCCCCCGCCCTTCCCCTCGGAGGGTGATGTGGATTATCCCATTTCGAAGAAGAGCTGGGGTTGGATGGGTGCTGGGGAAATTGCCCCCCCCCCACCTTGGGTGTCCAGTTGGGGGTTGGGGGGGGGCGGGTGGGGGTTGGGCCGAAATGGACCTGAAAATAGTAACGGCGATCCCCACTCATTATCAACATTGCTGTTTGTGGGAGCTTGCTGTGCGCCAACGGTCGGTGTCACATTTCCTGCACAGGCAGTGGGAATGTGGCAGGAAACTCCCTCACTGGCTGGAAAGCGCTTGGTGAGGGGATGCGAGCTGGCTTGACGCGGTGGCCTGTTTTGGTTTGCAGACCACTGTTAAAGACGCCCTGTTGAAGTGCTCAGCCTCTCAGGCGGCGCCGGGCCCCGCTGTCCTGCCAGAGTTCGATACCAGTGGCGTTAGGATCCAGAGCCAGCGCAGGATTTTCATCATCATGGCGGGCGACCCAGCAGGGGATGACTTGCGGAGAACCCGGGCAGGTAACATCCACCACTTCTCCCGCCGTTCTACATCAGCTCACCCCCGTCCTCCTGCCTGGGCCCTGGCTCTGTGCTGGCTGCTCCTGTCCTGGCACAGGGGCCCTGTTGGCTGGAAGGAAGAGGAGCCGGCGGCGATGGTTCTCACGGATTGTCAAGCGGGAAGCGGCTCTCCCCGATGGTCTCCCTACCTTCCACACTCTGTAAACATCAGCTTGATCGAATCTCTGCTGTCCTCATATCCTAACCTGTAATTGTGTCCTGTATCTTCTCCCCGGCGTCCCTACATCAGACCCCACCCCACCTGACCGCCCCTTCCCGGTTGCCTGATCTACATCGACTTCTGCATCAGCAACAATGGTTTCAAATCCCTCCGTGACCTCACCCCTCCCTATCTCTTTAACCTCCTCCAGCCCCTACACCCCTTCCTTTCTCTGTAACCTCCTCCAGCCCCTACACCCCTCCTTTCTCTGTAACCTCCTCCAGCCCCTACACCCCTCCTTATCTCTGTAACCTCCTCCAGCCCCTACACCCCTCCCTATCTCTGTAACCTCCTCCAGCCCCTACACCCCTCCCTATCTCTGTAACCTCCTCCAGCCCCTACACCCCTCTCTATCTCTGTAACTCCCTCCCTATCTCTGTAACCTCCTCCAGCCCCTACAGCCCTCCCTATCTCTGTAACCTCCTCCAGCCCCTACATCCCTCCCTATCTCTGTAACTTCCTCCAGCTCCTCCACCCCTCCCTATCTCTGTAGCCTCCTCCAGCCCCTACACCCTTCCCTATCTCTGTAACCTCCTACAGCTCCTCCACCCCTCCCTATCTCTGTAACCTCCTCCAGCCCCTGCACCCCTCCCTATCCCTGTAACCACCTCCAAACTTTACAGCCCTCCCTATCTCTTTTACCTCCTCCAGACCTTACACCCCTCCCTATCTCTTTTACCTCCTCCAGACATTACACCCCTCCCTATCTCTGTAACCTCCTCCAGCCCCTACACCCCTCCCTATCTCTGTAACCTCCTCCAGCCCCTACACCCCTCCCTATCTCTGTAACCTCCTCCAGCCCCAACACCCACTCCCTATCTCTGTAACCTCCCTTAGCCCCTACAACCCTCCCTATCTCTGTAACCTCCTCCAGCCCCTACACCCCTCCCTATCTCTGTAACCTCCTCCAGCCCCAACACCCACTCCCTATCTCTGTAACCTCCCTTAGCCCCTACACCCCTCCCTATCTCTGTAACCTCCTCCAGCCCCTACAACCCTCCGAGATCTCTGTGCTCCTCCAATTCCAGCCTCTTGTGCATCCCCAGATTCCCATCGCTCCACCATTGGTGGCCGTGCCTTCAGTTGCCTGGGCCCTAAGATCTCGAAGTCCCTCCCTAGACCTCTCCACCTCCCTCTCTCTTTCTGTAAGACGCTGCCTAAAACAGACCTCTTTTCCCGAGCTTCTTATCTCTAATATCTCCCTATGTGGCTCGGGGATGGTGGGGGAGGGTGAGTGAGGGAAGGAAGGTTGAGGATAAAGGAGGGTGAGGGGAACAGAGGAGGAGGGAAGGGGGGATGAAGGAGGGATGGGGGACGGAGAATGAAGGGGAGGTTGAGTGAGGGAGGGGAGGATGTGAGGGAGTGGGAGGGAGAGATGGGGACAAAGGAGGGTAAGGGGGACAGAGGGGGAGGGAAGGGGATGAAGGAGGGAGGGGGAGGGATGGAGATGGAGGGACAGAGGGATGGAGGGGAGGGTGAGTGAGGGAGTTGGAGGGATGGAGAGATGTGGACGAAGAAAGGTGAGGGAAAGGGGACAAAGGAGGGAGGGGAGGGTGAATGAAGGGGAGGGAAAGAGGGAGAGGGGGATGGAGTGGGTGAGTGAGGGCGGGAGAAGGAGGGATACATAAGGAGAGGGAAGAGGTGATGTAGGGGGAGTGATGGAGGGATGCAGACAGAGGGAGGTGGAGGGGAGGGTGAGTGAAAGGGATGGAGGAAGTTGGAAAGAGAGGGAAGTGGGATGGAGGGGTAAGATGAGTGAGGGAGTGTTGGGGTGGAGGGAGGGGGGCGAAGGGTGAGGGAGGGAAAGTGAAGGAGAGGGAGGCATTCGGAGAGGGAGGGGATGATGGAGGGGGAGGGAGGGTGGGAAGGCAGTGGAGGAGGGTGAGGGGTGCAGAGGGGTGAAGGATTAATTAAACATCACTCCTGTTTCCCATTGAAATAGCCTCATGCAGCAAGACCCCCACCAGCGAGGAAATCCAGGAACTGGGGGAGGCCAACGCACTCTGGACACCAAAGCAGCTCACGTGGATGTCGACGGAGACCTTTGAGGACACGATTGATGTGCTGGCTTCAATCCGCAGCTTCTCAGACGAGCAGCGCGTTGCTCTGATGGACAAGGCAGTGGAGGTCACACCCACCGCGTGAGATTAAAGCAGGCGAGGAGTCCGGGCTGGATGTGGGTTCGGAGGGGTGACCCCCATCATCTGTTTCGTCTGTGATCTTGGTTGGGGGGTAAATATTGGCCCCAGGGCAGGAGAGGTTCTCTGCACTATCTTCTTCCAATAGCAGCCGGGGAGGCAGGGGAAGTGGGGGGCGGGGGTTATGTTTTACATACCCGCCTGAGAGAGCAGACAACACCTCTGGCTGTGCGGCACTCCCTCACTACTGGCACTGGGAGAATTGAGTCCGGATTTTGTCCTCAGGACCCTGCAGTCAGACTCAAACCTTCTGTGGCTCAGAGGGAAGGGAGCAGCTTGCTGTACCCAGAGCCACGGCAGTGTTAAGGGTGCGTAGCCAAAGGTTAAGTGATGCCTCGCTGTGAGGGTTGCCAGCTTGACTCGTCCGTCTGTTTGTGTGTTGCAGGCATGGGGAGCAACATCCAGTTTCACCCAGGAAGAAATTGCCAATCTGCAATCCCTCGTCAGCATGCTCCGTGTGAGTGAGGTAAAGTCACTGGATCTCAGTTCCATTGATAATCTGGAAAGCATGGCCGTCTGCCCAACATGGACCCAAGAGAAGGTAACTGCACTCAGGCCCTCTGAGCAAGGTCAAACACCAACTCCCACTCCAACAACACCTATGACCTACTATAATATCCCAAGCTGCTTCATGGGAATGATTAGCAAACACATTTTGACTTGGAGCTCAGGGCCCCTGGAGCTGAAGGCACGGCCGCCAATGGTGGAGCGATGGGAATCGGGGGATGGACAAGAGGCCGGAATTGGAGGAACGCACAAATCTCGAGGGTGGTAGGGGCTGGAGGAGGTTACAGAGATAGAGAGGGGTGTAGAGTCTGGAGGAGGTTACAGAGATACGGAGGGGTGTAAGGGCTGGAGGAGGTTACAGAGGGGTGTACGGGCTGGAGAAGGTTACAGAGATAGGGAGGGGTGTAAGGGCTGGAGGAGGTTACAGAGGGGTGTACGGGCTGGAGAAGGTTACAGAGATAGGGAGGGGTGTAGGGGCTGGAGGTGGTTACAGAGATAGGGAGGGTTGTAGGGGTTGGAGAAGGTTACAGTGATAGGGAGGAATGAGAGGATGGAGGGGGCAACAGAGATAGGGAGGGAGTTACAGAAATAGGGAGGGTTATAGGGGCTGGAGGAGGTTACAGAGATAGGAAGTTACAGAGATAGGGAGGGTTGTAGGGGCTGGAGGAGGTTACAGAGATAGGGAGAGGTGTAGGGGCTGGAGGAGGTTACAGAAATAGGGAGTGATGCGAAGCTGGAGGAGGTTACAGAGATAGGGAGGGATGGGAGGCTGGTGCAGGTTACAGAGATGGGGAGGGAGTTACAGAGATAAGATGGGTGTAGGTCTGCAGGAGGTTACAGAGATAGGGAGGGGTATAGGGGATGGAGGAGGGTACAGAGATAGGGAGGGGTGTAGGGGCTGGAGGAGGTTACAGAGATAGGGAGGGGTGTAGGGGCTGTAGGAGATTACAGATATAGGGAGGGTTGTAGGGGCTGGAGGAGGTTACAGAGATAGGGAGGGGTGTAGTGGTTGGATGAGGTTACAGAGATAGGGAAGGTGTAGGGGCTGGAGGAGGTTACAGAGATAGGGAGGGGTGTACGGGCTGGAGGAGGTTACATAGATAGGGAGGGGTGTAGAGGCAGGAGGAGGTTACAGAGATAGGGAGAGGTGTAGGGGCTGGAGGAGGTTACAGAGATAGGGAGAGGTGTAGGGGCTAGAGGAGGTTACAGAAATAGGGAGTGATCAGAGGCTGGAGGAGTTTACAGATCTAGGGTGGGATGGGAGGCTGTTGCAGGTTACAGAGATGGGGAGGGAGTTACAGAGATGGGGGCGTGAGAGGCTGTAGGAGGTTACAGAGATAGGGAGGGGTGTAGGTACTGGAGGAGGTTACAGAGATAGGGAGGGGTGTAGGGGCTGGAGGAGGTTACAGATATAGCGAAGGGTGTAGGGGCTGGAGGAAGTTACTGAGATAGGGAGGCATGTAGGGGCTGGAGGAGGTTACAGAGAAAGGGCGGGGTGTAGAGGCTGTAGGAGGTTACAGAGATAGGGAGGGGTGTGGGGCTGGAGAGGGTTACAGAGATATGGAGGGGTGTAGGGTCTGGAGGAGGATACAGAGAAAGGGAAGGGTGTAGAGCTGGAGGAGGTAACAGAGATAGGGGGAGGTGTAGGGACTGGAGGAGGTTACGGAGATAGGGAGGGGTGATAGGCTGGAGGAGTTTAGAGAGATAGGGAGAGGTGTAGGAGCCGGAGGAGGTTACAGAGATATGGAGGGGTGTAGGGGCTGGAGGGGGTTACAGAGATAGGAAATTACAGAGATAGAGAGGGAGTTACAGAAATAAGGAGGGGTGTAGGAGCTGAGGAGGTTACAGAGATAGGGAGGGGTGTAGGAACCAGAGGAGGTTACAGAGATAGGGAGTGGTGTAGGGGCTGGAAGAGGTTACAGAGATAGCAAGGGGTGTAGGGGCTGGAGGAGGTTACCGAGATAGGGAGGGCTGTAGGGGTTGGAGGAGGTTACAGGGATAGGGAGGAGTGTATGGACTGGAGGAGGTTATAGAGATAGGGTGGGGTGTAGGGCTGGAGGAGGTTACCGAGATAGGGAGGGCTGTAGGGGTTGGAGGAGGTTACTGGGATAGGGGGGAGTGTATGGACTGGAGGAGGTTATAGAGATAGGGTGGGGTGTAGGGCTGGAGGAGGTTACCGAGATAGGGAGGGCTGTAGGGGTTGGAGGAGGTTACAGGGATAGGGGGGAGTGTATGGACTGGAGGAGGTTATAGAGATAGGGTGGGGTGTAGGGCTGGAGGAGGTTACAGAGATAGGGAGGGATTGACAGAAATAAGGAGGGTTGTAGGGGTGGAGGAAGTTACAGAGTAGGAAGGGGTGTAGGAGCTGGTGGAGGTTACAGAGATAGGGCGGGGTGTAGAGGCTGTAGGAGGTTACAGAGATAGGGAGGGTTGTGGGGCTGGAGTGGGTTACAAAGATATGGAGGGGTGTAGGGTCTGGAGGAGGATACAGAGAAAGGGAAGGGTGTAGGGGCTGGAGGAGGTTACACAGACAGGGAGGAGTGTATGGGCTGGTGGAGGTTACAGAGATAGGGAGGGATGAGAGTCTGGAGGGGGTTACAGAGATAGGGAGGGAGTTACAGAAATAGGGAGGGTTGTAGGAGCTTGAGGAGGTTACAGAGATAGGGAGGGGTGTAGGGACTGGAGGGGGTTACAGAGATAGAGAGGGGTGTAGGTGCTGGAGGAGGTTACAGAGATAGCGAGGGGTGTAGGGGCTGGAGGAGGTTACACAGACAGGGAGGGGTGTATGGGCTGGAGGAGGTTACAGAGATAGGGAGGGATGAGAGACTGGAGGGGGTTTCAGAGAAAGGGAGGGAGTTACAGAGATAAGGATGGTTGTAGGGCTGGAGGAGGTTACAGAGATATGTAAGGATGTAGGGGCTGGAGGAGGGTACAGAGAAAGGGAGGGGTGTAGGGGCTGGAGGAGGGTACAGAGATAGGGAGGGGTGTAGGGGCTGGTGGAGGTTACAGTGATAGGGAGGGTTGTAGGGGCTGGAGGAGGTTACAGAGATAGGGAGGGGTGTAGGTGCTGGAGGAAGTTACAGAGATAGGGAGGGGTGTAGGAGCTGGAGGTGGTTACAGAGATAGGGAGGGGTGTAGGGGCTGGAGGAGGTGACAGAGATAGCGAGGGATGGGAGGCTGGTGCGGGTTACAGAGATGGGGAGGTAGTTACAGAGATGGTGGGGTGAGAGCCTGGAGGAGGTTACAGAGATCGGGAGGAGTGTAGGGGCTGGAGGAGGTTACAGAGATTGGGGGAGGTGTAGGGGCTGGAGGAGGTTAGAGAGATAGGGAGCAATGAGAGGCTGGAGGGGGTGACAGAGATAGGGAAGCGTGTAGGGCTGGAGGAGGTTACACAGCAAGGGAGAGGTGTAGGGGCTGGAGGAGGTTACAGATATAGGGAGGGATGTGAGGCTGGTGCAAGGTACAGAGATGGGGCGGGTGTTACAGAGATGGGGGTTGAGAGGCTGGAGGAGGTTACAGAGATAGGGCGTGGTGTAGGGGCTGGAGGTGGTTACAGAGATAGGGAGGGTTGTAGGGGTTGGAGAAGGTTACAGGGAGAGGGAGGAGTGTAGGGACTGGAGGAGGTTACAGAGATAGGGAGGGGTGTAGGGGCTGGTGGAGGTTACAGAGATAGGGAGGGATGAGAGGATGGAGGGGGCAACAGAGATAGGGAGGGAGTTACAGAAATAGGGAGGGTTGTAGGGGCTGGAGGAGGTTACAGAGATAGGGAGAGGTGTAGGGGCTGGAGGAGGTTACAGAAATAGGGAGTGATGCGAGGCTGGAGGAGGTTACAGAGATAGGGAGGGATGGGAGGCTGGTGCAGGTTACAGAGATGGGGAGGGAGTTACAGAGATGGGGGGGAAGAGGCTGGAGGAGGTTACAGAGATAGGGAGGGGTGTAGCGACTGGAGGAGGTTACAGAGATAGGGAGGGATGAGAGGCTGGAGGGGGTTACAGAGAACGGGAGGGAGTTACAGAGATAAGAGGGGTGTAGGTCTGGAGGAGGTTACAGAGACAGGGAGGGGTATAGGGGATGGAGGAGGGTACAGAGATAGGGAGGGGTGTAGGGGCTGGAGGAGGTTACAGAGAAAGGGAGGGGTGTAGGGGCTGTAGGAGGTTACAGATATAGGGAGGGTTGTAGGGGTTGGAGAAGGTTACAGAGATAGCAAGGGGTGTAGGGGCTGGAGGAGGTTACCGAGATAGGGAGGGCTGTAGGGGATGGAGGAGGTTACAGGAATAGGGAGGAGTGTATGGACTGGAGGAGGTTATAGAGATAGGGAGGGGTGTAGGGGCTGGAGGAGGTTACAGAGATAGGGCGGAATGAGAGGATGGTGGGGGTTACAGAGATAGGGAGGGAGTTACAGAAATGAGGAGGGTTGTAGGGGCTGGAGGAGGTTACTGAGATAGGAAGTTACAGAGATAGGGAGGGTTGTACGGGCTGGAGGAAGTTACAGGGTAGGAAGGGGTGTAGGAGCTGGAGGAGGTTACAGAGATATGGAGGGTTGTAGGGGCTGGAGGAGGTTACACAGAGTAGGAAGGGTTGTAGGAGCTGGAGGAGGTTACAGAGATAGGGAGGGGTGTAGGGGCTGGACGATTTTATAGAAATAGGGAGGGGTGCAGGGGCTGGAGGTGGTTACAGAGATTGGGAGGGGTGTTGCGGGTGCAGGAGGTTACAGAGATAGGGAGTGGTGTAGGGGCTGGAGGAGGTAAGAGAGATAGGGAGGGGTGTAGGGGCTGTAGGTGTTTACAGAGATAATGAGGGATGAGAGACTGGAGGGGGTTACAGAGATAGGGAGAGTTGTAGGGGCTGGAGGAGGTTACAGAGATATGGAGGGGTATAGGGGCTGGAGGAGGTTGCAGAGATAGGGTGGGGTGTAGGGGCTGGAGGAGGAAACAGGGATAGGGAGGGATGGGACGCTGGTGCGGGTTACAGAGCTGGGGAGGTAGTTACACAGATGGTGGGGTGAGAGGCTGGAGGAGTTTACAGAGATCGGGAGGTGTGTAGGGACTGTAGGTGGTTACAGAGATTGGGGGAGGTGTAGGGGCTGGAGGAGGTTAGAGAGATAGGGAGGGGTGTAGGGGCTGTAGGTGTTTACAGAGATAGGGAGGGATGAGAGACTGGAGGGGGTTACAGAGATAGGGAGAGGTGTAGGGGCTGGAGGAGGTTACAGAGATATGGAGGGGTATAGGGGCTGGAGGTGGTTGCAGAGATAGGGTGGGGTGTAGGGGCTGGAGGAGGAAACAGAGATAGGGAGGGAAGGGAGGCTGGTGCGGGTTACAGAGCTGGGGAGGTAGTTACACAGATGGTGGGGTGAGAGGCTGGAGGAGTTTACAGAGATCGGGAGGTGTGCAGGGACTGGAGGAGGTTACAGATATTGGGGGAGGTGTAGGGGCTGGAGGAGGTTAGAGAGATAGGGAGGGCTGTAGGGGCTGGAGGAGCTTACAGAGATAGGGAGAGGTGTAGGGACTGGTGGAGGTTACAGAGATAGTGAGGTATGCAGGGGCTGGAGGTGGTTACAGAGATTGGGAGGGGTGTTGCGGGTGGAGGAGGTTACAGAGATGGGGAGTGGTGTAGGGGCTGGAGGGGGTTACAGAGAAAGGGAGGGGTTCAGGGGCTGGTGGAGGTTACAGAGATAGGGAGGGGTGTAGGGGCTGTCGGTGTTTACAGAGATAGGGAGGGATGAGAGACTGGAGGGGGTTACAGAGATAGGGAGAGGTGTAGGGGCTGGAGGAGGTTACAGAGATATGGAGGGGTATAGGGGCTGGAGGTGGTTGCAGAGAAAAGGAGGGATGAGAGGCTGGAGGTGATTACAGAGATAGGGAGGGGTGTAGGGACTGGAGGAGGTAACAGAGATAGGGAGAGGTGTAGGGGCTGTAGGAGGAGACAGATATAGGGAGGGATGGGAGGCTGGCGCGGGATACAGAGATGGGGCCGGAGTTACAGAGATGGTGGGGTGGGAGGCTGGAGGAGGTTACAGAGATTGGGAGGGGTGTAGGGGCTGGAGGAGGTTACAGAGATAGGGAGTGGTGTAGGGGCTGGTGGAGGTTTCAGAGATAGGGAGTGATGAGAGGCTGGAGGAGGTTACAGAGATTGGGAGGGATGGGAGGCTCGTGCAGGTTACAGAGATGGGGAGGGAGTTACAGAGATGGGGGGTAGAGGCTGGAGGAGGTTTCAGAGATAGGGAGGGGTGTAGGGACTGGAGGTGGTTACAGAGATAGGGAGGGTGAGAGGCTGGAGGGGATTACAGAGATAGGGAGGGGTGTAGGGGCTGTAGGAGGTTACAGATAAAGGGAGGGTTGTAGGGGCTGGAGGAGGTTACAGAGATAGGGAGGGGTGTAGTGGTTGGATGAGTTTACAGAGATAGGGAAGGTGTAGGGGCTGGGGGAGGTTACAGAGATAGGGAGGGGTGTAGGAGCTGGAGGTGGTTCCAGAGATAAGGAGGGATGAGAGTCAGGAGGCGATTACAGAGTTAGGGAGGGGTGTAGGGACTGGAGGAGGTAACAGAGATAGGGAGAGGTATAGGGGCTGGAGGAGGTTACAGATATAGGGAGGGATGGGAGTCTGGTGCAAGGTACAGAGATGGGGCGGTAGTTACAGAGATGGGGGTTGAGAGGCTGGAGGAGGTTACAGAGATAGGGAGGGGTGTAGGGGTTGGAGGAGGTTACAGTGATAGGGAGGGGTGTAGGGGTTGGGGGAGGTTACAAGGATAGAGAGGAATGTAGGGACTGGAGGAGGTTACAGAGATAGGGAGAGGTGTAGGGGCTGGAGGAAGTTACAGAGATTGGGAGAGGGGTAGGGTCTGGAGGAGGTTACAGAGATAGGGAGCGATGAGAGGCTGGAGGAGGTTACAGAGATAGGGAGGCGTGTAGGGGTTGGAGGAGGTTACAGAGATATGGAGGGGTATAGGGGCTGGAGGAGGTTGCAGAGATAGGGTGGGGTGTAGGGGCTGGAGGAGGAAACAGAGATAGGGAGGGATGGGAGGCTGGTGCGGGTTACAGAGCTGGGGAGGTAGTTACACAGATGGTGGGGTGAGAGGCTGGAGGAGGTTACAGAGATAGGGAGGGGTGTAGGGGTTGGAGGAGGTTACAGAGATAGGGAGGGGTGTAGGGGTTGGGGGAGGTTACAAGGATAGAGAGGAATGTAGGGTCTGGAGGTGGTTTCAGAGATAGGGAGGGGTGAGAGGCTAGAGGAGGTTACAGAGATAGGGTGAGGAGTAGGAGCCGGAGGAGGTTACAGAGATAGGGAGGGGTGTAGAGGCTGGAGGAGGTTACAGAGATAGGGAGGGATGTAGGGACTGGAGGAGGTGACAGAGATAGGGGGGGTGCAGTGAGTAGAGGAGGTTACCGAGATAGGGAGGGTTTAGAGGCTGGAGGAGTTTAGAGAGATAGGGAGAGGTGTAGGAGCCGGAGGAGGTTACAGAGATAGGGAGGGGTGGAGGGGCTGGAGGAGGTTACAGAGATGGGAAATTACAGAGATAGAGAGGGAGTTACAGAGATAAGGAGGGGTGTAGGAGCTGGAGTAGGTTACAGAGATGGGGAGGGGTGTAGGAACCAGAGGAGTTTACAGAGATAGGGAGTGTTGTAGGGGCTGGCGGAGGTTACAGAGATAGGGAGGGGTGTACGGGCATGAGGAGGTTACAGAGATAGCAAGGGGTGTAGGGGCTGGAGGAGGTTACCGAGATAGGGAGGGCTGTAGGGGATGGAGGAGGTTACAGGGATAGGGAGGAGTGTATGAACTGGAGGAGGTTATAGAGATAGGGAGGGGTGTAGGGGCTGGAGGAGGTTACAGAGATAGTGCGGAATGAGAGGATGGTGGGGGTTACAGAGATAGGGAGGGAGTTACAGAAATGAGGAGGGTTGTACGGGCTGGAGGAGGTTACTGAGATAGGAAGTTACAGAGATAGGGAGGGTTGTACGGGCTGGAGGAAGTTACAGGGTAGGAAGGGGTTTAGGAGCTGGAGGAGGTTACAGAGATAGGGAGGGGTGTATGGGCTGGAGGAGGTTACACAGATAGGGAGGGGTGGAGGGGCTGGAGGAGGTTACAGAGATCGGGAGGGTTGTAGGGGCTGGAGGAGGTTACAGAGTAGGAAGGGTTGTAGGAGCTGGAGGAGGTTACAGAGATAGGGAGGGGTGTAGGGGCTGGACGATTTTTTAGAAATAGGGAGGGATGCAGGGGCTGGAGGAGGTTACAGAGATAGGGAGAGGTGTAGGGACTGGTGGAGGTTACAGAGATAGTGAGGGATCCAGGGGCTGGAGGTGGTTACAGAGATTGAGAGGGGTGTTGCGGGTGGAGGAGGTTACAGAGATTGGGAGGGGTGTTGCGGGTGGAGGAGGTTACAGAGATAGGGTGTGGTGTTGGGGCTGGAGGGGGTTACAGAGAAAGGGAGGGGTGTAGGGGCTGGTGGAGGTTACAGAGATAGGGAGGGGTGTAGGGGCTGTTGGTGTTTACAGAGATAGGGAGGGATGACAGACTGGAGGAGTTTACAGAGATCGGGAGGTGTGTAGGGACTGGAGGAGGTTACAGAGATTGGGGGAGGTGTAGGGGCTGGAGGAGGTTACAGAGATAGGGAGGGATGGGAGTCTGGTGCAAGGTACAGAGATGGGGCGGTAGTTACAGAGATGGAGGTTGAGAGGCTGGAGGAGGTTACAGAGATAGGGAGAGGTGTAGGGGTTGGAGGAGTTTACAAGGATAGGGAGTAGCGTAGGGACTGGAGGAGTTTACAGAGATAGGGAGGGATGAGAGGATTGTGGGGGTAACAGAGATAGGGAGTTACAGAGATAGGGAGTGTTGTAGGGGCTGGAGGAAGATACAGAGTAGGAAGGGGTGTAGAGGCTGTAGGAGGTTACAGAGATAGTGAGGATTGTGGGAGCTGGAGGAGGTTGTAGAGATAGGGAGGGGTGTAAGAACCAGAAGAGGTTACAGAGATAGGGAGTGGTGCAGGGGCCGGAGGAGGTTACAGAGATAGGCAGACGTGTAGGAGCCAGAGGAGGTTACAGAGATAGGGAGTGGTGCAGGGGCTGGAGGTTGTTACAGAGGTAGTGAGGGGTGTAGGGGATGGAGGAGGTTACAGAGATAGGGAGAGGTGTAGGGGCTGGAGGAGGTTACAGTGATAGGGAGAGGTGTAGGGGCTGGAGGAGGTTACAGAAATAGGGAGGCATGTAGGTGCTGGAGGAGGTTACAGACATAGGGCGGGGTGAGAGGCCTGAGAAGTTTAGAGAGATAGGGAGAGGTGTAGGAGCCGGAGGAGGTTACAGAGTTAGGGAGGGGTGTGTGTGCTGGAGGCGGTTACAGAGATAGGAAATTACAGAGATAGAGAGTGAGTTACAGAGATAAGGAGGTGTGTAGGAGCTGGAGGAGGTTACAGAGATGGGGAGGGGTGTAGGAACCAGAGGAGGTTACAGAGATAGGGAGTGGTGTAGGGGCTGGAGGAGGTTACAGAGAGAGGGAGGGGTGTAGAGGCTGGAGGAGGTTACAGAGATATGGAGGGGTGTAGGGGCTAGAGGAGTTTACAGAGTTATGGAGGGGTGTAGGGGCTGGAGGAGCTTACAGAGATAGGGAGGGGTGGAGGGGCTGGAGGAGGTTACAGAGAAAGGGAAGGGTGTAGGGGCTGGAGGAGGTTACACAGACAGGGAGGGGTGTATGGGCTGGAGGAGGTTGCAGAGAAAGGGAGGGATGAAAATCTGGAGGGGGTTACAGAGATAAGGAGGGAGTTACAGAAATACAGAGGGTTGTAGGGGCTGGAGGAGGTTACAGAGACAAGACGTTACAGTGATAGGGAGGGTTGTAGGGGCTGGAGGAGGTTACAGAGATAGGGAGGGGTGTAGGGGCTGGAGGAAGTTACAGAGATAGGGAAGGGTGTAGGGGCTGGAGGAGGTTACAGAGATAGGGAGAGGTGTAGGGGCTGGAGGAGATTACAGAGATAGGGAGGGCTGTCGGGGCTGGAGGAGGTTATAGAGAGAGGGAGTGGTGTAGGAGCTGGAGCAGGTTACAGAGATAGGGAGGGGTGTAGGGGCTGGAGCAGGTTACAGAAATAGGGAGTGATGTGAGGCTGGAGGGTGTTACAGAGATAGAAAGCAGTGTAGCGGCTGGAGGAGATTTCAGTGATAGGGAGGGGTGTAGGGTCTGGAGGAGGTTACAGAGTAGGAACGGGTGTAGGAGCTGGAGGAGGTTACAGAGTTATGGAGGGGTGTAGGGTCTGGAGGAGGTTACAGAGATAGGGAGGGGTGTAGGGGCTGGTGGAGGTTACAGAGAAAGGGAAGGGTGTAGGGGCTGGAGGAGGTTACACAGACAGGGAGGGGTGTATGGGCTGGAGAAGGTTACAGAGAAAGGGAGGGATGAGAATCTGGAGGGGGTTACAGAGATAGGGAGGGATTTACAGAAATACGGAGGGTTGTAGGGGCTGGAGGAAGTTACAGAGATAGGGAGGGGTGTAGGGACTGGAGGACGTTACAGAGATAGTGAGGGTTCCAGGGGCTGGAGGAGGTTAAAGAGATAGGGAGGGCTGTAGGGGCTGGAGGAGCTTACAGAGATAGGGAGAGGTGTAGGGACTGGTGGAGGTTACAGAGATAGTGAGGGATGCAGGGGCTGGAGGTGGTTACAGAGATTGGGAGGGGTGTTGCGTGTGGAGAAGGTTACAGAGATAGGGAGTGGTGTAGGGGCTGGAGGGGGTTACAGAGAAAGGGAGGGGTGTAGGGGCTGGTGGAGGTTACAGAGATAGGGAGGGGTGTAGGGGCTGTAGGTGTTTACAGAGATAGGGAGGGATGAGAGACTGGAGGGGGTTACAGAGATAGGGAGAGGTGTAGGGGCTGGAGGAGGTTACAGAGATATGGAGGGGTATAGGGGCTGGAGGTGGTTGCAGAGATAAGGAGGGATGAGAGGCTGGAGGCGATTACAGAGATAGGGAGGGGTGTAGGGACTGGAGGAGGTAACAGAGATAGGGAGAGGTGTAGGGGCTGTAGGAGGAGACAGATATAGGGAGGGATGGGAGGGTGGCGCGGGTTACAGAGATGGGGCCGGAGTTACAGAGATGGTGGGGTTGGAGGCTGGAGGAGGTTACAGAGATAAGGAGGGGTGTAGGGGCTGGAGGAGGTTACAGAGATAGGGCGGGGTGTAGGGGCTGGAGAAGGTTACAGAGATAGGGAGGGGTGTAGGGGTTGGGGGAGGTTACAAGGATAGAGAGGAATTTAGGGACTGGAGGAGGTTACAGAGATAGGGAGAGGTGTTGGGACTGGAGGAAGTTACAGAGATTGGGAGAGGGGTAGGGTCTGGAGGAGGTTACAGAGATAGGGAGCGATGAGAGGCTGGAGGAGGTTACAGAGATAGGGAGGGGTGTAGGGGTTGGAGGAGGTTACAGATTTAGGGAGGGGTCTAGGGACTGGAGGAGGTTACAGAGATAGGGAGGGGTGAGAGGCTAGAGGAGGTTACAGAGATAGGGTGAGGAGTAGGAGCCGGAGGAGGTTACAGAGATAGGGAGGGGTGTAGAGGCTGGAGGAGGTTACAGAGATAGGGAGGGATGTAGGGACTGGAGGAGGTGACAGAGATAGGGAGGGTGTAGGGACTAGAGGAGGTTACCGAGATAGGAAATTACAGAGATAGAGAGGGAGTTACAGAGATAAGGAGGGGTGTAGGATCTGGAGTAGGTTACAGAGATGGGGAGGGGTGTAGGAACCAGAGGAGGTTACAGAGATAGGGAGGGGCGTAGGGGCTGGAGGAGGTTACAGAGATAGGGAGGGTTGTAGGGCTGTAGGAGGTTACAGAGTTAGGGAGGGAGTTGCAGAGATAGGGACGGGTGAGAGGCTGGGGATCGTTACAGAGATAGGGAGTGGTGTAGTGATTGCAGGAGGGTTGTACGGGCTTGAGGAAGTTACAGGGTAGGAAGGGGTGTAGGAGCTGGAGGAGGTTACAGAGATAGGGAGGGGTGTAGGGGCTGGAGGAGGTTACAGAGACAGGGAAGGGTGTAGGGGCTGGAGGAAGTCAGTGAGATAGGGAGGCATGTAGGTGCTGGAGGAGGTTACAGACATAGGGCGGGGTGTACAGGCTGTAGGAGGTTACAGAGATAGGGAGGGATGTGGGGCTGCAGGAGGTTACAGAGATATGGAGGGGTGTAGGGGCTGGAGGAGGTTACCGAGATAGGGAGGGGTGAGAGGCTGGAGAAGTTTAGAGAGATAGGGAGAGGTGTAGGAGCCGGAGGAAGTTACAGAGTTAGGGAGGGGTGTGTGTCCTGGAGGGGGTTACAGAGATAGGAAATTACAGAGTTAGAGAGTGAGTTACAAAGATAAGGAGGTGTGTAGGAGCTGGAGCAGGTTACAGAGATGGGGAGGGGTGTAGGAACCAGAGGAGGTTACAGAGATAGGGAGTGGTGTAGGGGCTGGAGGAGGTTACAGAGAGAGGGAGGGGTGTAGAGGCTGGAGGACGTTACAGAGATAGGGAGGGGTGTAGGGGCTGGACGATTTTATAGAAATAGGGAGAGGTGCAGGGGCTGGAGGAGGTTACAGAGATTGGGAGGGGTGTTGCGGGTGGAGGAGTTTACAGAGATAGGGAGTGGTGTAGGGGCTGGAGGGGGTTACAGGGAAAGGGAGGGGTGTAGGGGCTGGTGGAGGTTACAGAGATAGGGAGGGGTGTAGGGGCTGTAGGTGTTTACAGAGATAGGGAGGGATGAGAGTCTGGAGGGGGTTACAGAGATAGGGAGAGGTGTAGGGACTGGAGGTGGTTGCAGAGTTAGGGTGGGGTGTAGGGGTTGGAGCAGGAAACAGAGATAGGGAGGGATGGGAGGCTGGAGGGTGTTACAGAGATAGAAAGCGGTGTAGCGGCTGGAGGAGAATTCAGAGATAGGGAGGGGTGTAGGGGCTGGAGGAGGTTACAGAGTAGGAACGCGTGTAGGAGCTGGAGGAGGTTACAGAGTTATGGAGGGGTGTAGGGTCTGGAGGAGGTTACAGAGAAAGGGAAGGGTGTAGGGGCTGGAGGAGGTTACACAGACAGGGAGGTGTGTATGGGCTGGAGGAGGTTACAGAGAAAGGGAGGGATGAGAATCTGGAGGGGGTTACAGAGATAGGGAGGGATTTACAGAAATACGGAGGGTTGTAGGAGCTGGAGGAGGTTAGAGAGATAGGTAGGGGTGTAGGGGCTGGAGGAGGTTGCAGATATAGGGAGGGATGGGAATCTGGTGCAAGGTACAGAGATGGGGCGGTAGTTACAGAGATGGGGGTTGAGAGGCTGGAGGAGGTCACAGAGATAGGGAGCGGTGTAGGGGTTGGAGGAGGTTACAGAGATAGGGAGGGGTGTAGGGTTTGGGGGAGGTTACAAGGATAGAGAGGAATGTAGGGTCTGGAGGAGGTTACAAAGATAGGGAGAGGTGTAGGGGCTGGAGGAAGTTACAGAGATTGGGAGAGGGGTAGGGTCTGGAGGAGGTTACAGAGATAGGGAGCGATGAGAGGCTGGAGAAGCTTACAGAGATAGGGAGGCGTGTAGGGGTTGGAGGAGGTTACAGATTTAGGGAGGGGTCTAGGGACTGGAGGAGGTTACAGAGATAGGGAGGGGTGACAGGCTAGAGGAGGTTACAGAGATAGGGTGAGGACTAGGAGCCGGAGGAGGTTACAGAGATAGGGTGGGAGTTACAGAAATACGGAGGGTTGTAGGGGCTGGAGGAGATTACAGAGATAGGGAGGGGTGTCGGGGCTGGAGGAGGTTACAGAGATAGGGAGAGGTGTAGGGGCTGGAGCAGGTTAGAGAAATAGGGAGTGATGTGAGGCGGGAGGGTGTTACAGAGATAGAAAGCGGTGTAGCGGCTGGAGGAGATTTCAGAGATTGGGAGGGGTGTAGGGGCTGGAGGTTACAGAGTAGGAACGGGTGTAGGAGCTGGAGGAGGTTACAGAGTTATGGAGGGGTGTAGGGGCTGGAGGAGGTTACAGAGATAGGGAGGGGTGTAGGAGCTGGAGGAGGTTACAGAGATAGGGAAGGGTGTAGGGTCTGGAGGAGGTTACAGAGATAGGGAGGGGTGTAGGGGCTGGAGGAGGTTACAGAGAAAGGGAAGCGTGCAGGGGCTGGAGGAGGTTACACAGACAGGGAGGGGTGTATGGGCTGGATGAGGTTACAGAGAAAGGGAGGGATGAGAATCTGGAGGGGGTAACAGAGATAGTGAGGGATTTACAGAAATACGGAGGGTTGTAGGGGCTGGAGGAGTTTACAGAGTTATGGAGGGGTGTAGGGGCTGGAGGAGGTTACAGAGATATGGAGGGGTGTAGGGGCTGGAGGAGGTTACAGAGATATGGAGGGGTCTAGGGGCTGGAGGAGGTTACCGAGATAGGGAGGGGTGAGAGGCTGGAGAAGTTCAGAGAGATAGGGAGAGGTGTAGGAGCCGGAGGAGGTTACAGTGTTAGGGAGGGGTGTGTGTGCTGGAGGGGGTTACAGAGATTGGAAATTAAAGAGGTAGAGAGTGAGTTACAGAGATAAGGAGGTGTGTAGGAGCTGGAGGTGGTTACAGAGATAGGGAGGGGTGTAGGAACCAGAGGAGGTTACAGAGACAGGGAGTGGTGTTGGGGCTGGAGGAGGTTACAGAGAGAGGGAGGAGTGTAGAGGCTGGAGGAGGTTACAGAGATAGGGAGGTGTGTAGGGGCTAGAGGAGTTTACAGAGTTATGGAGGGGTGTAGGGGCTGGAGGAGGTTACAGAGATAGGGAGGGGTGTAGGAACCAGAGGAGGTTACAGAGACAGGGAGTGGTGTTGGGGCTGGAGGAGCTTACAGAGATAGGGAGGGGTGGAGGGGCTGGAGGAGGTTACAGAGAAAGGGAAGGGTGTAGGGGCTGGAGGCGGTTACACAGACAGGGAGGGGTGTATGGGTTGGTGGAGGTTACAGAGATAGGGAGGGATGAGAGTCTGGAGGGGGTAACAGAGATAGGGTGGGAGTTACAGAAATACGGAGGGTTGTAGGGGCTGGAGGAGTTTACAGTGATAGGGAGGGGTGTAGGAGCTGGAGGAAGTTACAGAGATAGGGAAGCGTGTAGGGGCTGGAGGAGGTTACAGAGATAGAAAGCGGTGTAGGGGCTGGAGGAGGTTACAGAGATAGGGAGAGGTGTAGGGGCTGGAGCAGGTTAGAGAAATAGGGAGTGATGTGAGGCGGGAGGGTGTTACAGAGATAGAAAGCGGTGTAGCGGCTGGAGGAGATTTCAGAAATTGGGTGGGGTGTAGGGTCTGGAGGAGGTTACAAAGTAGGAACGGGTGTAGGAGCTGGAGGAGGTTACAGAGTTATGGAGGGGTGTAGGGTCTGGAGGAGGTTACAGAGATAGGGAGGGGTGTAGGGGCTGGTGGAGGTTACACAGACAGGGAGGGGTGTATGGGCTGGAGGAGGTTACAGAGAAAGGGAGGGATGAGAATCTGGTGGGGGTTACAGAGATAAGGTGGGATTTACAGAAATACGGAGGGTTGTAGGGGCTGGAGGAGGTTACAGAGATAGGGAGCGGTGTAGGGGCTGGAGGAAGTTACAGAGATAGTGAGGGTTCCAGGGGCTGGAGGAGGTTAAAGAGATAGGGAGGGCTGGAGGGGCTGGAGGAGCTTACAGAGATTGGGAGGGGTGTAGGGGCTGGAGGAGGTTACAGAGATAGGGAGAGGTGTAGGGGCTGGAGCAGGTTACAGAAATAGGGAGTGATGTGAGGCTGGAGGGTGTTACAGAGATAGAAAGCGGTGTAGCGGCTGGAGGAGATTTCAGAGATAGGGAGGGGTGTAGGGTCTGGAGGAGGTTACAGAGATAGGGAGGGGTGTAGGGTCTGGAGGAGGTTACAGAGATAGGGAGGGGTGTAGGGGCTGGAGGAGGTTACAGAGAAAGGGAAGCGTGCAGGGGCTGGAGGAGATTACACAGACAGGGAGGGGTGTATGGGCTGGATGAGGTTACAGAGAAAGGGAGGGATGAGAATCTGGAGGAGGTTTCAGAGATAGGGAGGTATTTACAGAAATACGGAGGGTTGTAGGGGCTGGAGGAGGTTACAGAGATAAGAAGTTACATTGATAGGGAGGGTTGTAGGGGCTGGAGGAGGTTACAGAGATAGGGAGGGGTGTAGGGGCTGGAGGAAGTTACAGAGATAGGGAAGTGTGTAGGGGCTGGAGGAGTTTGCAGAGATAGGGAGAGCTGTAGGGGCTGGAGCAGGTTACAGAGATAGTGAGGGTTCCAGGGCCTGGAGGAGGTTACAGAGATAGGGAGGGCTGTAGGGGCTGGAGGAGCTTACAGAGATAGGGAGGGGTGTAGTGGCTGGAGGAGGTTACAGAGGTAGGGAGGGGTGTATGGGCTCAATGAGGTTACAGAGATAGGGAGGGATGAGAGATTGGAGGGGGTTACAGAGAAAGGGAATGAAGTTACAGAGATAGGGCGTTGTGTAGGGACTGGAGCAGTTTACGGAGATAGGGAGGGGTGAGAGGCTGGAGGAGGTTACAGAGATAGGAAGTTACAGAGATAGAGAGGGAGTTACAGAGAAAAGGACGTGCGTAGGAGCTGGAGGAGGTTACAGAGATGGGGAGGGGTGTCGGACCCAGAGGAGGTTACAGAGCTGGGAGAGGTGTAGGGGCTGGAGGAGGTTACTGAGATAGGGAGGGCTGTATGGGCATGAGGAGGTTTCAGAGATAGGGAGGCGTGTGGGGGCTGGAGGAGTTTACAGAGTAGGAAGGGGTGTAGGAACTGGAGGAGGTTACAGAGTTATGGAGGGGTGTAGGGGCTGGAGGAGGTTACAGAGATAGGGAGGGGTGTAGGGGCTAGAGGAGGTTACAGAGAAAGGGAAGGGTGTAGGGGCTGGAGGCGGTTACACGGACAGGGAGGTGTGTATGGGCTGGAGGAGGTTACAGAGAAAGGGAGGGATGAGAATCTGGAGGGGGTTATAGAGATAGGGAGGGAGTTACAGAAATACGGAGGGTTGTAGGGTCTGGAGGAGAATACAGAGATAAGAATTTACAGTGATAGGGAGGGTCGTAGGTGCTGGAGGAGGTTACAGAGATAGGGAGGGGTGTAGGGGCTGGAGGAAGTTACAGAGATAGGGAAGGGTGTAGGGGCTGGAGGAGGTTACAGAGATAGGGAGTGGTGCAGGGGCTGGAGGAGGTTATAGAGATAGGGAGTGGTGTAGGGGCTGGAGGAGGTTACAGAAATAGGGAGTGATGAGAGGCTGGAGGAGGTTATAGAGATAGGGAGTGGTGTAGGGGCTGGAGGAGGTTACAGAGATAGGGAAGGGTGTAGGGGCTGGAGGATGTTACAGAGATAGAAAGCGGTGTAGGGGCTGGAGGAGGTTACAGAGATAGAAAGCAGTGTAGGGGCTGGAGGAGGTTACAGAGATAGGGAGAGGTGTAGGGACTGGAGGAGGTTACAGAGATAAGGAGGGGTGTAGGGGCTGGAGGAGGTTACAGAAATAGGGATCGATGAGAGGCTGGAGGAGGTTACAGAGATAGCGTGGGATGGGAGGCTGGTGCGGTTTACAGAGATAGGAAGGGAGTTACAGAGATGGGGGGTTGAGAGGCTGGAGGAGGTTACAGAGATAGGGAGGGCTGTAGTGACTGGAGGAGGTTACAGAGATAGGGAGGGATGAGAGGCTGGAGGGGGTTACAGAGAAAGAAAGGGCTGTAGGGGCTGGAGGAGCTTACAGAGATTGGGAGGGGTGTAGTGGCTGGAGGAGTTTACAGATGTAGGGAAGGGTGTAGGGCATCGAGGGTTTTACACTGAAAGGGAGGGGTGTATGGGCTCGATGAGGTTACAGAGATAGGGAGGGATGAGAGATTGGAGGGGGTTACAGAGAAAGGGATGGAGTTACAGAGATAGGGAGTTGTGTAGGGACTGGAGCAGGTTACGGAGATAGGGAGGGGTGAGAGGTTGGAGGAGGTTACAGAGATTGGAAGTTACAGAGATAGAGAGGGAGTTACAGAGAAAAGGACGTGTGTAGGACCCAGAGGAGGTTACAGAGCTGGGAGTGGTGTAGGGTCTGGCGACGCTTACAGAGATAGGGAGGGGTGTAGGGGCTGGAGGAGGTTACTGAGATAGGGAGGGGTGTACAGGCATGAGGAGGTTTCAGAGATAGGGAGGGCTGTAGGGGTTGGAAGAGGTAACAGGGATATGTAGGGATGAGAAAATGGAGGGGGTTACAGAGATAGGGAGGCATTTACAGAAATAGGGAGGGTTGTATGGGCTGGAGGAGGTTACTGAGATAGGAAGTTAGAGAGATAGGGGGGGATGTAAGGGCTGGAGGATGTTACCGAGATAGGGAGGGGTGTAGGGGCTGGAGGAGGTTACTGAGATAGGGAGGGGTGTAAGAGCCAGAAGAGGTTACAGAGATAGGGAGTGGTGCAGGGGCCGGAGGAGGTTTCAGAGATAGGCAGGCGTGTAGGAGCCAGAGGAGGTTACAGAGATAGGGAGTGGTGCAGGGGCTGGAGGTTGTTACAGAGTTAGTGAGGGGTGTAGGGGATGGAGGAGGTTACAGAGATAGGGAGAGGTGTAGGGGCCGGAGGAGTTTACAGAAATAGGGAGAGGTGTTGGGGCTGGAGGAGGTTACAGAAATAGGGAGTGATGAGAGGCTGGAGGAGTTTACAGAGATAGGGAGGGATGGGAGGCTGTTGCAGGTTACAGAGATGGGGAAGGTGTTACATAGATGGGGAGGTTAGAGGCTGGAGGAGGTTACATGGATAGGGAGGGGTGTAGGGACTGGAGGAGGTTACAGAGATAGGGAGGGATGAGAGGCTGGAGGGGGTTACAGAGATAGAGAGGGGTGTAGGTGCTGGTGGAGGTTACAGAGATAGGGAGGGGTGTAGGGGCTGGAGGAGGTTACAGAGACAGGGAAGGGTGTAGGGGCTGGAGGAAGTTACTGAGATAGGGAGGCATGTAGGCGCCGGAGGAGGTTACAGACATAGGGCGGGGTGTAGAGGCTGTAGGAGGTTACAGAGATAGGGAGGGGTGTGGGGCTGCAGGAGGTTACAGAGATATGGAGGGGTGTAGGGGCTGGAGGAGGTTACCGAGATAGGGAGGGTTGAGAGGCTGGAGGAGTTTAGAGAGATAGGGAGATGTGTAGGAGCCGGAGGAGGTTACAGTGTTAGGGAGGGGTGTGTGTGCTGGAGGGGGTTACAGATTAGGAAATTACAGAGATAGAGAGGGAGTTACAGAGATAAGGAGGTGTGTAGGAGCTGGAGGAGGTTACAGAGATGGGGAGGGGTGTAGGAACCAGAGGAGGTTAGAGAGATAGGGAGTGGTGTAGGGTCTGGAGGAGGTTACAGAGAGAGGGAGGGGTGTAGAGGCTGGAGGAGGTTACAGAGATAGGGAGGGGTGTAGGGCTGTAGGAGTTTACAGAGTTATGGAGGGGTGCAGGTGCTGGACGAGGTTACAGAGAAAGGGAAAGGTGTAGGGGCTGGAGGAGGTTACACAGACAGGGAGGGGTGTATGGGCTGGAGGAGGTTACAGAGAAAGGGAGGCATGTGAATCTGGAGGGGGTTACAGAGATAGGGAGGGAGTTACAGAAATACGGAGGGTTGTAGGTATTGGAGGAGGTTACAGAGATAAGACGTTGCAGTGATAGGGAGGGCTGTAGGGGCTGGAGGAGCTTACAGAGATAGGGAGGCGTGTAGGGGCTGGAGGAGGTTACAGAGATAGGGAGAGGTGTAGGGGCTGGAGCAGGTTACAGAAATAGGGAGTGATGTGAGGCTGGAGGGTGTTACAGAAATAGAACGCGGTGTAGGGGCTGGAGGAGATTTCAGAGATAGGGAGGGGTGTAGGGTCTGGAGGAGGTTACAGAGATAGGGAAGGTTGGAGGGGCTGGTGGAGGTGACAGAGATAGGGAGTGGTGTAGGGGCTGGAGGAGGTTACCGAGATAGGGTGGTGTGAGAGGCTGGAGGAGTTTAGAGAGATAGGGAGAGGTGTAGGAGCCGGAGGAGGTTACAGAGTTAGGGAGGGGTGTGTTTGCTGGAGGGGTTTACAGAGATAGGAAATTACAGAGATAGAGAGTGAGTTACAGAGATAAGGAGGTGTGTAGGAGCTGGAGGAGGTTACAGAGATGGGGAGGGGTGTAGGAACCAGAGGAGGTTACAGAGATAGGGAGTGCTGTAGGGGCTGGAGGAGGTTACAGAGAGAGGGAGGGGTGTAGAGGCTGGAGGAGTTTACAGAGATAGGGAGGGGTGTAGGGGCTAGAGGAGTTTACAGAGTTATGGAGGGGTGTAGGGGCTGGAGGAGGTTACACAGACAGGGAGGTGTGTATGGGCTGGAGGAGGTTACAGAGAAAGGGAGGGATGAGAATCTGGAGGGGGTTACAGAAATACGGAGGGTTGTAGGGGCTGGAGGAGTTTATAGAGATAAGAAGTTACAGTGATAGGGAGGGTTTTAGGGGCTGGAGGAGATTACAGAGATAGGGAGGGGTGTAGGGGCTGGAGGAAGTTACAGAGATAGGGAAGGGTGTAGGGGCTGGAGGAGGTTACAGAGATAGGGAGAGTTGTAGGGGCTGGAGGAGGTGACAGAGATAGGGAGGGGTGTCGGAGCTGGAGGATGTTATAGAGATAGGGAGTGGTGTAGCGGCTGGAGGAGATTTCAGAGATCGGGAGGGGTGTAGGGGATGGAGGAGATTACAGAGTAGGAACAGGTGTAGGAGCTGGAGGAGGTTACAGAATTATGGAGGGGTGTAGGGTCTGGAGGAGGTTACAGAGATAGGGAAGGGTGTAGGGGCTGGTGGAGGTTGCAGAGAAAGGGAAGGGTGTAGGGGCTGGAGGAGGTTACAGAGACAGGGAAGGGTGTAGGGGCTGGAGGAAGTTACTGAGATAGGGAGGCATGTAGGCGCCGGAGGAGGTTACAGACATAGGGCGGGGTGTAGAGGCTGTAGGAGGTTACAGAGATAGGGAGGGGTGTGGGGCTGCAGGAGGTTACAGAGATATGGAGGGGTGTAGGGGCTGGAGGAGGTTACCGAGATAGGGAGGGGTGAGAGGCTGGAGGAGTTTAGAGAGATAGGGAGATGTGTAGGAGCCGGAGGAGGTTACAGTGTTAGGGAGGGGTGTGTGTGCTGGAGAGGGTTACAGATTAGGAAATTACAGAGATAGAGAGGGAGTTACAGAGATAAGGAGGTGTGTAGGAGCTGGAGGAGGTTACAGAGATGGGGAGGGGTGTAGGAACCAGAGGAGGTTAGAGAGATAGGGAGTGGTGTAGGGTCTGGAGGAGGTTACAGAGAGAGGGAGGGGTGTAGAGGCTGGAGGAGGTTACAGAGATAGGGAGGGGTGTAGGGCTGTAGGAGTTTACAGAGTTATGGAGGGGTGCAGGTGCTGGACGAGGTTACAGAGAAAGGGAAGGGTGTAGGGGCTGGAGAGGTTACACAGACAGCGAGGGGTGTATGGGCTGGAGGAGGTTACAGAGAAAGGGAGGCATGTGAATCTGGAGGGGGTTACAGAGATAGGGAGGGAGTTACAGAAATACGGAGGGTTGTAGGTATTGGAGGAGGTTACAGAGATAAGACGTTGCAGTGATAGGGAGGGCTGTAGGGGCTGGAGGAGCTTACAGAGATAGGGAGAGGTGTAGGGGCTGGAGCAGGTTACAGAAATAGGGAGTGATGTGAGGCTGGAGGGTGTTACAGAAATAGAACGCGGTGTAGTGGCTGGAGGAGATTTCAGAGATAGGGAGGGGTGTAGGGTCTGGAGGAGGTTACAGAGATAGGGAAGGTTGTAGGGGCTGGTGGAGGTTACAGAGATAGGGAGTGGTGTAGGGGCTGGAGGAGGTTACAGAAATAGGGAGTGATGTGAGGCTGGAGGGTGTTACAGAAATAGAACGCGGTGTAGGGGCTGGAGGAGATTTCAGAGATAGGGAGGGGTGTAGGGTCTGGAGGAGGTTACAGAGATAGGGAAGGTTGGAGGGGCTGGTGGAGGTGACAGAGATAGGGAGTGGTGTAGGGGCTGGAGGAGGTTACCGAGATAGGGTGGTGTGAGAGGCTGGAGGAGTTTAGAGAGATAGGGAGAGGTGTAGGAGCCGGAGGAGGTTACAGAGTTAGGGAGGGGTGTGTTTGCTGGAGGGGTTTACAGAGATAGGAAATTACAGAGATAGAGAGTGAGTTACAGAGATAAGGAGGTGTGTAGGAGCTGGAGGAGGTTACAGAGATGGGGAGGGGTGTAGGGGCTGGAGGAGGTTACAGAGAGAGGGAGGGGTGTAGAGGCTGGAGGAGTTTACAGAGATAGGGAGGGGTGTAGGGGCTAGAGGAGTTTACAGAGTTATGGAGGGGTGTAGGGGCTGGAGGAGGTTACACAGACAGGGAGGTGTGTATGGGCTGGAGGAGGTTACAGAGAAAGGGAGGGATGAGAATCTGGAGGGGGTTACAGAAATACGGAGGGTTGTAGGGGCTGGAGGAGTTTATAGAGATAAGAAGTTACAGTGATAGGGAGGGTTTTAGGGGCTGGAGGAGATTACAGAGATAGGGAGGGGTGTAGGGGCTGGAGGAAGTTACAGAGATAGGGAAGGGTGTAGGGGCTGGAGGAGGTTACAGAGATAGGGAGAGTTGTAGGGGCTGGAGGAGGTGACAGAGATAGGGAGGGGTGTCGGAGCTGGAGGATGTTATAGAGAGAGGGAGTGGTGTAGCGGCTGGAGGAGATTTCAGAGATCGGGAGGGGTGTAGGGGATGGAGGAGATTACAGAGTAGGAACAGGTGTAGGAGCTGGAGGAGGTTACAGAATTATGGAGGGGTGTAGGGTCTGGAGGAGGTTACAGAGATAGGGAAGGGTGTAGGGGCTGGTGGAGGTTGCAGAGAAAGGGAAGGGTGTAGGGGCTGGAGGAGGTTACAGAGACAGGGAAGGGTGTAGGGGCTGGAGGAAGTTACTGAGATAGGGAGGCATGTAGGCGCCGGAGGAGGTTACAGACATAGGGCGGGGTGTAGAGGCTGTAGGAGGTTACAGAGATAGGGAGGGGTGTGGGGCTGCAGGAGGTTACAGAGATATGGAGGGGTGTAGGGGCTGGAGGAGGTTACCGAGATAGGGAGGGGTGAGAGGCTGGAGGAGTGTAGAGAGATAGGGAGATGTGTAGGAGCCGGAGGAGGTTACAGTGTTAGGGAGGGGTGTGTGTGCTGGAGAGGGTTACAGATTAGGAAATTACAGAGATAGAGAGGGAGTTACAGAGATAAGGAGGTGTGTAGGAGCTGGAGGAGGTTACAGAGATGGGGAGGGGTGTAGGAACCAGAGGAGGTTAGAGAGATAGGGAGTGGTGTAGGGTCTGGAGGAGGTTACAGAGAGAGGGAGGGGTGTAGAGGCTGGAGGAGGTTACAGAGATAGGGAGGGGTGTAGGGCTGTAGGAGTTTACAGAGTTATGGAGGGGTGCAGGTGCTGGACGAGGTTACAGAGAAAGGGAAGGGTGTAGGGGCTGGAGAGGTTACACAGACAGCGAGGGGTGTATGGGCTGGAGGAGGTTACAGAGAAAGGGAGGCATGTGAATCTGGAGCGGGTTACAGAGATAGGGAGGGAGTTACAGAAATACGGAGGGTTGTAGGTATTGGAGGAGGTTACAGAGATAAGACGTTGCAGTGATAGGGAGGGCTGTAGGGGCTGGAGGAGCTTACAGAGATAGGGAGGCGTGTAGGGGCTGGAGGAGGTTACAGAGATAGGGAGAGGTGTAGGGGCTGGAGCAGGTTACAGAAATAGGGAGTGATGTGAGGCTGGAGGGTGTTACAGAAATAGAACGCGGTGTAGGGGCTGGAGGAGATTTCAGAGATAGGGAGGGGTGTAGGGTCTGGAGGAGGTTACAGAGATAGGGAAGGTTGTAGGGGCTGGTGGAGGTTACAGAGATAGGGAGTGGTGTAGGGGCTGGAGGAGGTTACCGAGATAGGGTGGTGTGAGAGGCTGGAGGAGTTTAGAGAGATAGGGAGAGGTGTAGGAGCCGGAGGAGGTTACAGAGTTAGGGAGGGGTGTGTTTGCTGGAGGGGTTTACAGAGATAGGAAATTACAGAGATAGAGAGTGAGTTACAGAGATAAGGAGGTGTGTAGGAGCTGGAGGAGGTTACAGAGATGGGGAGGGGTGTAGGAACCAGAGGAGGTTACAGAGATAGGGAGTGCTGTAGGGGCTGGAGGAGGTTACAGAGAGAGGGAGGGGTGTAGAGGCTGGAGGAGTTTACAGAGATAGGGAGGGGTGTAGGGGCTAGAGGAGTTTACAGAGTTATGGAGGGGTGTAGGGGCTGGAGGAGGTTACACAGACAGGGAGGTGTGTATGGGCTGGAGGAGGTTACAGAGAAAGGGAGGGATGAGAATCTGGAGGGGGTTACAGAAATACGGAGGGTTGTAGGGGCTGGAGGAGTTTATAGAGATAAGACGTTACAGTGATAGGGAGGGTTTTAGGGGCTGGAGGAGATTACAGAGATAGGGAGGGGTGTAGGGGCTGGAGGATGTTACAGAGATAGGGAGAGTTGTAGGGGCTGGAGGAGGTGACAGAGATAGGGAGGGGTGTAGGAGCTGGAGGATGTTATAGAGAGAGGGAGTGGTGTAGCGGCTGGAGGAGATTTCAGAGATCGGGAGGGGTGTAGGGGATGGAGGAGATTACAGAGTAGGAACAGGTGTAGGAGCTGGAGGAGGTTACAGAATTATGGAGGGGTGTAGGGTCTGGAGGAGGTTACAGAGATAGGGAAGGGTGTAGGGGCTGGTGGAGGTTGCAGAGAAAGGGAAGGGTGTAGGGGTTGGAGGAGGTTACATATACAGGGAGGGGTGTATGTGCTGGAGGAGGTTACAGAGAAAGGGAGGGATGAGAATCTGGTGGGGCTTACAGAGATAGGGAGGGATTTACAGAAATACGGAGGGCTGTAGAGGCTGGAGGAGGTTACAGAGATAGGGAGGGGTGTAGGGGCTGTAGGAAGTTACAGAGATCGTGAGGGTTCCAGGGGCTGGAGGAGGTTAAAGAGATAGGGAGGGCTGTAGGGGCTGGAGGAGCTTACAGAGATAGGGAGGGGTGTAGGGGCTTGGGGAGGTTACAGAGATAGGGAGAGGTGTAGGGGCTGGAGCAGGTTACAGAAATAGGGAGTGATGTGAGGCTGGAGGGTGTTACAGAGATAGAAAGCGGTGTAGCGGCTGGAGGAGATTTCAGAGATAGGGAGGGGTGGAGGGTCTGGAGGAGGTTACAGAGAAAGGTAAGGGTGTAGGGGCTGGAGGAGGTTACACAGACAGGGAGGGGTGTATGGGCTGGATGAGGTTACAGAGAAAGTGAGGGATGAGAATCTGGAGGGGGTTACAGAGATAGGGAGGTATTTACAGAAATACGGAGGGTTGTAGGGGCTGGAGGAGGTTACAGAGATAAGAAGTTACAGTGATAGGGAGTGTTGTAGGGGCTGGAGGAGGTTACAGAGATAGGGAGGGGTGTAGGGGCTGGAGGAAGTTACAGAAATAGGGAAGTGTGGAGGGGCTGGAGGACTTTACAGAGATAGGGAGAGCTGTTGGGGCTGTAGGTGTTTACATAGATAGGGAGGGATGAGAGACTGGAGGGGGTTACAGAGATAGGGAGAGGTGTAGGGGCTGGAGGAGGTTACAGAGATATGGAGGGGTATAGGGGCTGGAGATGGTTGCAGAGATAGGGTGGGGTGTAGGGGCTGGAGGAGGAAACAGAGATAGGGAGGGATGGGAGGCTGGTGGGGGTTACAGAGCTGGGGAGGTAGTTACACAGATGGTGGGGTGAGAGGCTGGAGGAGTTTACAGAGATCGGGAGGCGTGTAGGGACTGGAGGAGGTTACAGAGATTGGGGGAGGTGTAGGGGCTGGAGGAGGTTAGAGAGATAGGGAGGGGTGTAGGGGCTGCAGGAGGTTACAGAGATAGGGAGCGATGAGAGGCTGGAGGCGGTTACAGAGATAGGGAAGCGTGTAGAGCTGGAGGAGGTTACACAGCAAGGGAGAGGTGTAGGGGCTGGAGGAGGTTACAGATATAGGGAGGGATGGGAGTCTGGTGCAAGTTACAGAGATGGGGCGGTAGTTACAGAGATGGGGGTTGAGAGGCTGGAGGAGGTTACAGAGATAGGGAGGGGTGTAGGGGTTGGAGGAGTTTACAAGGATAGGGAGTAGCGTAGGGACTGGAGGAGTTGACAGAGATAGGGAGGGATGAGAGGATGGTGGGGATAACAGAGATAGGGAGGGAGTTACAGAAATAGGGAGGGTTGTAGGGGCTGGAGGAGGTTACTGAGATAGGAAGTTACAGAGATAGGGAGGGTTGTAGGGGCTGGAGGAAGTTACAGAGTAGGAAGGGGTGTAGAGGCTGTAGGAGGTTACAGAGATAGTGAGGATTGTGGGGTCTGGAGGAGGTTGTAGAGATAGGGAGGGGTGCAAGAGCCAGAAGAGGTTACAGAGATAGGGAGTGGTGCAGGGGCCGGAGGAGGTTACAGAGATAGGCAGGCGTGTAGGAGCCAGCGGAGGTTACAGAGATAGGGAATGGTGCAGGGGCTGGAGGTTGTTACAGAGATAGTGAGGGGTGTAGGGGATGGAGGAGGTTACAGAGATAGGGAGATGTGTAGGGGCTGGAGGAGGTTACAGTGATAGGGAGAGGTGTAGGGGCTGGAGGAGGTTACTGCAACAGGGAGAGGTGTAGGGGCTGGAGGAGGTTACAGAAATAGGAAGTGATGAGAGGCTGGAGGAGTTTACAGAGATAGGGAGGGATGGGAGGCTGTTGCAGGTTACAGAGATGGGGAGGGTGTTACAGAGATGAGGAGGTTAGAGGCTGGAGGAGGTTACATGGATAGGGAGGGGTGTAGGGACTGGAGGAGGTTACAGAGATAGGGAGGGAAGAGAGGCTGGAGGGGGTTACAGAGATAGAGAGGGGTGTAGGTGCTGGTGGAGGTTACAGAGATAGGGAGGGGTGTAGGGGCTGGAGGAGGTTACAGAGACAGGGAATGGTGTAGGGGCTGGAGGAATTTACTGAGATAGGGAGGCATGTAGGTGCTGTAGGAGGTTACAGACATAGGGCGGGGTTTACAGGCTGTCGGAGGTTACAGAGATAGGGAGGGTTGAGGGGCTGCAGGAGGTTACAGAGATAAGGAGCGGTGTAGGGGCTGGAGGAGGTTACCGAGGTAGGGAGGGGTGAGAGGCTGGAGGAGTTTAGACAGATAGTGAGAGGTGTAGGAGCCGGAGGAGGTTACAGAGTTAGGGAGGGGTGTGTGTGCTGGAGGGGGTTACAGAGATAGGAAATTACAGAGATAGAGAGGGAGATACAGAGATAAGCAGGTGTGTCGGAGCTGGAGGTGGTTACAGAGATGGGGAGGGGTGTAGGAACCAGAGGATGTTACAGAGATAGGGAGGGTGTAGGGGCTGGAGGAGGTTACAGAGAGAGGGAGGGGTGTAGAGGCTGGAGGAGTTTACAGAGATAGGGAGGGGTGTAGGGTCTGGAGGAGTTTACAGACATAGGGAGGGGTGGAGGATCTGGAGGAGGTTACAGAGAAAGGGAAGGGTGTAGGGGCTGGAGGAGGTTACACAGACAGGGAGGATTGTATGGGCTGGAGGATGTTGCAGAGAAAGGGAGGGATGAGAATCTGGAGGGGTTTACAGAGATTGGGAGGGAGTTACATAAATACGGAGGGTTGTAGGGGCTGGAGGAGGTTACAGAGATAAGATGTTACAGTGATAGGGAGGGTTGTAGGGGCTGGAGGAGGTTACAGAGAAAGGGATGGGTGTAGGGCCTGGAGGAAGTTACAGAGATAGGGAAGGGTGTAGCGCTGGAAGAGGTTACAGAGACAGGGAAGGGTGTAGGGGCTGGAGGAATTTACAGAGATAGGGAGGCATGTAGGGGCTGGAGGCGGTTACAGACATAGGGCGGGGTGTACAGGCTGTAGGAGGTTACAGAGATAGGGAGGGTTGAGGGGCTGCAGGAGGCTACAGAGATATGGAGGGGTGTAGGGGCTGGAGGAGGTTACCGAGATAGGGAGGGGTGAGAGGCTGGAGGAGTTTAGACAGATAGTGAGAGGTGTAGGAGCCGGAGGAGGTTACAGAGTTAGGGAGGGGTGTGTGTGCTGGAGGGGGTTACAGAGATAGGAAATTACAGAGATAGAGAGGGAGTTACAGAGATAAGGAGGTGTGTAGGAGCTGGAGGAGGTTACAGAGATGGGGAGGGGTGTAGGAACCAGAGGAGGTTACAGAGATAGGGAGTGGTGTAGGGGCTGGAGGAGGTTACAGAGAGAGGGAGGGGTGTAGAGGCTGGAGGAGTTTACAGAGATAGGGAGGTGTGTAAGGTCTGGAGGAGCTTACAGACATAGGGAGGGGTGGAGGATGTGGAGGAGGTTACAGAGAAATGGAAGGGTGTAGGGGCTGGAGGAGGTTACACAGACAGGGAGGGGTGTATGGGCTGGAGGAGGTTGCAGAGAAAGGGAGGGATGAGAATCTGGAGGGGTTTTCAGGGATAGGGAGGGAGTTACATAAATACGGAGGGTTGTAGGGGCTGGAGGAGGTTACAGAGATAAGATGTTACAGTGATAGGGAGGGTTGTAGGGGCTGGAGGAGGTTACAGAGAAAGGGAGGAGTGTAGGGCCTGGAGGAAGTTACAGAGATAGGGAAGGGTGTAGCGGCTGGAGGAGGTTACAGAGATAGGGAAGGGTGTAGCGGCTGGAGGAGGTTACAGAGATAGGGAAGGGTGTAGCGGCTGGAGGAGGTTACAGAGATAGGGAGAGGTGTAGGGGCTGGAGGAGATTACAGAAATAGGGAGAGGTGTAGGGGCTGGAGCAGGTTACAGAAATCGGGAGGGATGTGAGGCTGGAGGGTGTTACAGAGATAGAAAGCGGTGTAGCGGCTGGAGGAGATTTCAGTGATAGGGAGGGGTGTAGGGTCTGGAGGAGGTTACAGAGTAGGAACGGGTGTAGGAGCTGGAGGAGGTTACAGAGATAGGGAGAGGTGTAGGGGCTGGAGGAGGTTACAGAGATATGGAGGGTTATAGGGGCTGGAGATGGTTGCAGAGATAGGGTGGGGTGTAGGGGCTGGAGGAGGAAACAGAGATAGGGAGGGATGGGAGGCTGGTGCGGGTTACAGAGCTGGGGAAGTAGTTACACAGATGGTGGGGTGAGAGGCTGGAGGATTTTACAGAGATCGGGAGGCGTGTAGGGACTGGAGGAGGTTACAGAGATTGGGGGAGGTGTAGGGGCTGGAGGAGGTTAGAGAGATAGGGAGGGGTGTAGGGGCTGCAGGAGGTTACAGAGATAGGGAGCGATGAGAGGCTGGAGGCGGTTACAGAGATAGGGAAGCGTGTAGAGCTGGAGGAGGTTACACAGCAAGGGAGAGGTGTAGGGGCTGGAGGAGGTTACAGATATAGGGAGGGATGGGAGTCTGGTGCAAGTTACAGAGATGGGGCGGTAGTTACAGAGATGGGGGTTGAGAGGCTGGAGGAGGTTTCAGAGATAGGGAGGGGTGTAGGGGTTGGAGGAGTTTACAAGGATAGGGAGTAGTGTAGGGACTGGAGGAGTTGACAGAGATAGGGAGGGATGAGAGGATGGTGGGGGTAACAGAGATAGGGAGGGGGTTACAGAAATAGGGAGGGTTGTAGGGGCTCGAGGAGGTTACTGAAACAGGTAGAGGTGTAGGGGCTGGAGGAGGTTACAGAAATAGGGAGTGATGAGAGCCTGGAGGAGTTTACAGAGATAGGGAGGGATGGGAGGCTGTTGCAGGTTACAGAGATGGGGAGGGTGTTACAGAGATGGGGAGGTTAGAGGCTGGAGGAGGTTACATGGATAGTGAGGGGTGTAGGGACTGGAGGGGGTTACAGAGATAGAGAGGGGTGTAGGTGCTGGTGGAGGTTACAGAGATAGGGAGGGGTGTAGGGGCTGGAGGAGGTTACAGAGACAGGGAAGGTTGTAGGGGCTGGATGAATTTACTGAGATAGGGAGGCATGTAGGGGCTGAAGGAGGTTACAGACATAGGGCGGGGTGTACAGGCTGTAGGAGGTTACAGAGATAGGGAGGGGTGAGGGGCTGCAGGAGGTTACAGAGATATGGAGGGGTGTAGGGGCTGGAGGAGGTTACCGAGATAGGGAGGGGTGAGAGGCTGGAGGAGTTTAGACAGATAGTGAGAGGTGTAGGAGCCGGAGGAGGTTACAGAGTTAGGGAGGGGTGTGTGTGCTGGAGGGGGTTACAGAGATAGGAAATTACAGAGATAGAGAGGGAGATACAGAGATAAGCAGGTGTGTAGGAGCTGGAGGTGGTTACAGAGATGGGGAGGGATGGGAGTCTGGTGCAAGTTACAGAGATGGGGCGGTAGTTACAGAGATGGGGGTTGAGAGGCTGGAGGAGGTTACAGAGATAGGGAGGGGTGTAGGGGTTGGAGGAGTTTACAAGGATAGGGAGTAGCGTAGGGACTGGAGGAGTTGACAGAGATAGGGAGGGATGAGAGGATGGTGGGGGTAACAGAGATAGGGAGGGAGTTACAGAAATAGGGAGGGTTGTAGGGGCTGGAGGAGGTTACTGAGATAGGATGTTACAGAGATAGGGAGGGTTGTAGGGGCTGGAGGAAGTTACAGAGTAGGAAGGGGTGTAGAGGCTGTAGGAGGTTACAGAGATAGTGAGGATTGTGGGGTCTGGAGGAGGTTGTAGAGATAGGGAGGGGTGTAAGGGCCAGAAGAGGTTACAGAGATAGGGAGTGGTGCAGGGGCCGGAGGAGGTTACAGAGATAGGCAGGCGTGTAGGAGCCAGAGGAGGTTACAGAGATAGGGAATGGTGCAGGGGCTGGAGGTTGTTACAGAGATAGTGAGGGGTGTAGGGGATGGAGGAGGTTACAGAGTTAGGGAGAGGTGTAGGGGCTGGAGGAGGTTACAGAAATAGGGAGATGTGTAGGGGCTGGCGGAGGTTACAGTGATAGGGAGAGGTGTAGGGGCTGGAGGAGGTTACAGAAATAGGAAGTGATGAGAGGCTGGAGGAGTTTACAGAGATAGGGAGGGATGGGAGGCTGTTGCAGGTTACAGAGATGGGGAGGGTGTTACAGAGATGAGGAGGTTAGAGGCTGGAGGAGGTTACATGGATAGGGAGGGGTGTAGGGACTGGAGGAGGTTACAGAGATAGGGAGGGAAGAGAGGCTGGAGGGGGTTACAGAGATAGAGAGGGGTGTAGGTGCTGGTGGAGGTTACAGAGATAGGGAGGGGTGTAGGGGCTGGAGGAGGTTACAGAGACAGGGAATGGTGTAGGGGCTGGAGGAATTTACTGAGATAGGGAGGCATGTAGGTGCTGTAGGAGGTTACAGACATAGGGCGGGGTTTACAGGCTGTCGGAGGTTACAGAGATAGGGAGGGTTGAGGGGCTGCAGGAGGTTACAGAGATAAGGAGCGGTGTAGGGGCTGGAGGAGGTTACCGAGGTAGGGAGGGGTGAGAGGCTGGAGGAGTTTAGACAGATAGTGAGAGGTGTAGGAGCCGGAGGAGGTTACAGAGTTAGGGAGGGGTGTGTGTGCTGGAGGGGGTTACAGAGATAGGAAATTACAGAGATAGAGAGGGAGATACAGAGATAAGCAGGTGTGTCGGAGCTGGAGGTGGTTACAGAGATGGGGAGGGGTGTAGGAACCAGAGGATGTTACAGAGATAGGGAGGGTGTAGGGGCTGGAGGAGGTTACAGAGAGAGGGAGGGGTGTAGAGGCTGGAGGAGTTTACAGAGATAGGGAGGGGTGTAGGGTCTGGAGGAGTTTACAGACATAGGGAGGGGTGGAGGATCTGGAGGAGGTTACAGAGAAAGGGAAGGGTGTAGGGGCTGGAGGAGGTTACACAGACAGGGAGGATTGTATGGGCTGGAGGATGTTGCAGAGAAAGGGAGGGATGAGAATCTGGAGGGGTTTACAGAGATTGGGAGGGAGTTACATAAATACGGAGGGTTGTAGGGGCTGGAGGAGGTTACAGAGATAAGATGTTACAGTGATAGGGAGGGTTGTAGGGGCTGGAGGAGGTTACAGAGAAAGGGATGGGTGTAGGGCCTGGAGGAAGTTACAGAGATAGGGAAGGGTGTAGCGCTGGAAGAGGTTACAGAGACAGGGAAGGGTGTAGGGGCTGGAGGAATTTACTGAGATAGGGAGGCATGTAGGGGCTGGAGGCGGTTACAGACATAGGGCGGGGTGTACAGGCTGTAGGAGGTTACAGAGATAGGGAGGGTTGAGGGGCTGCAGGAGGCTACAGAGATATGGAGGGGTGTAGGGGCTGGAGGAGGTTACCGAGATAGGGAGGGGTGAGAGGCTGGAGGAGTTTAGACAGATAGTGAGAGGTGTAGGAGCCGGAGGAGGTTACAGAGTTAGGGAGGGGTGTGTGTGCTGGAGGGGGTTACAGAGATAGGAAATTACAGAGATAGAGAGGGAGTTACAGAGATAAGGAGGTGTGTAGGAGCTGGAGGAGGTTACAGAGATGGGGAGGGGTGTAGGAACCAGAGGAGGTTACAGAGATAGGGAGTGGTGTAGGGGCTGGAGGAGGTTACAGAGAGAGGGAGGGGTGTAGAGGCTGGAGGAGTTTACAGAGATAGGGAGGTGTGTAAGGTCTGGAGGAGCTTACAGACATAGGGAGGGGTGGAGGATGTGGAGGAGGTTACAGAGAAATGGAAGGGTGTAGGGGCTGGAGGAGGTTACACAGACAGGGAGGGGTGTATGGGCTGGAGGAGGTTGCAGAGAAAGGGAGGGATGAGAATCTGGAGGGGTTTTCAGGGATAGGGAGGGAGTTACATAAATACGGAGGGTTGTAGGGGCTGGAGGAGGTTACAGAGATAAGATGTTACAGTGATAGGGAGGGTTGTAGGGGCTGGAGGAGGTTACAGAGAAAGGGAGGAGTGTAGGGCCTGGAGGAAGTTACAGAGATAGGGAAGGGTGTAGCGGCTGGAGGAGGTTACAGAGATAGGGAGAGGTGTAGGGGCTGGAGGAGATTACAGAAATAGGGAGAGGTGTAGGGGCTGGAGCAGGTTACAGAAATCGGGAGGGATGTGAGGCTGGAGGGTGTTACAGAGATAGAAAGCGGTGTAGCGGCTGGAGGAGATTTCAGTGATAGGGAGGGGTGTAGGGTCTGGAGGAGGTTACAGAGTAGGAACGGGTGTAGGAGCTGGAGGAGGTTACAGAGATAGGGAGAGGTGTAGGGGCTGGAGGAGGTTACAGAGATATGGAGGGTTATAGGGGCTGGAGATGGTTGCAGAGATAGGGTGGGGTGTAGGGGCTGGAGGAGGAAACAGAGATAGGGAGGGATGGGAGGCTGGTGCGGGTTACAGAGCTGGGGAAGTAGTTACACAGATGGTGGGGTGAGAGGCTGGAGGATTTTACAGAGATCGGGAGGCGTGTAGGGACTGGAGGAGGTTACAGAGATTGGGGGAGGTGTAGGGGCTGGAGGAGGTTAGAGAGATAGGGAGGGGTGTAGGGGCTGCAGGAGGTTACAGAGATAGGGAGCGATGAGAGGCTGGAGGCGGTTACAGAGATAGGGAAGCGTGTAGAGCTGGAGGAGGTTACACAGCAAGGGAGAGGTGTAGGGGCTGGAGGAGGTTACAGATATAGGGAGGGATGGGAGTCTGGTGCAAGTTACAGAGATGGGGCGGTAGTTACAGAGATGGGGGTTGAGAGGCTGGAGGAGGTTTCAGAGATAGGGAGGGGTGTAGGGGTTGGAGGAGTTTACAAGGATAGGGAGTAGTGTAGGGACTGGAGGAGTTGACAGAGATAGGGAGGGATGAGAGGATGGTGGGGGTAACAGAGATAGGGAGGGGGTTACAGAAATAGGGAGGGTTGTAGGGGCTCGAGGAGGTTACTGAAACAGGTAGAGGTGTAGGGGCTGGAGGAGGTTACAGAAATAGGGAGTGATGAGAGCCTGGAGGAGTTTACAGAGATAGGGAGGGATGGGAGGCTGTTGCAGGTTACAGAGATGGGGAGGGTGTTACAGAGATGGGGAGGTTAGAGGCTGGAGGAGGTTACATGGATAGTGAGGGGTGTAGGGACTGGAGGGGGTTACAGAGATAGAGAGGGGTGTAGGTGCTGGTGGAGGTTACAGAGATAGGGAGGGGTGTAGGGGCTGGAGGAGGTTACAGAGACAGGGAAGGTTGTAGGGGCTGGATGAATTTACTGAGATAGGGAGGCATGTAGGGGCTGAAGGAGGTTACAGACATAGGGCGGGGTGTACAGGCTGTAGGAGGTTACAGAGATAGGGAGGGGTGAGGGGCTGCAGGAGGTTACAGAGATATGGAGGGGTGTAGGGGCTGGAGGAGGTTACCGAGATAGGGAGGGGTGAGAGGCTGGAGGAGTTTAGACAGATAGTGAGAGGTGTAGGAGCCGGAGGAGGTTACAGAGTTAGGGAGGGGTGTGTGTGCTGGAGGGGGTTACAGAGATAGGAAATTACAGAGATAGAGAGGGAGATACAGAGATAAGCAGGTGTGTAGGAGCTGGAGGTGGTTACAGAGATGGGGAGGGATGGGAGTCTGGTGCAAGTTACAGAGATGGGGCGGTAGTTACAGAGATGGGGGTTGAGAGGCTGGAGGAGTTTACAGAGATAGGGAGGTGTGTAAGGTCTGGAGGAGCTTACAGACATAGGGAGTAGCGTAGGGACTGGAGGAGTTGACAGAGATAGGGAGGGATGAGAGGATGGTGGGGGTAACAGAGATAGGGAGGGAGTTACAGAAATAGGGAGGGTTGTAGGGGCTGGAGGAGGTTACTGAGATAGGATGTTACAGAGATAGGGAGGGTTGTAGGGGCTGGAGGAAGTTACAGAGTAGGAAGGGGTGTAGAGGCTGTAGGAGGTTACAGAGATAGTGAGGATTGTGGGGTCTGGAGGAGGTTGTAGAGATAGGGAGGGGTGTAAGGGCCAGAAGAGGTTACAGAGATAGGGAGTGGTGCAGGGGCCGGAGGAGGTTACAGAGATAGGCAGGCGTGTAGGAGCCAGAGGAGGTTACAGAGATAGGGAATGGTGCAGGGGCTGGAGGTTGTTACAGAGATAGTGAGGGGTGTAGGGGATGGAGGAGGTTACAGAGTTAGGGAGAGGTGTAGGGGCTGGAGGAGGTTACAGAAATAGGGAGATGTGTAGGGGCTGGCGGAGGTTACAGTGATAGGGAGAGGTGTAGGGGCTGGAGGAGGTTACTGCAACAGGGAGATGTGTTGGGGCTGGAGGAGGTTACAGAAATAGGAAGTAATGAGATGCTGGAGGAATTTACAGAGATAGGGAGGGATGGGAGGCTGTTGCAGGTTACAGAGATGGGGAGGGTGTTACAGAGATGAGGAGGTTAGAGGCTGGAGGAGGTTACATGGATAGGGAGGGGTGTAGGGACTGGAGGAGGTTACAGAGATAGGGAGGGAAGAGAGGCTGGAGGGGGTTACAGAGATAGAGAGGGGTGTAGGTGCTGGTGGAGGTTACAGAGATAGGGAGGGGTGTAGGGGCTGGAGGAGGTTACAGAGACAGGGAATGGTGTAGGGGCTGGAGGAATTTACTGAGATAGGGAGGCATGTAGGTGCTGGAGGAGGTTACAGACATAGGGCGGTGTGTACAGGCTGTCGGAGGTTACAGAGATAGGGAGGGTTGAGGGGCTGCAGGAGGTTACAGAGATAAGGAGCGGTGTAGGGGCTGGAGGAGGTTACCGAGATAGGGAGGGGTGAGAGGCTGGAGGAGTTTAGACAGATAGTGAGAGGTGTAGGAGCCGGAGGAGGTTACAGAGTTAGGGAGGGGTGTGTGTGCTGGAGGGGGTTACAGAGAAAGGGAAGGGTGTAGGGGCTGGAGGAGGTTACACAGACAGGGAGGAGTGTATGGGCTGGAGGATGTTGCAGAGAAAGGGAGGGATGAGAATCTGGAGGGGTTTACAGAGATAGGGAGGGAGTTACATAAATACGGAGGGTTGTAGGGGCTGGAGGAGGTTACAGAGAAAGGGAGGGGTGTAGGGCCTGGAGGAAGTTACAGAGATAGGGAAGGGTGTAGGGGCTGGAGGAGGTTACAGAGACAGGGAAGGGTGTAGGGGCTGGAGGAATTTACTGAGATAGGGAGGCATGTAGGGGCTGGAGGAGGTTACAGACATAGGGCGGGCTGTACAGGCTGTAGGAGGTTACAGAGATAGGGCGGGTTGAGGGGCTGCAGGAGGTTACAGAGATATGGAGGGGTGTAGGGGCTGGAGGAGGTTACCGAGATAGGGAGGGGTGAGAGGCTGGAGGAGTTTAGACAGATAGTGAGAGGTGTAGGAGCCGGAGGAGGTTACAGAGTTAGGGAGGGGTGTGTGTGCTGGAGGGGGTTACAGAGATAGGAAATTACAGAGATAGAGAGGGAGTTACAGAGATAAGGAGGTGTGTAGGAGCTGGAGGAGGTTACAGAGATGGGGAGGGGTGTAGGAACCAGAGGAGGTTACAGAGATAGGGAGTGGTGTAGGGGCTGGAGGAGGTTACAGAGAGAGGGAGGGGTGTAGAGGCTGGAGGAGTTTACAGAGATAGGGAGGTGTGTAAGGTCTGGAGGAGCTTACAGACATAGGGAGGGCTGGAGGATGTGGAGGAGGTTACAGAGAAAGGGAAGGGTGTAGGGGCTGGAGGAGGTTACACAGACAGGGAGGGGTGTATGGGCTGGAGGAGGTTGCAGAGAAAGGGAGGGATGAGAATCTGGAGGGGTTTTCAGAGATAGGGTGGGAGTTACATAAATACGGAGGGTTGTAGGGGCTGGAGGAGGTTACAGAGATAAGATGTTACAGTGATAGGGAGGGTTGTAGGGGCTGGAGGAGGTTACAGAGAAAGGGAGGAGTGTAGGGCCTGGAGGAAGTTACAGAGATAGGGAAGGGTGTAGCGGCTGGAGGAGGTTACAGAGATAGGGAGAGGTGTAGGGGCTGGAGGAGATTACAGAGATAGGGAGAGGTGTAGGGGCTGGAGCAGGTTACAGAAATAGGGAGGGATGTGAGGCTGGAGGGTGTTACAGAGATAGAAAGCGGTGTAGCGGCTGGAGGAGATTTCAGTGATAGGGAGGGGTGTAGGGTCTGGAGGAGGTTACAGAGTAGGAACGGGTGTAGGAGCTGGAGGAGGTTACAGAGATAGGGAGAGGTGTAGGGGCTGGAGGAGGTTACAGAGATATGGAGGGGTATAGGGGCTGGAGATGGTTGCAGAGATAGGGTGGGGTGTAGGGGCTGGAGGAGGAAACAGAGATAGGGAGGGATGGGAGGCTGGTGCGGGTTACAGAGCTGGGGAAGTAGTTACACAGATGGTGGGGTGAGAGGCTGGAGGATTTTACAGAGATAGGGAGGGGTGTAGGGGTTGGAGGAGTTTACAAGGATAGGGAGTAGCGTAGGGACTGGAGGAGTTGACAGAGATAGGGAGGGATGAGAGGATGGTGGGGGTAACAGAGATAGGGAGGGAGTTACAGAAATAGGGAGGGTTGTAGGGGCTGGAGGAGGTTACTGAGATAGGATGTTACAGAGATAGGGAGGGTTGTAGGGGCTGGAGGAAGTTACAGAGTAGGAAGGGGTGTAGAGGCTGTAGGAGGTTACAGAGATAGTGAGGATTGTGGGGTCTGGAGGAGGTTGTAGAGATAGGGAGGGGTGTAAGGGCCAGAAGAGGTTACAGAGATAGGGAGTGGTGCAGGGGCCGGAGGAGGTTACAGAGATAGGCAGGCGTGTAGGAGCCAGAGGAGGTTACAGAGATAGGGAATGGTGCAGGGGCTGGAGGTTGTTACAGAGATAGTGAGGGGTGTAGGGGATGGAGGAGGTTACAGAGTTAGGGAGAGGTGTAGGGGCTGGAGGAGGTTACAGAAATAGGGAGATGTGTAGGGGCTGGCGGAGGTTACAGTGATAGGGAGAGGTGTAGGGGCTGGAGGAGGTTACTGCAACAGGGAGATGTGTTGGGGCTGGAGGAGGTTACAGAAATAGGAAGTAATGAGATGCTGGAGGAATTTACAGAGATAGGGAGGGATGGGAGGCTGTTGCAGGTTACAGAGATGGGGAGGGTGTTACAGAGATGAGGAGGTTAGAGGCTGGAGGAGGTTACATGGATAGGGAGGGATGTAGGGACTGGAGGAGGTTACAGAGATAGGGAGGGAAGAGAGGCTGGAGGGGGTTACAGAGATAGAGAGGGGTGTAGGTGCTGGTGGAGGTTACAGAGATAGGGAGGGGTGTAGGGGCTGGAGGAGGTTACAGAGACAGGGAATGGTGTAGGGGCTGGAGGAATTTACTGAGATAGGGAGGCATGTAGGTGCTGGAGGAGGTTACAGACATAGGGCGGTGTGTACAGGCTGTCGGAGGTTACAGAGATAGGGAGGGTTGAGGGGCTGCAGGAGGTTACAGAGATAAGGAGCGGTGTAGGGGCTGGAGGAGGTTACCGAGATAGGGAGGGGTGAGAGGCTGGAGGAGTTTAGACAGATAGTGAGAGGTGTAGGAGCCGGAGGAGGTTACAGAGTTAGGGAGGGGTGTGTGTGCTGGAGGGGGTTACAGAGAAAGGGAAGGGTGTAGGGGCTGGAGGAGGTTACACAGACAGGGAGGAGTGTATGGGCTGGAGGATGTTGCAGAGAAAGGGAGGGATGAGAATCTGGAGGGGTTTACAGAGATAGGGAGGGAGTTACATAAATACGGAGGGTTGTAGGGGCTGGAGGAGGTTACAGAGAAAGGGAGGGGTGTAGGGCCTGGAGGAAGTTACAGAGATAGGGAAGGGTGTAGGGGCTGGAGGAGGTTACAGAGACAGGGAAGGGTGTAGGGGCTGGAGGAATTTACTGAGATAGGGAGGCATGTAGGGGCTGGAGGAGGTTACAGACATAGGGCGGGCTGTACAGGCTGTAGGAGGTTACAGAGATAGGGCGGGTTGAGGGGCTGCAGGAGGTTACAGAGATATGGAGGGGTGTAGGGGCTGGAGGAGGTTACCGAGATAGGGAGGGGTGAGAGGCTGGAGGAGTTTAGACAGATAGTGAGAGGTGTAGGAGCCGGAGGAGGTTACAGAGTTAGGGAGGGGTGTGTGTGCTGGAGGGGGTTACAGAGATAGGAAATTACAGAGATAGAGAGGGAGTTACAGAGATAAGGAGGTGTGTAGGAGCTGGAGGAGGTTACAGAGATGGGGAGGGGTGTAGGAACCAGAGGAGGTTACAGAGATAGGGAGTGGTGTAGGGGCTGGAGGAGGTTACAGAGAGAGGGAGGGGTGTAGAGGCTGGAGGAGTTTACAGAGATAGGGAGGTGTGTAAGGTCTGGAGGAGCTTACAGACATAGGGAGGGCTGGAGGATGTGGAGGAGGTTACAGAGAAAGGGAAGGGTGTAGGGGCTGGAGGAGGTTACACAGACAGGGAGGGGTGTATGGGCTGGAGGAGGTTGCAGAGAAAGGGAGGGATGAGAATCTGGAGGGGTTTTCAGAGATAGGGTGGGAGTTACATAAATACGGAGGGTTGTAGGGGCTGGAGGAGGTTACAGAGATAAGATGTTACAGTGATAGGGAGGGTTGTAGGGGCTGGAGGAGGTTACAGAGAAAGGGAGGAGTGTAGGGCCTGGAGGAAGTTACAGAGATAGGGAAGGGTGTAGCGGCTGGAGGAGGTTACAGAGATAGGGAGAGGTGTAGGGGCTGGAGGAGATTACAGAGATAGGGAGAGGTGTAGGGGCTGGAGCAGGTTACAGAAATAGGGAGGGATGTGAGGCTGGAGGGTGTTACAGAGATAGAAAGCGGTGTAGCGGCTGGAGGAGATTTCAGTGATAGGGAGGGGTGTAGGGTCTGGAGGAGGTTACAGAGTAGGAACGGGTGTAGGAGCTGGAGGAGGTTACAGAGATAGGGAGAGGTGTAGGGGCTGGAGGAGGTTACAGAGATATGGAGGGGTATAGGGGCTGGAGATGGTTGCAGAGATAGGGTGGGGTGTAGGGGCTGGAGGAGGAAACAGAGATAGGGAGGGATGGGAGGCTGGTGCGGGTTACAGAGCTGGGGAAGTAGTTACACAGATGGTGGGGTGAGAGGCTGGAGGATTTTACAGAGATAGGGAGGGGTGTAGGGGTTGGAGGAGTTTACAAGGATAGGGAGTAGCGTAGGGACTGGAGGAGTTGACAGAGATAGGGAGGGATGAGAGGATGGTGGGGGTAACAGAGATAGGGAGGGAGTTACAGAAATAGGGAGGGTTGTAGGGGCTGGAGGAGGTTACTGAGATAGGATGTTACAGAGATAGGGAGGGTTGTAGGGGCTGGAGGAAGTTACAGAGTAGGAAGGGGTGTAGAGGCTGTAGGAGGTTACAGAGATAGTGAGGATTGTGGGGTCTGGAGGAGGTTGTAGAGATAGGGAGGGGTGTAAGGGCCAGAAGAGGTTACAGAGATAGGGAGTGGTGCAGGGGCCGGAGGAGGTTACAGAGATAGGCAGGCGTGTAGGAGCCAGAGGAGGTTACAGAGATAGGGAATGGTGCAGGGGCTGGAGGTTGTTACAGAGATAGTGAGGGGTGTAGGGGATGGAGGAGGTTACAGAGTTAGGGAGAGGTGTAGGGGCTGGAGGAGGTTACAGAAATAGGGAGATGTGTAGGGGCTGGCGGAGGTTACAGTGATAGGGAGAGGTGTAGGGGCTGGAGGAGGTTACAGAAATAGGAAGTGATGAGAGGCTGGAGGAGTTTACAGAGATAGCGAGGGATGGGAGGCTGTTGCAGGTTACAGAGATGGGGAGGGTGTTACAGAGATGAGGAGGTTAGAGGCTGGAGGAGGTTACATGGATAGGGAGGGGTGTAGGGACTGGAGGAGGTTACAGAGATAGGGAGGGAAGAGAGGCTGGAGGGGGTTACAGAGATAGAGAGGGGTGTAGGTGCTGGTGGAGGTTACAGAGATAGGGAGGGGTGTAGGGGCTGGAGGAGGTTACAGAGACAGGGAATGGTGTAGGGGCTGGAGGAATTTACTGAGATAGGGAGGCATGTAGGTGCTGTAGGAGGTTACAGACATAGGGCGGGGTTTACAGGCTGTCGGAGGTTACAGAGATAGGGAGGGTTGAGGGGCTGCAGGAGGTTACAGAGATAAGGAGCGGTGTAGGGGCTGGAGGAGGTTACCGAGGTAGGGAGGGGTGAGAGGCTGGAGGAGTTTAGACAGATAGTGAGAGGTGTAGGAGCCGGAGGAGGTTACAGAGTTAGGGAGGGGTGTGTGTGCTGGAGGGGGTTACAGAGATAGGAAATTACAGAGATAGAGAGGGAGATACAGAGATAAGCAGGTGTGTCGGAGCTGGAGGTGGTTACAGAGATGGGGAGGGGTGTAGGAACCAGAGGATGTTACAGAGATAGGGAGGGTGTAGGGGCTGGAGGAGGTTACAGAGAGAGGGAGGGGTGTAGAGGCTGGAGGAGTTTACAGAGATAGGGAGGGGTGTAGGGTCTGGAGGAGTTTACAGACATAGGGAGGGGTGGAGGATCTGGAGGAGGTTACAGAGAAAGGGAAGGGTGTAGGGGCTGGAGGAGGTTACACAGACAGGGAGGATTGTATGGGCTGGAGGATGTTGCAGAGAAAGGGAGGGATGAGAATCTGGAGGGGTTTACAGAGATTGGGAGGGAGTTACATAAATACGGAGGGTTGTAGGGGCTGGAGGAGGTTACAGAGATAAGATGTTACAGTGATAGGGAGGGTTGTAGGGGCTGGAGGAGGTTACAGAGAAAGGGATGGGTGTAGGGCCTGGAGGAAGTTACAGAGATAGGGAAGGGTGTAGCGCTGGAAGAGGTTACAGAGACAGGGAAGGGTGTAGGGGCTGGAGGAATTTACTGAGATAGGGAGGCATGTAGGGGCTGGAGGCGGTTACAGACATAGGGCGGGGTGTACAGGCTGTAGGAGGTTACAGAGATAGGGAGGGTTGAGGGGCTGCAGGAGGCTACAGAGATATGGAGGGGTGTAGGGGCTGGAGGAGGTTACCGAGATAGGGAGGGGTGAGAGGCTGGAGGAGTTTAGACAGATAGTGAGAGGTGTAGGAGCCGGAGGAGGTTACAGAGTTAGGGAGGGGTGTGTGTGCTGGAGGGGGTTACAGAGATAGGAAATTACAGAGATAGAGAGGGAGTTACAGAGATAAGGAGGTGTGTAGGAGCTGGAGGAGGTTACAGAGATGGGGAGGGGTGTAGGAACCAGAGGAGGTTACAGAGATAGGGAGTGGTGTAGGGGCTGGAGGAGGTTACAGAGAGAGGGAGGGGTGTAGAGGCTGGAGGAGTTTACAGAGATAGGGAGGTGTGTAAGGTCTGGAGGAGCTTACAGACATAGGGAGGGGTGGAGGATGTGGAGGAGGTTACAGAGAAATGGAAGGGTGTAGGGGCTGGAGGAGGTTACACAGACAGGGAGGGGTGTATGGGCTGGAGGAGGTTGCAGAGAAAGGGAGGGATGAGAATCTGGAGGGGTTTTCAGGGATAGGGAGGGAGTTACATAAATACGGAGGGTTGTAGGGGCTGGAGGAGGTTACAGAGATAAGATGTTACAGTGATAGGGAGGGTTGTAGGGGCTGGAGGAGGTTACAGAGAAAGGGAGGAGTGTAGGGCCTGGAGGAAGTTACAGAGATAGGGAAGGGTGTAGCGGCTGGAGGAGGTTACAGAGATAGGGAAGGGTGTAGCGGCTGGAGGAGGTTACAGAGATAGGGAAGGGTGTAGCGGCTGGAGGAGGTTACAGAGATAGGGAGAGGTGTAGGGGCTGGAGGAGATTACAGAAATAGGGAGAGGTGTAGGGGCTGGAGCAGGTTACAGAAATCGGGAGGGATGTGAGGCTGGAGGGTGTTACAGAGATAGAAAGCGGTGTAGCGGCTGGAGGAGATTTCAGTGATAGGGAGGGGTGTAGGGTCTGGAGGAGGTTACAGAGTAGGAACGGGTGTAGGAGCTGGAGGAGGTTACAGAGATAGGGAGAGGTGTAGGGGCTGGAGGAGGTTACAGAGATATGGAGGGTTATAGGGGCTGGAGATGGTTGCAGAGATAGGGTGGGGTGTAGGGGCTGGAGGAGGAAACAGAGATAGGGAGGGATGGGAGGCTGGTGCGGGTTACAGAGCTGGGGAAGTAGTTACACAGATGGTGGGGTGAGAGGCTGGAGGATTTTACAGAGATCGGGAGGCGTGTAGGGACTGGAGGAGGTTACAGAGATTGGGGGAGGTGTAGGGGCTGGAGGAGGTTAGAGAGATAGGGAGGGGTGTAGGGGCTGCAGGAGGTTACAGAGATAGGGAGCGATGAGAGGCTGGAGGCGGTTACAGAGATAGGGAAGCGTGTAGAGCTGGAGGAGGTTACACAGCAAGGGAGAGGTGTAGGGGCTGGAGGAGGTTACAGATATAGGGAGGGATGGGAGTCTGGTGCAAGTTACAGAGATGGGGCGGTAGTTACAGAGATGGGGGTTGAGAGGCTGGAGGAGGTTTCAGAGATAGGGAGGGGTGTAGGGGTTGGAGGAGTTTACAAGGATAGGGAGTAGTGTAGGGACTGGAGGAGTTGACAGAGATAGGGAGGGATGAGAGGATGGTGGGGGTAACAGAGATAGGGAGGGGGTTACAGAAATAGGGAGGGTTGTAGGGGCTCGAGGAGGTTACTGAAACAGGTAGAGGTGTAGGGGCTGGAGGAGGTTACAGAAATAGGGAGTGATGAGAGCCTGGAGGAGTTTACAGAGATAGGGAGGGATGGGAGGCTGTTGCAGGTTACAGAGATGGGGAGGGTGTTACAGAGATGGGGAGGTTAGAGGCTGGAGGAGGTTACATGGATAGTGAGGGGTGTAGGGACTGGAGGGGGTTACAGAGATAGAGAGGGGTGTAGGTGCTGGTGGAGGTTACAGAGATAGGGAGGGGTGTAGGGGCTGGAGGAGGTTACAGAGACAGGGAAGGTTGTAGGGGCTGGATGAATTTACTGAGATAGGGAGGCATGTAGGGGCTGAAGGAGGTTACAGACATAGGGCGGGGTGTACAGGCTGTAGGAGGTTACAGAGATAGGGAGGGGTGAGGGGCTGCAGGAGGTTACAGAGATATGGAGGGGTGTAGGGGCTGGAGGAGGTTACCGAGATAGGGAGGGGTGAGAGGCTGGAGGAGTTTAGACAGATAGTGAGAGGTGTAGGAGCCGGAGGAGGTTACAGAGTTAGGGAGGGGTGTGTGTGCTGGAGGGGGTTACAGAGATAGGAAATTACAGAGATAGAGAGGGAGATACAGAGATAAGCAGGTGTGTAGGAGCTGGAGGTGGTTACAGAGATGGGGAGGGATGGGAGTCTGGTGCAAGTTACAGAGATGGGGCGGTAGTTACAGAGATGGGGGTTGAGAGGCTGGAGGAGTTTACAGAGATAGGGAGGTGTGTAAGGTCTGGAGGAGCTTACAGACATAGGGAGTAGCGTAGGGACTGGAGGAGTTGACAGAGATAGGGAGGGATGAGAGGATGGTGGGGGTAACAGAGATAGGGAGGGAGTTACAGAAATAGGGAGGGTTGTAGGGGCTGGAGGAGGTTACTGAGATAGGATGTTACAGAGATAGGGAGGGTTGTAGGGGCTGGAGGAAGTTACAGAGTAGGAAGGGGTGTAGAGGCTGTAGGAGGTTACAGAGATAGTGAGGATTGTGGGGTCTGGAGGAGGTTGTAGAGATAGGGAGGGGTGTAAGGGCCAGAAGAGGTTACAGAGATAGGGAGTGGTGCAGGGGCCGGAGGAGGTTACAGAGATAGGCAGGCGTGTAGGAGCCAGAGGAGGTTACAGAGATAGGGAATGGTGCAGGGGCTGGAGGTTGTTACAGAGATAGTGAGGGGTGTAGGGGATGGAGGAGGTTACAGAGTTAGGGAGAGGTGTAGGGGCTGGAGGAGGTTACAGAAATAGGGAGATGTGTAGGGGCTGGCGGAGGTTACAGTGATAGGGAGAGGTGTAGGGGCTGGAGGAGGTTACTGCAACAGGGAGATGTGTTGGGGCTGGAGGAGGTTACAGAAATAGGAAGTAATGAGATGCTGGAGGAATTTACAGAGATAGGGAGGGATGGGAGGCTGTTGCAGGTTACAGAGATGGGGAGGGTGTTACAGAGATGAGGAGGTTAGAGGCTGGAGGAGGTTACATGGATAGGGAGGGGTGTAGGGACTGGAGGAGGTTACAGAGATAGGGAGGGAAGAGAGGCTGGAGGGGGTTACAGAGATAGAGAGGGGTGTAGGTGCTGGTGGAGGTTACAGAGATAGGGAGGGGTGTAGGGGCTGGAGGAGGTTACAGAGACAGGGAATGGTGTAGGGGCTGGAGGAATTTACTGAGATAGGGAGGCATGTAGGTGCTGGAGGAGGTTACAGACATAGGGCGGTGTGTACAGGCTGTCGGAGGTTACAGAGATAGGGAGGGTTGAGGGGCTGCAGGAGGTTACAGAGATAAGGAGCGGTGTAGGGGCTGGAGGAGGTTACCGAGATAGGGAGGGGTGAGAGGCTGGAGGAGTTTAGACAGATAGTGAGAGGTGTAGGAGCCGGAGGAGGTTACAGAGTTAGGGAGGGGTGTGTGTGCTGGAGGGGGTTACAGAGAAAGGGAAGGGTGTAGGGGCTGGAGGAGGTTACACAGACAGGGAGGAGTGTATGGGCTGGAGGATGTTGCAGAGAAAGGGAGGGATGAGAATCTGGAGGGGTTTACAGAGATAGGGAGGGAGTTACATAAATACGGAGGGTTGTAGGGGCTGGAGGAGGTTACAGAGAAAGGGAGGGGTGTAGGGCCTGGAGGAAGTTACAGAGATAGGGAAGGGTGTAGGGGCTGGAGGAGGTTACAGAGACAGGGAAGGGTGTAGGGGCTGGAGGAATTTACTGAGATAGGGAGGCATGTAGGGGCTGGAGGAGGTTACAGACATAGGGCGGGCTGTACAGGCTGTAGGAGGTTACAGAGATAGGGCGGGTTGAGGGGCTGCAGGAGGTTACAGAGATATGGAGGGGTGTAGGGGCTGGAGGAGGTTACCGAGATAGGGAGGGGTGAGAGGCTGGAGGAGTTTAGACAGATAGTGAGAGGTGTAGGAGCCGGAGGAGGTTACAGAGTTAGGGAGGGGTGTGTGTGCTGGAGGGGGTTACAGAGATAGGAAATTACAGAGATAGAGAGGGAGTTACAGAGATAAGGAGGTGTGTAGGAGCTGGAGGAGGTTACAGAGATGGGGAGGGGTGTAGGAACCAGAGGAGGTTACAGAGATAGGGAGTGGTGTAGGGGCTGGAGGAGGTTACAGAGAGAGGGAGGGGTGTAGAGGCTGGAGGAGTTTACAGAGATAGGGAGGTGTGTAAGGTCTGGAGGAGCTTACAGACATAGGGAGGGCTGGAGGATGTGGAGGAGGTTACAGAGAAAGGGAAGGGTGTAGGGGCTGGAGGAGGTTACACAGACAGGGAGGGGTGTATGGGCTGGAGGAGGTTGCAGAGAAAGGGAGGGATGAGAATCTGGAGGGGTTTTCAGAGATAGGGTGGGAGTTACATAAATACGGAGGGTTGTAGGGGCTGGAGGAGGTTACAGAGATAAGATGTTACAGTGATAGGGAGGGTTGTAGGGGCTGGAGGAGGTTACAGAGAAAGGGAGGAGTGTAGGGCCTGGAGGAAGTTACAGAGATAGGGAAGGGTGTAGCGGCTGGAGGAGGTTACAGAGATAGGGAGAGGTGTAGGGGCTGGAGGAGATTACAGAGATAGGGAGAGGTGTAGGGGCTGGAGCAGGTTACAGAAATAGGGAGGGATGTGAGGCTGGAGGGTGTTACAGAGATAGAAAGCGGTGTAGCGGCTGGAGGAGATTTCAGTGATAGGGAGGGGTGTAGGGTCTGGAGGAGGTTACAGAGTAGGAACGGGTGTAGGAGCTGGAGGAGGTTACAGAGATAGGGAGAGGTGTAGGGGCTGGAGGAGGTTACAGAGATATGGAGGGGTATAGGGGCTGGAGATGGTTGCAGAGATAGGGTGGGGTGTAGGGGCTGGAGGAGGAAACAGAGATAGGGAGGGATGGGAGGCTGGTGCGGGTTACAGAGCTGGGGAAGTAGTTACACAGATGGTGGGGTGAGAGGCTGGAGGAGTTTACAGAGATCGGGAGGCGTGTAGGGACTGGAGGAGGTTACAGAGATTGGGGGAGTTGTAGGGGCTGGAGGAGGTTAGAGAGATAGGGAGGGGTGTAGGGGCTGCAGGAGGTTACAGAGATAGGGAGCGATGAGAGGTGGAGGCGGTTACAGAGATAGGGAAGCGTGTAGAGCTGGAGGAGGTTACACAGCAAGGGAGAGGTGTAGGGGCTGGAGGAGGTTACAGATATAGGGAGGGATGGGAGTCTGGTGCAAGTTACAGAGATGAGGCGGTAGTTACAGAGATGGGGGTTGAGAGGCTGGAGGAGGTTACAGAGATAGGGAGGGGTGTAGGGGTTGGAGGAGTTTACAAGGATAGGGAGTAGCGTAGGGACTGGAGGAGTTGACAGAGATAGGGAGGGATGAGAGGATGGTGGGGGTAACAGAGATAGGGAGGGAGTTACAGAAATAGGGAGGGTTGTAGGGGCTGGAGGAGGTTACTGAGATAGGAAGTTACAGAGATAGGGAGGGTTGGAGGGGCTGGAGGAAGTTACAGAGTAGGAAGGGGTGTAGAGGCTGTAGGAGGTTACAGAGATAGTGAGGATTGTGGGGTCTGGAGGAGGTTGTAGAGATAGGGAGGGGTGCAAGAGCCAGAAGAGGTTACAGAGATAGGGAGTGGTGCAGGGGCCGGAGGAGGTTACAGAGATAGGCAGGAGTGTAGGAGCCAGAGGAGGTTACAGAGATAGGGAATGGTGCAGGGGCTGGAGGTTGTTACAGAGATAGTGAGGGGTGTAGGGGATGGAGGAGGTTACAGAGATAGGGAGAGGTGTAGGGGCTGGAGGAGTTTACAGAAATAGGGAGATGTGTAGGGGCTGGAGGAGGTTACAGTGATAGGGAGAGGTGTAGGGGCTGGAGGAGGTTACTGAAACAGGTAGAGGTGTAGGGGCTGGAGGAGGTTACAGAAATAGGGAGTGATGAGAGGCTGGAGGAGTTTACAGAGATAGGGAGGGATGGGAGGCTGTTGCAGGTTACAGAGATGGGGAGGGTGTTACAGAGATGGGGAGGTTAGAGGCTGGAGGAGGTTACATGGATAGGGAGGGGTGTAGGGACTGGATGGGGTTACAGAGATAGAGAGGGGTGTAGGTGTTGGTGGAGGTTACAGAGATAGGGAGGGGTGTAGGGGCTGGAGGAGGTTACACAGACAGGGAAGGGTGTAGGGGCTGGAGGAATTTACTGAGATAGGGAGGCATGTAGGGGCTGGAGGAGGTTACAGACATAGGGCGGGGTGTACAGGCTGTAGGAGGTTACAGAGATAGGGAGGGGTGAGGCGCTGCAGGAGGTTACAGAGATATGGAGGGGTGTAGGGGCTGGAGGAGGTTACCGAGATATGGAGGGGTGAGAGGCTGGAGGAGTTTAGACAGATAGTGAGAGGTGTAGGAGCCGGAGGAGGTTACAGAGTTAGGGAGGTGTGTGTGTGCTGGAGGGGGTTACAGAGATAGGAAATTACAGAGATAGAGAGGGAGATACAGAGATAAGGAGGTGTGTAGGAGCTGGAGGTGGTTACAGAGATGGGGAGGGGTGTAGGGGCTGGAGGAGGTTACAGAGAGAGGGAGGGGTGTAGAGGCTGGAGGAGTTTACAGAGATAGGGAGGGGTGTAGGGTCTGGAGGAGCTTACAGACATAGGGAGGGGTGGAGGATCTGGAGGAGGTTACAGAGAAAGGGAAGTGTGTAGGGGCTGGAGGAGGTTACACAGACAGGGAGGAGTGTATGGGCTGGAGGATGTTGCAGAGAAAGGGAGGGATGAGAATCTGGAGGGGTTTACAGAGATAGGGAGGGAGTTACATAAATACGGAGGGTTGTAGGGGCTGGAGGAGGTTACAGAGATAAGATGTTACAGTGATAGGGAGGGTTGTAGGGGCTGGAGGAGGTTACAGAGAAAGGGAGGGGTGTAGCGCCTGGAGGAAGTTACAGAGATAGGGAAGGGTGTAGGGGCTGGAGGAGGTTACAGAGACAGGGAAGGGTGTAGGGGCTGGAGGAATTTACTGAGATAGGGAGGCAGGTAGGGGCTGGAGGAGGTTACAGACATAGGGCGGGGTGTACAGGCTGTAGGAGGTTACAGAGATAGGGAGGGTTGAGGGGCTGCAGGAGGTTACAGAGATATGGAGGGGTGTAGGGGCTGGAGGAGGTTACCGAGATAGGGAGGGGTGAGAGGCTGGAGGAGTTTAGACAGATAGTGAGAGGTGTAGGAGCCGGAGGAGGTTACAGAGTTAGGGAGGGGTGTGTGTATTGGAGGGCGTTACAGAGATAGGAAATTACAGAGATAGAGAGGGAGTTACAGAGATAAGGAGGTGTGTAGGAGCTGGAGGAGGTTACAGAGATGGGGAGGGGTGTAGGAACCAGAGGAGGTTACAGAGATAGGGAGTGGTGTAGGGGCTGGAGGAGGTTACAGAGAGAGGGAGGGGTGTAGAGGCTGGAGGAGTTTACAGAGATAGGGAGGTGTGTAAGGTCTGGAGGAGCTTACAGACATAGGGAGGGCTGGAGGATGTGGAGGAGGTTACAGAGAAAGGGAAGGGTGTAGGGGCTGGAGGAGGTTACACAGACAGGGAGGGGTGTATGGGCTGGAGGAGGTTGCAGAGAAAGGGAGGGATGACAATCTGGAGTGGTTTTCAGAGATAGGGTGGGAGTTACATAAATACGGAGGGTTGTAGGGGCTGGAGGAGGTTACAGAGATAAGATGTTACAGTGATAGGGAGGGTTGTAGGGGCTGGAGGAGGTTACAGAGAAAGGGAGGAGTGTAGGGCCTGGAGGAAGTTACAGAGATAGGGAAGGGTGTAGCGGCTGGAGGAGGTTACAGAGATAGGGAGAGGTGTAGGGGCTGGAGGAGATTACAGAGATAGGGAGAGGTGTAGGGGCTGGAGCAGGTTACAGAAATAGGGAGGGATGTGAGGTTGGAGGGTGTTACAGAGATAGAAAGCGGTGTAGCGGCTGGAGGAGATTTCAGTGATAGGGAGGGGTGTAGGGTCTGGAGGAGGTTACAGAGTAGGAACGGGTGTAGGAGCTGGAGGAGGTTACAGAGATAGGGAGAGGTGTAGGGGCTGGAGGAGGTTACAGAGATATGGAGGGGTATAGGGGCTGGAGATGGTTGCAGAGATAGGGTGGGGTGTAGGGGCTGGAGGAGGAAACAGAGATAGGGAGGGATGGGAGGCTGGTGCGGGTTACAGAGCTGGGGAAGTAGTTACACAGATGGTGGGGTGAGAGGCTGGAGGAGTTTACAGAGATCGGGAGGCGTGTAGGGACTGGAGGAGGTTACAGAGATTGGGGGAGTTGTAGGGGCTGGAGGAGGTTAGAGAGATAGGGAGGGGTGTAGGGGCTGCAGGAGGTTACAGAGATAGGGAGCGATGAGAGGCTGGAGGCGGTTACAGAGATAGGGAAGCGTGTAGAGCTGGAGGAGGTTACACAGCAAGGGAGAGATGTAGGGGCTGGAGGAGGTTACAGATATAGGGAGGGATGGGAGTCTGGTGCAAGTTACAGAGATGAGGCGGTAGTTACAGAGATGGGGGTTGAGATGCTGGAGGAGGTTACAGAGATAGGGAGGGGTGTAGGGGTTGGAGGAGTTTACAAGGATAGGGAGTAGCGTAGGGACTGGAGGAGTTGACAGAGATAGGGAGGGATGAGAAGATGGTGGGGGTAACAGAGATAGGGAGGGAGTTACAGAAATAGGGAGGGTTGTAGGAGCTGGAGGAGGTTACTGAGATAGGAAGTTACAGAGATAGGGAGGGTTGTAGGGGCTGGAGGAAGTTACAGAGTAGGAAGGGGTGTAGAGGCTGTAGGAGGTTACAGAGATAGTGAGGATTGTGGGGTCTGGAGGAGGTTGTAGAGATAGGGAGGGGTGCAAGAGCCAGAAGAGGTTACAGAGATAGGGAGTGGTGCAGGGGCCGGAGGAGGTTACAGACATAGGCAGGCGTGTAGGAGCCAGAGGAGGTTACAGAGATAGGGAATGGTGCAGGGGCTGGAGGTTGTTACAGAGATAGTGAGGGGTGTAGGGGATGGAGGAGGTTACAGAGATAGGGAGAGGTGTAGGGGCTGGAGGAGTTTACAGAAATAGGGAGATGTGTAGGGGCTGGAGGAGGTTACAGTGATAGGGAGAGGTGTAGGGGCTGGAGGAGGTTACTGAAACAGGTAGAGGTGTAGGGGCTGGAGGAGGTTACAGAAATAGGGAGTGATGAGAGGCTGGAGGAGTTTACAGAGATAGGGAGGGATGGGAGGCTGTTGCAGGTTACAGAGATGGGGAGGGTGTTACAGAGATGGGGAGGTTAGAGGCTGGAGGAGGTTACATGGATAGGGAGGGGTGTAGGGACTGGAGGGGGTTACAGAGATAGAGAGGGGTGTAGGTGCTGGTGGAGGTTACAGAGATAGGGAGGCATGTAGGGGCTGGAGGAGGTTACAGACATAGGGCGGGGTGTACAGGCTGTAGGAGGTTACAGAGATAGGGAGGGGTGAGGGGCTGCAGGAGGTTACAGAGATATGGAGGGGTGTAGGGGCTGGAGGAGGTTACCGAGATAGGGAGGGGTGAGAGGCTGGAGGAGTTTAGACAGATAGTGAGAGGTGTAGGAGCCGGAGGAGGTTACAGAGTTAGGGAGGGGTGTAGGGGCTGGAGGAGGTTACAGAGAGAGGGAGGGGTGTAGAGGCTGGAGGAGTTTACAGAGATAGGGAGGGGTGTAGGTTCTGGAGGATCTTACAGACATAGGGAGGGGTGGAGGAGGTTACAGAGAAAGGGAACGGTGTCGGGGCTGGAGGAGGTTACACAGACAGGGAGTGGTGTATGGGCTGGAGGAGGTTGCAGAGAAAGGGAGGGATGAGAATCTGGAGGGGTTTACAGAGATAGGGAGGGAGTTACATAAATACGGAGGGTTGTAGGGGCTGGAGGAGGTTACAGAGATAAGATGTTACAGTGATAGGGAGGTTTGTAGGGGCTGGAGGAGGTTACAGAGAAAGGGAGGGATGTAAGGCCTGGAGGAAGTTACAGAGATAGGGAAGGGTGTAGCGGCTGGAGGAGGTTACAGAGATAGGGAGAGGTGTAGGGGCTGGAGGAGATTACAGAGATAAGGAGGGGTGTAGGGGCTGGAGGAGGTTGTAGAGAGACGGAGTGGTGTAGGGGCTGGAGGAGGTTACAGAGATAGGGAAGGGTGTAGGGGCTTGGGGAGGTTATAGAGATAAGACGTTACAGTGATAGGGAGGGTTGTAGGGGCTGGAGGAGGTTACAGAGATAGGGAGGGGTGTAGGGGCTGGAGGAAGTTACAGAGATAGGGAGGGGTGTAGTGGCTGGAGGAGGTTACAGAGATAGGGAGTGTTGTAGGGGCTGGTGGAGGTTACAGAGATAGGGAGAGGTGTAGGGGCTGGAGCAGGTTACAGAAATAGGGAGTGATGTGAGGCTGGAGGGTGTTACAGATATAGAAAGCGGTGTAGCGGCTGGAGGAGATTTCAGAGATAGGGAGGGGTGTAGGAGCTGGAGGAGGTTACAGAGTAGGAACGGGTGTAGGGGCTGGAGGAGGTTACAGAGTTATGGAGGTGTGTAGGGTCTGGAGGAGGTTACAGAGATAGGGAGGGGTCTAGGGGCTGGTGGAGGTTACAGAGAAAGGGAAGGGTGTAGGGGCTGGAGGAGGTTACACAGACAGGGAGGGGTGTATGGGCTGGAGGAGGTTACAGAGAAAGGGAGGGATGAGAATCTGGTGGGTGTTACAGAGATAGGGAGGGATTTACAGAAATACGGAGGGCTGTAAGGGCTGGAGGAGGTGACAGAGATAGGGAGGGGTGTAGGGGCTGGGGGAAGATACAGAGATAGTGAGGGTTCCAGGGGCTGGAGGAGGTTAAAGAGATAGGGAGGGCTGTAGGGGCTGGAGGAGCTTACAGAGTTAGGGAGGGGTGTCGGGGCTGGAGGAGGTTACAGAGATAGGGAGAGGTGTAGGGGCTGGAGGAAGTTACAGAGATAGGTGTAGGGGCTGGAGCAGGTTACAGAAATAGGGAGTGATGTGAGGCTGGAGGCTGTTACAGAGATAGAAAACGGTGTAGCGGCTGGAGGAGATTTCAGAGATAGGGAGGGGTGTAGGGTCTGGAGGAGGTTACAGAGAGAGGGAGGGGTGTGGGGGCTGGAGGAGGTTACAGAGAAAGGGAAGGGTGTAGGGGCTGGAGGAGGTTACACAGACAGGGAGGGTTGTATGGGCTGGATGAGGTTACAGAGAAAGGGAGGGATGAGAATCTGGAAGGGGTTACAGAGATAAGAAGTTACAGTGATAGGGAGGGTTGTAGGGGCTGGAGGAGGTTACAGAGATAGGGAGGGGTGTAGGGGCTGGAGGAAGTTACAGACATAGGGAAGTGTGTAGGGGCTGGAGGAGTTTACAGAGATAGGGAGAGCTGTAGGGGCTGGAGCAGGTTACAGAGATCGTGAGGGTTCCAGGGGCTGGAGGAGGGTACAGAGATAGAGTGGGCTGTCGGGGCTGGAGGAGGTTACAGAGATAGGGAGGGGTGTAGTGGCTGGAGGAGGTTACACAGACAGGGAGGGGTGTATGGGCTCAATGAGGTTACAGAGATAGGGAGAGATGAGAGATTGGAGGGGGTTACAGAGAAAGGGAATGAAGTTATAGAGATAGGGTGTTGTGTAGGGACTGGAGCAGGTTACGGAGATAGGGAGGGCTGAGAGGCTGGAGGAGGTTACAGTGATAGGGTGAGGTGTAGGAGCTGGAGGAGGTTACAGAGATAGGGAGGGGTGTAGGGGCTGGAGGGGGTTACAGAGATAGGAAGTTACAGGGATAGAGAGGGAGTTACAGAGAAAAGGACGTGTGTAGGAGCTGGAGGAGGTTACAGAGATGGGGAGGGGTGTAGGTCCCAGAGGAGGTTACAGAGCTGGGAGAGGTGTAGGGGCTGGAGGAGGTTACTGAGATAGGGAGGGGTGTACGGGCATGAGGAGGTTTCAGAGATAGGGAGACGTGTAGGGGCAGGAGGAGTTTACAGAGTAGGAAGGGGTGTAGGAACTGGAGGAGGTTACAGAGTTATGGAGGGGTGTAGGGACTGGAGGAGGTTATAGAGATAGGGAGTGGTGTAGGGGCTGGAGGAGTTTACAGAGTAGGAAGGGGTGTGGGAGCTGGAGGAGGTTACAGAGTTATGGAGGGGTGTAGGGGCTGGAGGAGGTTACAGAGATAGGGAGGGGTGTAGGGGCTAGAGGAGGTTACAGCGAAAGGGAAGGGTGTAGGGGCTGGAGGCGTTTACACGGACAGGGAGGGGTGTATGGGCTGGAGGAGGTTACAGAGAAAGGGAGGGATGAGAATCTGGAGGGGCTAACAGAGATAGGGAGGGAGTTACAGAAATACGGAGGGTTGTAGGGGCTGGAGGAGAATACAGAGATAATAAGTTACAGTGATAGGGAGGTTTGTAGGTGCTGGAGGAGGTTACAGAGATAGGGAGTGGTGTAGGGGCTGGAGGAGGTTACTGAGATAGGGAGGGGTTTACGGGCATGAGGAGGTTTCAGAGATAGGGAGGGGTGTAGGGGCTGGAGGAGTTTACAGAGATAGGGAGGGGTGTAGGGGCTGGAGGTGGTTACAGAGATAGGGAGGGCTGTAGGGGTTGGAAGAGGTAACAGGGATATGTAGGGATGAGAAAATGGAGGGGGTTACAGAGATAGGGAGGCATTTACAGAAATAGGGAGGGTTGCATGGGCTGGAGGAGGTTACTGAGATAGGAAGTTAGAGAGATAGGGAGGGGTGTAGGGCCTGGAGGAGGTTACAGAGATAGGCAGGCGTGTAGGAGCCAGAGGAGGTTACAGAGATAGGGAGTGGTGCAGGGGCTGGAGGTTGTTGCAGAGATAGTGAGGGGTGTAGGGGATGGAGGAGGTTACAGAGATAGGGAGAGGTGTAGGGGCTGGAGGAGGTTACAGTGATAGGGAGAGGTGTAGGGGCTGGAGGAGGTTACTGAAATAGGGAGAGGTGTAGGGGCTGGAGGAGGTTACAGAAATAGGGAGTGATGAGAGGCTGGAGGAGGTTACAGAGATAGGGAAGGGTGTAGGGGCTGGAGGAGGTTACAGAGATAGGGAGAGGTGTAGGGACTGGAGGAGGTTACAGAGATAGGGAGGGGTGCAGGTGCTGGAGGAGGTGAGATAGGGAGGGGTGTAGTGGCAGGAGGAGGTTACAGAGATAGGGAGGGGTGTAGGGGCTGGAGGAGGTTACAGAAATAGGGAGCGATGAGAGGCTGGAGGAGGTTACAGAGATAGCGTGGGATGGGAGGCCGGTGTGGTTTACAGAGATAGGAAGGGAGTTACAGAGATGGGGGGTTGAGAGGCTGGAGGAGGTTACAGAGATAGGGAGGGCTGTAGTGACTGGAGGAGGTTACAGAGATAGGGAGGGATGAGAGGCTGGAGGGGGTTACAGAGAAAGAAAGGGCTGTAGGGGTTGGAGGAGCTTACAGAGATAGGGAGGGGTGTAGTGGCTGGAGGAGTTTACAGATCTAGGGAAGGGTGTAGGGCATCGAGGATTTTACACTGATAGGGAGGGGTGTATGGGCTCGATGAGGTAACAGAGATAGGGAGGGATGAGAGATTCGAGGGGGTTACAGAGAAAGGGATGGAGTTACAGAGATAGGGAGTTGTGTAGGGACTGGAGCAGGTAAAGGCGATAAGGAGGGGTGAGAGGCTGGAGGAGGTTACAGAGATAGGGAGGGGTGTAGGGGCTGGAGGGGGTTACAGAGATAGGAAGTTACAGAGATAGAGAGGGGGTTACAGAGATAGGGAGGGGTGTAGGAGCTGGAGGAGGTTACAGAGAAAGGGAAGGGTGTAGGGGCTGGAGGAGGTTACACAGACAGGGTGGGGTATATGGGCTGGATGAGGTTACAGAGAAAGGGAGGGATGAGAATCTGGAGGGGGTTACAGAGATAGGGAGGGATTTACAGAAATACGGAGGGTTGTAGGGGCTGGAGGAGGTTACAGAGTTAAGAAGTTACAGTGATAGGGAGTGTTGTAGGGGCTGGAGGAGGTTACAGAGATAGGGAGGGGTGTAGGGGCTGGAGGAAGTTGCAGAGATAGGGAAGTGTGTAGGGGCTGGAGGAGTTTACAGAGATAGGGAGAGCTGTAGCGGCTGCAGCAGGTTACAAAGATAGTGAGGATTCCAGGGGCTGGATGAGGTTACAGAAATAGGGAGGGCTGTAGGGGCTGGAGGGGCTTACAGAGATAGGGAGGTGTGTAGTGGCTGGAGGAGGTTACAGAGGTAGGGAAGGGTGTAGGGCATGGAGGAGGTTACACAGACAGGGAGGGGTGTATTGGCTCGATGAGGTTACAGAGATAGGGAGGGATGAGAGATTGGAGGCGGTAACAGAGAAAGGGATGGAGTTACAGAGATAGGGCGTTGTGTAGGGACTGGAGCAGGTTACGGAGATAGGGAGGGCTGAGAGGCTGGAGGAGGTTACAGAGATAGGGTGAGGTGTAGGAGCCGGAGGAGGTTACAGACATAGGGAGGGGTGTAGGGGCTGGAGGAGGTTACAGAAATAGGGAGTGATGTGAGGCTGGAGGGTGTTACAGAGATAGAAAGCGGTGTAGCGGCTGGAGGAGATTTCAGAGATAGGGAGGAGTGTAGGGTCTGGAGGAGGTTACAGAGATAGGGAGGGGTGTAGGGGCTGGAGGAGGTTACAGAGAAAGGGAAGGGTGTAGGGGCTGGAGGAGGTTACACAGACAGGGAGGGGTGTATGGGCTGGATGAGGTTACAGAGAAAGGGAGGGATGAGAATCTGGAGGAGGTTACAGAGATAGGGAGGGATTTACAGAAATACGGAGGGTTGTAGGGGCTGGAGGAGGTTACAGAGTTAAGAAGTTACAGTGATAGGGAGTGTTGTAGGGGCTGGAGGAGGTTACAGAGATAGGGAGGGGTGTAGGGGCTGGAGGAAGTTGCAGAGATAGGGAAGTGTGTAGGGGCTGGAGGAGTTTACAGAGATAGGGAGAGCTGTAGGGGCTGGAGCAGGTTACAGAGATAGTGAGGGTTCCAGGGGCTGGAGGAGGTTACAGAAATAGGGAGGGCTGTAGGGGCTGGAGGTGCTTACAGAGATAGGGAGGTGTGTAGTGGCTGGAGGAGGTTACAGAGGTAGGGAAGGGTGTAGGGCATGGAGGAGGTTACACAGACAGGGAGGGGTGTATTGGCTCGATGAGGTTACAGAGAAAGGGATGGAGTTACAGAGATAGGGCGTTGTGTAGGGACTGGAGCAGGTTACGGAGATAGGGAGGGCTGAGTGGCTGGAGGAGGTTACAGAGATAGGGTGAGGTGTAGGAGCCGGAGGAGCTTATAGACATAGGGAGGGGTGTAGGGGCTGGAGTGGGTTACAGAGATAGGAAGTTACAGAGATAGAGAGGGAGTTACAGAGAAAAGGACGTGTGTAGGAGCTGGAGGAGGTTACAGAGATGGGGAGGGGTGTAGGACCCAGAGGAGGTTACAGAGCTGGGAGAGGTGTAGGGGCTGGAGGAGGTTACTGAGATAGGGAGGAGTGTACGGGCATGAGGACGTTTCAGAGATCGGGAGGCGTGTAAGGGCTGGAGGAGTTTACAGAGTCGGAAGGGGTGTAGGAGCTGGAGGAGGTTACAGAGTTATGGAGGGGTGTAGGGACTGGAGGAGGTTACAGAGATAGGGAGTGGTGTAGGGGCTGGAGGAGTTTACAGAGTAGGAAGGGGTGTGGGAGCTGGAGGAGGTTACAGAGTTATGGAGGGGTGTAGGGGCTGGAGGAGGTTACAGAGATAGGGAGGGGTGTAGGGGCTAGAGGAGGTTACAGAGAAAGGGAAGGGTGTAGGGGCTGGAGGAGGTTACACAGACAGGGAGGGGTGTATGGGCTGGAGGAGGTTACAGAGAAAGGGAGGGATGAGAATCTGGAGGTGGTTACAGAGATAGGGAGGGTGTTACAGAAATACGGAGGGTTGTAGGGGCTGGAGGAGAATACAGAGTTAAGAAGTTACAGTGATAGGGAGGGTTGTAGGTGCTGGAGGAGATTATAGAGATAGGGAGTGGTGCAGGGACTGGAGGAGGTTACAGAGATAGAGAGGGATGAGAGGCTGGAGGGGGTTCCAGAGATTGAAAGGGGTGTAGGGGCTGGAGGAGGTTACAGAGTTAGGGAGGAGTGTAGGGGCTGGTGGACGTTACAGAGATAGGGAATGGTGTAGGGGCTGGAGGGTTACACAGACAGTGGGGTGTATGGGCTGGAGGAAGTTACAGAGATAGGGAGGGATGAGAGGCTGGAGGGTGTTACAGAGATAGGGAGGGGGTTACAGAGATAAGGAGGGGTGTAGGGGCTGGAGGAGTTGACAGAGAAAGGGAGGGGTGTAGGGGCTGTAGGAGGGTACAGAGATAGGGAGGCGTGTTGGGGCTGGAGGAGGTTACAGAGATAGGGAGGGGTATTGTGGCTGTAGGAGGTTTCAGAAATAGGGAGGGTTGTAGGGGCTGGAGTAGGTTACAGAGATAGGGAGGGGTGTAGGGACTGGAGGAGGTTACAGAGATAGGGAGGAAGTTACAGAGATAAGGAGGGATGTAGGCCTGGAGGAGGTTAAAGAGATAGGGAAGGATGTAGGAGCTGGAGGAGGTTACAGAGATAGGGGGAGGTGTAGTGGCTGGAGGAGGTTAGAGAGATATTGGGGGATAGGAGGCTGCAGCGGGGTACAGAGATGGGCCGGGAGTTACAGAGTTGGTTGGCTGAGAGGCTGGAGGAGGTGACAGAGATAGGGCGGGGTGTAGGTGCTGGAGGAGGTTTCAGAGATAGGGAGGGATGAGAGGCTGGAGGAGTTTACAGAGATAGAAAGGGGTGTCTTGGCTGGAGGAGGTTTCAGAGGTAGGGAAGTGTGTAGGGGCTGGAGGAGGTTACACAGACAGGGAGGGGTGTATGGGCTGGAGGAAGTTACAGAGATAGGGAGGGATGAGAAACTGGAGGGGGTTACATAGGGTGGGAGTTACAGAGATAAGGAGGGGTGTAGGTCTGGAGGAGGTTACAGAGATATGGAAGGATGTAGGGGCTGGAGGAGGTAACAGAGAAAGGGAGGGGTGTAGGGGCTAGAGGAGGGTACAGGGATAGGGAGGGGTATAGGGGCTGCTGGAGGTTACAGAGATAGTGAGGAGTGTAGGGGCTGGAGGAGGTTACAGAGTTAGGAAGGGTTGTAGGGGCTGGAGGAGGTTACAGAGATAGGGAGTGGTTTAGTGGTTGGAGGAGGTTACAGAGATAGGGAGGGGTGTAGTGGTTGGAGGTGGTTATAGAGATAGGGAGTGGTGTAGGGGCTGGAGGTGGTTATAGAGATAGGGAGGGGTGTAGGAGCTGGAGGAGGTTACAGAGATAGGGAGGGATGAGAGACTGGAGGGGGTTACAGAGATAGGGAGGGGTTTAGGGGCTGGAGGAGGTTATAGAGATAGGGAGGGGTGTAGGAGCTGGAGGAGGTTACAGAGATAGGGAGGGATGAGAGACTGGAGGGGGGTTACAGAGATAGGGAGGGGTGTAGGTTCTGGAGGAGGTTACAGATATAGGGAGGGACGGGAGGCTGGTGCGGGTTACAGAGATGGGGAGGGAGTTACAGAGATGGCGGGGTGAGAGGCTGGAGCAGGTTACAGAGATCGGGAGGAGTGTAGGGACTGGAGGAGTTTACAGAATTTGGGGGAGGTGTAGGGGCTGGAGGAGTTTAGAGAGATAGGGAGGGGTGTAGGGGTTGGAGGAGGTCACAAGGATAGTGAGGATTGTAGGGACTGGAGGAGTTTACAGAGATAGGGGGAGGTGCAGGGGCTGGAGAAATTTACATAGATAGTGAGGGGTGTAGGGTCTTGAGGATGTTACAGAGATAGGGAACGATGAGAGGCTGGAGGAGGTTACAGAGATACGGAAGCGTGTAGGGGTTGGAGAAGTTTACAGAGATAGGGAGGGGTCTAGGGTCTGGAGGAGGTTACAGAGATAGGGAGGGATGAGAGGCTAGAGGAGCTTACAGAGTAAGGGTGAGGAGTAGGAGCCGGAGGAGTTTACAGAGATAGGGAGGGGTGTAGAGGCTGGAGGAGGTTACAGAGAGAGTGAGGGATGTAGGGACTGGAGGAGGTTACAGAGATAGGGAGGGATGAGATGCTGGAGGGGGTTACTGAGATAGGGAGGCAGTTACAGAAATAGGGAGGGTTGTAGGGGCTACAGTAGGTAACAGAGATAGGACGTTACAGAGATAGGGAGGGTTGTAGGGACTGGAGGAGGTTACAGAGCAGGAAGGTGTGTAGGAGCTGGAGGAGGTTACAGAGATACGGAGAGGTGTAGGGGCTGGAGGAGGTTGCAGAGATAGGGAGTGGTGTAGGGGCTGGAGGAGGTTACAGAGATAGGGAGCGATGAGAGGCTGGAGGAGGTTACAGAGTTGGGAGTGATAGGAGGCTGGTGCGGGTTACAATGATGGGGAGGGAGTTACAGAGATGGGCAGTGAGAGGCTGGAGGAGTTTACAGAGAAAGGGAGGTGTTTAGGGAATGGAGGAGGTTACAGAGATAGGGAGGGATGAGAGGCTGGAGGGGGTTACAGAGATAGAAAGTGGTGTAGGGGCTGGAGGTGGTTACAGAGATAGGGAGGGGTGTAGGAGCTGGAGGCGGTTACAGAGATAGGGCGGGATGAGATACTGGATGGGGTTACAGAGATAGGGAGTGGTGTAGGGGCTGGAGGAGGTTACAGAGATTGGGAGGAGTGTAGTGGCTGGAAGTGGTTACAGAGATAGGGAGGGGTGTAGCGGCTGGAGGAGGTTACAGAGATAGGGAGGGATGGGAGGCTGGTGTGGGTTACAGAGATGGGGAGGGAGTTGCAGAGATGGGGGTGTGAGAGGCTGGAGGAGGTTACAGAGATCGGGTGGAGTGTTGGGGAATCAGGAGGTTACACAAATAGGGGGAGTTGAAGGGGCTGGAGGATGTTACAGAGATAGGGAGGGGTGTAGGGGCTGGAGGATGTTACATAGATAGGGAGGGATGAGAGGCTGGAGGGGGTTACAGATATAGGGAGGGAGTTACATAAATAGGGAGGGTTGTAGGGGCTGGAGGAGGTTACAGAGATATTAAGTTACAGAGATAGGGATGGTTGTAGGGGCTGGAGGAGTTTACAGATAGTGAGGAGTGTACGGGCATGAGGAGGTTACACAGACAGGGAGAGGTGTATGGGCTGGAGGAAGTTACAGTGATAGGGAGGGATGAGAGACTGGAGGGGGTTACATAGAAAAGGTGTGAGTTACAGAGATAAGGAGGGGTGTAGGGCTGGAGGAGGTTAAAGAGATATAGAAGGATCGAAGGGCTGGAGGAGGTAACAGAGAAAGGGAGGGGTGTAGGGGCTGGAGGAGGTTACAGAGATAGGGAGGGGTGTAGGGGTTGGAGGAGGTTAGAAGGATAGGGAGGATTCTAGGGACTGGAGGCGTTTACAGAGATAGGGGGAGGTGAAGGGGCTGGAGGACGTTACAGACATAGTGAGGGGTGTAGGTTCTGCAGGAGGTTACAGAGATAGGGAGCGATGTGAGGCTGGAGGAGGTTACAGAGATATGGAGGCGTGTAGGGGTTGGAGGAGGTTACAGAGATAGGGAGGGGTCTAGGGACTGGAGGAGGTTACAGAGATAGGGAGGGATGAGAGGCTAGAGGAGGTTACAGAGATAGGGTGAGGAGTAGGAGCCGGAGGAGATTACAGAGATAGTCAGGGGTGTGGGGGCTGGAGGAAGTTACAGAGATAGTGCGGGGTGTAGGGGCTGGAGGAGGTTACAGAGATAGGGCGGGGTGTAGAGGCTGTAGGAGGTTACAGAGATAGGGAGTGGTGCAGGGTCTGGAGGTGGTTTCAGAGATAGGGAGGAGTGTAGGGGCTGGAGGAGGTAACAGATATTGGGAGTGGTGTAGGGGCTGTAGGAGGTTACAGAGATAGGGAGGGTTGTAGGGGCTGGAGTAGGTTACAGACATTTGGAGGGGTGTAGGGACTGGAGGAGATTACAGAGATAGGCAAGGGTGTGGGGGCTGGAGGAATTTACAGAGATAGGGAAGGGTGTAGGGGCTGGAGGAGGTTACAGAGATAGTGCGGGGTGTAGAGGCTGTAGGAGATTTCAGAGATAGGGAGTGGTGCAGTGGCTGGAGCTGGTTTCAGAGATAGGGAGGGGTGTAGGGGCTGGAGGAGGTTACAGAGATAGGGAGCGGTGTAGGGGCTGGAGGAGGTTACAGAGATAGGGAGAGGTGTCGGGGCTGGAGGAGGTTACAGAAATAGGGAGTGATGAGAGGCTGGAGGAGGGTACAGAGACAGGGAGGGATGGGAGGCTGGTGCAGGGTACAATGATGGAGAGGGAGTTACAGAGATGAAGGAGTGAGAGGCTGGAGGAAGTTACAGAGATAGGGAGGGGTGCAGGGACTGGAGGAGGTTACAGAGATAGGGAGGGATGAGAGGCTGGAGGGGGTTACAGAGATAGAAAGGGGTGTCGGGGCTGGAGGAGGTTATATAGTTAGGGAGGGGTGTAGGGGCTGGTGGACGTTTCAGAGATAGGGAAGGGTGTAGGGGCTGGAGGAGGTTACACAGACGGGGGGTGTATGGGCTGGAGGAGATTACAGAGATAAGGAGGGAGGAGAGGCTGGAGGGGGTTACAGAGAAGGGGACGGAGTTACAGAGATAAGGAGGGGTGTAGGGCTGGAGAAGGTTACAGAGATAGGGAAGGATGTAGGGGCTGGAGGAGGTAACAGAGAAAGGGAGGGGTGTAGGAGCTGTAGGAGGGTACAGAGATAGGGAGGGTTGTAGGGGCTGGAGGAGGTTACAGAGATAGGGAGGAGTGTAGTGGCTGTAGGAGGTTACAGAGATAGGGAGGGTTGTAGGGGCTGGTGTAGGTTACAGAGATAGGGAGGGGTGTATGGACTGGAGGAGGTTACAGAGATAGGGAGGGATGAGAGGCTGGAGGGGGTTACAGAGATAGAAAGGGGTGTAGGGGCTGGAGGAGTTTACAGCGATAGTGAGGGGTGCAGGGGCTGGTGGGGGTTACAGAGATAGGGAAGGGTGTAGGGGCTGCAGGAGGTTACACAGACAGGGAAGGGTGTATGGGCTGCAACAGGTTACAGAGATAGGGAAGGATTAGAGGCTGGAGGGGGTTACAGAGATAGGGAAGGATGTAGGAGCTGGAGGATGTTACAGAGATAGGGTGAGGAGTAGTGGCTGGAGGATGTTGGAGAGATAGGGAGGGGTGTAGGGGCTGGAGGAGGTTGCAGAGATAGGGAGGGATGGGAGGCTGTTGCGGGGTACAGAGATGGGGTGGGAGTTACAGAGATGGGGGTGTGAGAGGCTGGAGGAGGTTACAGAGATCGGGTGGAGTGTTGGGGAATCAGGAGGTTACACAGATAGGGGGAGTTGAAGTGGCTGGAGGATGTTACAGAGATAGGGAGGGGTGTAGGGGCTGGAGGATGTTACATAGATAGGGAGGGATGAGAGGCTGGAGGGGGTTACAGATATAGGGAGGGAGTTACATAAATAGGGAGGGTTGTAGGGGTTGGAGGAGGTTACAGAGATAGGAAGTTACAGAGATAGGGATGGTTGTAGGGGCTGGAGGAGGTTACAGATAGTGAGGAGTGTACGGGCATGAGGAGGTTACACAGACAGGGAGAGGTGTATGGGCTGGAGGAAGTTACAGTGATAGGGAGGGATGAGAGACTGGAGGGGGTTACATAGAAAAGGTGTGAGTTACAGAGAGAAGGAGGGGTGTAGGGCTGGAGGAGGTTAGAGAGATATAGAAGGATGTAAGGGCTGGAGGAGGTAACAGAGAAAGGGAGGGGTGTAGGGGCTGGAGGAGGTTACAGAGATAGTGAGGAGTGTAGGGGCTGGAGGAGGTTACAGATATAGGGAGGAATGGGAGGCTGGTGCGTGTTACAGAGATAGGGAGGGAGTTACAGAGATGGCGGGGTGAGAGGCTGGAGCAGGTTACAGAGATCGAGAGGAGTGTAGGGACTGGAGGAGGTTGCAGAAATTGGGGGAGGTGTAGGGGCTGGAGGAGTTTAGAGAGATAGGGAGGGGTGTAGGGGCTGGAGGAGGTTACAGAGATAGGGATCCAAAAGTGGCTGGAGGGTGTTACAGAGATAGGGAGAGGTGTAGGTGCTGGAGTAGGTTACAGATATAGGGAGGGATGGGAGGCTGGTGCGGGGTACAGAGATGGGGTGGGAGTTACAGAGATGGGGGCGTGAGAGGCTGGAGGAGGTTACAGAGATAGGGCGTGTTGTAGGGGCTGGAGGAGGTTACAGAGATAGGGAGGGGTGTAGGGGTTGGAGGAGGTTAGAAGGATAGGGAGGATTCTAGGGACTGGAGGCGTTTACAGAGATAGGGGGAGGTGAAGGGGCTGGAGGACGTTACAGACATAGTGAGGGGTGTAGGTTCTGCAGGAGGTTACAGAGATAGGGAGCGATGTGAGGCTGGAGGAGGTTACCGAGATACGGAGGCGTGTAGGGGCTGGAGGAGGTTACAGAGATAGGGAGGGGTGTAGGGGTTGGAGGAGGTTAGAAGGATAGGGAGGATTCTAGGGACTGGAGGCGTTTACAGAGATAGGGGGAGGTGAAGGGGCTGGAGGACGTTACAGACATAGTGAGGGGTGTAGGTTCTGCAGGAGGTTACAGAGATAGGGAGCGATGTGAGGCTGGAGGAGGTTACAGAGATACGGAGGCGTGTAGGGGTTGGAGGAGGTTACAGAGATAGGGAGGGGTCTAGGGACTGGAGGAGGTTACAGAGATAGGGAGGGATGAGAGGCTAGAGGAGGTTACAGAGATAGGGTGAGGAGTAGGAGCCGGAGGAGATTACAGAGATAGTCAGGGGTGTGGGGGCTGGAGGAAGTTACAGAGATAGTGCGGGGTGTAGGGGCTGGAGGAGGTTACAGAGATAGGGTGGGGTGTAGAGGCTGTAGGAGGTTACAGAGATAGGGAGTGGTGCAGGGTCTGGAGGTGGTTTCAGAGATAGGGAGGAGTGTAGGGGCTGGAGGAGGTAACAGATATTGGGAGTGGTGTAGGGGCTGTAGGAGGTTACAGAGATAGGGAGGGTTGTAGGGGCTGGAGTAGGTTACAGACATTTGGAGGGGTGTAGGGACTGGAGGAGATTACAGAGATAGGCAAGGGTGTGGGGGCTGGAGGAATTTACAGAGATAGGGAAGGGTGTAGGGGCTGGAGGAGGTTACAGAGATAGTGTGGGGTGTAGAGGCTGTAGGAGATTTCAGAGATAGGGAGTGGTGCAGTGGCTGGAGCTGGTTTCAGAGATAGGGAGGGGTGTAGGGGCTGGAGGAGGTTACAGAGATAGGGAGCGGTGTAGGGGCTGGAGGAGGTTACAGAGATAGGGAGAGGTGTCGGGTCTGGAGGAGGTTACAGAAATAGGGAGTGATGAGAGGCTGGAGGAGGGTACAGAGACAGGGAGGGATGGGAGGCTGGTGCAGGGTACAATGATGGAGAGGGAGTTACAGAGATGAAGGAGTGAGAGGCTGGAGGAAGTTACAGAGATAGGGAGGGGTGCAGGGACTGGAGGAGGTTACAGAGATAGGGAGGGATGAGAGGCTGGAGGGGGTTACAGAGATAGAAAGGGGTGTCGGGGCTGGAGGAGGTTATATAGTTAGGGAGGGGTGTAGGGGCTGGTGGACGTTTCAGAGATAGGGAAGGGTGTAGGGGCTGGAGGAGGTTACACAGACGGGGGGTGTATGGGCTGGAGGAGATTACAGAGATAAGGAGGGAGGAGAGGCTGGAGGGGGTTACAGAGAAGGGGACGGAGTTACAGAGATAAGGAGGGGTGTAGGGCTGGAGAAGGTTACAGAGATAGGGAAGGATGTAGGGGCTGGAGGAGGTAACAGAGAAAGGGAGGGGTGTAGGAGCTGTAGGAGGGTACAGAGATAGGGAGGGTTGTAGGGGCTGGAGGAGGTTACAGAGATAGGGAGGAGTGTAGTGGCTGTAGGAGGTTACAGAGATAGGGAGGGTTGTAGGGGCTGGTGTAGGTTACAGAGATAGGGAGGGGTGTATGGACTGGAGGAGGTTACAGAGATAGGGAGGGATGAGAGGCTGGAGGGGGTTACAGAGATAGAAAGGGGTGTAGGGGCTGGAGGAGTTTACAGCGATAGTGAGGGGTGCAGGGGCTGGTGGGGGTTACAGAGATAGGGAAGGGTGTAGGGGCTGCAGGAGGTTACACAGACAGGGAAGGGTGTATGGGCTGCAACAGGTTACAGAGATAGGGAAGGATTAGAGGCTGGAGGGGATTACAGAGATACAGAAGGATGTAGGAGCTGGAGGATGTTACAGAGATAGGGTGAGGAGTAGTGGCTGGAGGATGTTGGAGAGATAGGGAGGGGTTTAGGGGCTGGAGGAGGTTGCAGAGATAGGGAGGGATGGGAGGCTGTTGCGGGGTACAGAGATGGGGTGGGAGTTACAGAGATGGGGGTGTGAGAGGCTGGAGGAGGTTACAGAGATCGGGTGGAGTGTTGGGGAATCAGGAGGTTACACAGATAGGGGGAGTTGAAGGGGCTGGAGGATGTTACAGAGATAGGGAGGGGTGTAGGGGCTGGAGGATGTTACATAGATAGGGAGGGATGAGAGGCTGGAGGGGGTTACAGATTTAGGGAGGGAGTTACATAAATAGGGAGGGTTGTAGGGGTTGGAGGAGGTTACAGAGATAGGAAGTTACAGAGATAGGGATGGTTGTAGGGGCTGGAGGAGGTTACAGATAGTGAGGAGTGTACGGGCATGAGGAGGTTACACAGACAGGGAGAGGTGTATGGGCTGGAGGAAGTTACAGTGATAGGGAGGGATGAGAGACTGGAGGGGGTTACATAGAAAAGGTGTGAGTTACAGAGAGAAGGAGGGGTGTAGGGCTGGAGGAGGTTAGAGAGATATAGAAGGATGTAAGGGCTGGAGGAGGTAACAGAGAAAGGGAGGGGTGTAGGGGCTGGAGGAGGGTACAGAGATAGGAAGTTACAGAGATAGGGATGGTTGTAGGGGCTGGAGGAGGTTACAGATAGTGAGGAGTGTACGGGCATGAGGAGGTTACACAGACAGGGAGAGGTGTATGGGCTGGAGGAAGTTACAGTGATAGGGAGGGATGAGAGACTGGAGGGGGTTACATAGAAAAGGTGTGAGTTACAGAGAGAAGGTGGGGTGTAGGGCTGGAGGAGGTTAGAGAGATATAGAAGGATGTAAGGGCTGGAGGAGGTAACAGAGAAAGGGAGGGGTGTAGGGGCTGGAGGAGGGTACAGAGATAGGGAGGGGTGTAGGGGCTGGTGGAGGTTACAGAGATAGTGAGGAGTGTAGGGGCTGGAGGAGGTTACAGATATAGGGAGGAATGGGAGGCTGGTGCGTGTTACAGAGATAGGGAGGGAGTTACAGAGATGGCGGGGTGAGAGGCTGGAGCAGGTTACAGAGATCGGGAGGAGTGTGGGGACTGGAGGAGGTTGCAGAAATTGGGGGAGGTGTAGGGGCTGGAGGAGTTTAGAGAGATAGGGAGGGGTGTAGGGGCTGGAGGAGGTTACAGAGATAGGGATCCATGAGTGGCTGGAGGGTGTTACAGAGATAGGGAGAGGTGTAGGTGCTGGAGTAGGTTACAGATATAGGGAGGGATGGGAGGCTGGTGCGGGGTACAGAGATGGGGTGGGAGTTACAGAGATGGGGGCGTGAGAGGCTGGAGGAGGTTACAGAGATAGGGCGTGTTGTAGGGGCTGGAGGAGGTTACAGAGATAGGGAGGGGTGTAGGGGTTGGAGGAGGTTAGAAGGATAGGGAGGATTCTAGGGACTGGAGGCGTTTACAGAGATAGGGGGAGGTGAAGGGGCTGGAGGACGTTACAGACATAGTGAGGGGTGTAGGTTCTGCAGGAGGTTACAGAGATAGGGAGCGATGTGAGGCTGGAGGAGGTTACAGAGATATGGAGGCGTGTAGGGGTTGGAGGAGGTTACAGAGATAGGGAGGGGTCTAGGGACTGGAGGAGGTTACAGAGATAGGGAGGGATGAGAGGCTAGAGGAGGTTACAGAGATAGGGTGAGGAGTAGGAGCCGGAGGAGATTACAGAGATAGTCAGGGGTGTGGGGGCTGGAGGAAGTTACAGAGATAGTGCGGGGTGTAGGGGCTGGAGGAGGTTACAGAGATAGGGCGGGGTGTAGAGGCTGTAGGAGGTTACAGAGATAGGGAGTGGTGCAGGGTCTGGAGGTGGTTTCAGAGATAGGGAGGAGTGTAGGGGCTGGAGGAGGTAACAGATATTGGGAGTGGTGTAGGGGCTGTAGGAGGTTACAGAGATAGGGAGGGTTGTAGGGGCTGGAGTAGGTTACAGACATTTGGAGGGGTGTAGGGACTGGAGGAGATTACAGAGATAGGCAAGGGTGTGGGGGCTGGAGGAATTTACAGAGATAGGGAAGGGTGTAGGGGCTGGAGGAGGTTACAGAGATAGTGCGGGGTGTAGAGGCTGTAGGAGATTTCAGAGATAGGGAGTGGTGCAGTGGCTGGAGCTGGTTTCAGAGATAGGGAGGGGTGTAGGGGCTGGAGGAGGTTACAGAGATAGGGAGCGGTGTAGGGGCTGGAGGAGGTTACAGAGATAGGGAGAGGTGTCGGGGCTGGAGGAGGTTACAGAAATAGGGAGTGATGAGAGGCTGGAGGAGGGTACAGAGACAGGGAGGGATGGGAGGCTGGTGCAGGGTACAATGATGGAGAGGGAGTTACAGAGATGAAGGAGTGAGAGGCTGGAGGAAGTTACAGAGATAGGGAGGGGTGCAGGGACTGGAGGAGGTTACAGAGATAGGGAGGGATGAGAGGCTGGAGGGGGTTACAGAGATAGAAAGGGGTGTCGGGGCTGGAGGAGGTTATATAGTTAGGGAGGGGTGTAGGGGCTGGTGGACGTTTCAGAGATAGGGAAGGGTGTAGGGGCTGGAGGAGGTTACACAGACGGCGGGTGTATGGGCTGGAGGAGATTACAGAGATAAGGAGGGAGGAGAGGCTGGAGGGGGTTACAGAGAAGGGGACGGAGTTACAGAGATAAGGAGGGGTGTAGGGCTGGAGAAGGTTACAGAGATAGGGAAGGATGTAGGGGCTGGAGGAGGTAACAGAGAAAGGGAGGGGTGTAGGAGCTGTAGGAGGTTACAGAGATAGGGAGGAGTGTAGTGGCTGTAGGAGGTTACAGAGATAGGGAGGGTTGTAGGGGCTGGTGTAGGTTACAGAGATAGGGAGGGGTGTATGGACTGGAGGAGGTTACAGAGATAGGGAGGGATGAGAGGCTGGAGGGGGTTACAGAGATAGAAAGGGGTGTAGGGGCTGGAGGAGTTTACAGCGATAGTGAGGGGTGCAGGGGCTGGTGGGGGTTACAGAGATAGGGAAGGGTGTAGGGGCTGCAGGAGGTTACACAGACAGGGAAGGGTGTATGGGCTGCAACAGGTTACAGAGATAGGGAAGGATTAGAGGCTGGAGGGGGTTACAGAGATAGGGAAGGATGTAGGAGCTGGAGGATGTTACAGAGATAGGGTGAGGAGTAGTGGCTGGAGGATGTTGGAGAGATAGGGAGGGGTGTAGGGGCTGGAGGAGGTTGCAGAGATAGGGAGGGATGGGAGGCTGTTGCGGGGTACAGAGATGGGGTGGGAGTTACAGAGATGGGGGTGTGAGAGGCTGGAGGAGGTTACAGTGATCGGGTGGAGTTTTGGGGAATCAGGAGGTTACACATATAGGGGGAGTTGAAGTGGCTGGAGGATGTTACAGAGATAGGAAGGGGTGTAGGGGCTGGAGGATGTTACATAGATAGGGAGGGATGAGAGGCTGGAGGGGGTTACAGATATAGGGAGGGAGTTACATAAATAGGGAGGGTTGTAGGGGTTGGAGGAGGTTACAGAGATAGGAAGTTACAGAGATAGGGATGGTTGTAGGGGCTGGAGGAGGTTACAGATAGTGAGGAGTGTACGGGCATGAGGAGGTTACACAGACAGGGAGAGGTGTATGGGCTGGAGGAAGTTACAGTGATAGGGAGGGATGAGAGACTGGAGGGGGTTACATAGAAAAGGTGTGAGTTACAGAGAGAAGGAGGGGTGTAGGGCTGGAGGAGGTTAGAGAGATATAGAAGGATGTAAGGGCTGGAGGAGGTAACAGAGAAAGGGAGGGGTGTAGGGGCTGGAGGAGGGTACAGAGATAGGGAGGGGTGTAGGGGCTGGTGGAGGTTACAGAGATAGTGAGGAGTGTAGGGGCTGGAGGAGGTTACAGATATAGGGAGGAATGGGAGGCTGGTGCGTGTTACAGAGATAGGGAGGGAGTTACAGAGATGGCGGGGTGAGAGGCTGGAGCAGGTTACAGAGATCGGGAGGAGTGTAGGGACTGGAGGAGGTTGCAGAAATTGGGGGAGGTGTAGGGGCTGGAGGAGTTTAGAGAGATAGGGAGGGGTGTAGGGGCTGGAGGAGGTTACAGAGATAGGGATCCATGAGTGGCTGGAGGGTGTTACAGAGATAGGGAGAGGTGTAGGTGCTGGAGTAGGTTACAGATATAGGGAGGGATGGGAGGCTGGTGCGGGGTACAGAGATGGGGTGGGAGTTACAGAGATGGGGGCGTGAGAGGCTGGAGGAGGTTACAGAGATAGGGCGTGTTGTAGGGGCTGGAGGAGGTTACAGAGATAGGGAGGGGTGTAGGGGTTGGAGGAGGTTAGAAGGATAGGGAGGATTCTAGGGACTGGAGGCGTTTACAGAGATAGGGGGAGGTGAAGGGGCTGGAGGACGTTACAGACATAGTGAGGGGTGTAGGGTCTGCAGGATGTTACAGAGATAGGGAGCGATGTGAGGCTGGAGGTGGTTACAGAGATACGGAGGCGTGTAGGGGTTGGAGGAGGTTACAGAGATAGGGAGGGGTCTAGGGACTGGAGGAGGTTACAGAGATAGGGAGGGATGAGAGGCTAGAGGAGGTTACAGAGATAGGGTGAGGAGTAGGAGCCGGAGGAAATTACAGAGATAGTCAGGGGTGTGGGGGCTGGAGGAAGTTACAGAGATAGTGCGGGGTGTAGGGGCTGGAGGAGGTTACAGAGATAGGGTGGGGTGTAGAGGCTGTAGGAGGTTACAGAGATAGGGAGTGGTGCAGGGTCTGGAGGTGGTTTCAGAGATAGGGAGGAGTGTAGGGGCTGGAGGAGGTAACAGATATTGGGAGTGGTGTAGGGGCTGTAGGAGGTTACAGAGATAGGGAGGGTTGTAGGGGCTGGAGTAGGTTACAGACATTTGGAGGGGTGTAGGGACTGGAGGAGATTACAGAGATAGGCAAGGGTGTGGGGGCTGGAGGAGGTTACAGAGATAGGGCGGGGTGTAGAGGCTGTAGGAGGTTTCAGAGATAGGGAGTGGTGCGGTGGCTGGAGCTGGTTTCAGTGATAGGGAGGGGTGTAGGGGCTGGAGGAGGTTACAGAGATAGGGAGTGGTGTCGGGGCTGGAGGAGGTTACAGAAATAGGGAGTGATGAGAGGCTGGAGGAGGTTACAGAGATAGGGAGGGATGGGAGGCTGGTGCAGGGTACAATGATGGAGAGGGAGTTACAGAGATGAAGGAGTGAGAGGCTGGAGGAAGTTACAGAGATAGGGAGGGGTGCAGGGACTAGAGGAGGTTACAGAGATAGGGAGGGATGAGAGGCTGGAGGGGGTTACAGAGATATAAAGGGGTGTCGGGGCTGGAGGAGGTTATATAGTTAGGGAGGGGTGTAGGGGCTGGTGGACGTTACAGAGATAGGGAAGGGTGTAGGGGCTGGAGGAGGTTACACAGACGGGGGGTGTATGGGCTGGAGGAGATTACAGAGATAAGGAGGGAGGAGAGGCTGGAGGGGGTTACAGAGAAGGGGACGGAGTTACAGAGATAAGGAGGGGTGTAGAGCTGGAGAAGGTTACAGAGATAGGGAAGGATGTAGGGGCTGGAGGAGGTTACAGAGATAGGGAGGAGTGTAGGGGCTGGAGGAGGTTACAGAGATAGGGAGGGTTGTAGGGGCTGGTGTAGGTTACAGAGATAGGGAGGGGTGTATTGACTGGAGTAGGTTACAGAGATAGGGAGGGATGAGAGGCTGGAGGGGGTTACAGAGATAGAAAGGGGTGTAGGGGCTGGAGGAGTTTACAGCGATAGTGAGGGGTGCAGGGGCTGGTGGAGGTTACAGTGATAGGGAAGGGTGTAGGGGCTGCAGGAGGTTACACAGACAGGGAAGGGTGTATGGGCTGCAACAGGTTACAGAGATAGGAAGTTACAGAGATAGGGATGGTTGTAGGGGCTGGAGGAGGTTACAGATAGTGAGGAGTGTACGGGCATGAGGAGGTTACACAGACAGGGAGAGGTGTATGGGCTGGAGGAAGTTACAGTGATAGGGAGGGATGAGAGACTGGAGGGGGTTACATAGAAAAGGTGTGAGTTACAGAGAGAAGGAGGGGTGTAGGGCTGGAGGAGGTTAGAGAGATATAGAAGGATGTAAGGGCTGGAGGAGGTAACAGAGAAAGGGAGGGGTGTAGGGGCTGGAGGAGGGTACAGAGATAGGAAGTTACAGAGATAGGGATGGTTGTAGGGGCTGGAGGAGGTTACAGATAGTGAGGAGTGTACGGGCATGAGGAGGTTACACAGACAGGGAGAGGTGTATGGGCTGGAGGAAGTTACAGTGATAGGGAGGGATGAGAGGCTGGAGGGGGTTACAGAGATAGAAAGGGGTGTCGGGGCTGGAGGAGGTTATATAGTTAGGGAGGGGTGTAGGGGCTGGTGGACGTTTCAGAGATAGGGAAGGGTGTAGGGGCTGGAGGAGGTTACACAGACGGGGGGTGTATGGGCTGGAGGAGATTACAGAGATAAGGAGGGAGGAGAGGCTGGAGGGGGTTACAGAGAAGGGGACGGAGTTACAGAGATAAGGAGGGGTGTAGGGCTGGAGAAGGTTACAGAGATAGGGAAGGATGTAGGGGCTGGAGGAGGTAACAGAGAAAGGGAGGGGTGTAGGAGCTGTAGGAGGGTACAGAGATAGGGAGGGTTGTAGGGGCTGGAGGAGGTTACAGAGATAGGGAGGAGTGTAGTGGCTGTAGGAGGTTACAGAGATAGGGAGGGTTGTAGGGGCTGGTGTAGGTTACAGAGATAGGGAGGGGTGTATGGACTGGAGGAGGTTACAGAGATAGGGAGGGATGAGAGGCTGGAGGGGGTTACAGAGATAGAAAGGGGTGTAGGGGCTGGAGGAGTTTACAGCGATAGTGAGGGGTGCAGGGGCTGGTGGGGGTTACAGAGATAGGGAAGGGTGTAGGGGCTGCAGGAGGTTACACAGACAGGGAAGGGTGTATGGGCTGCAACAGGTTACAGAGATAGGGAAGGATTAGAGGCTGGAGGGGGTTACAGAGATAGGGAAGGATGTAGGAGCTGGAGGATGTTACAGAGATAGGGTGAGGAGTAGTGGCTGGAGGATGTTGGAGAGATAGGGAGGGGTGTAGGGGCTGGAGGAGGTTGCAGAGATAGGGAGGGATGGGAGGCTGTTGCGGGGTACAGAGATGGGGTGGGAGTTACAGAGATGGGGGTGTGAGAGGCTGGAGGAGGTTACAGTGATCGGGTGGAGTTTTGGGGAATCAGGAGGTTACACATATAGGGGGAGTTGAAGTGGCTGGAGGATGTTACAGAGATAGGAAGGGGTGTAGGGGCTGGAGGATGTTACATAGATAGGGAGGGATGAGAGGCTGGAGGGGGTTACAGATATAGGGAGGGAGTTACATAAATAGGGAGGGTTGTAGGGGTTGGAGGAGGTTACAGAGATAGGAAGTTACAGAGATAGGGATGGTTGTAGGGGCTGGAGGAGGTTACAGATAGTGAGGAGTGTACGGGCATGAGGAGGTTACACAGACAGGGAGAGGTGTATGGGCTGGAGGAAGTTACAGTGATAGGGAGGGATGAGAGACTGGAGGGGGTTACATAGAAAAGGTGTGAGTTACAGAGAGAAGGAGGGGTGTAGGGCTGGAGGAGGTTAGAGAGATATAGAAGGATGTAAGGGCTGGAGGAGGTAACAGAGAAAGGGAGGGGTGTAGGGGCTGGAGGAGGGTACAGAGATAGGGAGGGGTGTAGGGGCTGGTGGAGGTTACAGAGATAGTGAGGAGTGTAGGGGCTGGAGGAGGTTACAGATATAGGGAGGAATGGGAGGCTGGTGCGTGTTACAGAGATAGGGAGGGAGTTACAGAGATGGCGGGGTGAGAGGCTGGAGCAGGTTACAGAGATCGGGAGGAGTGTAGGGACTGGAGGAGGTTGCAGAAATTGGGGGAGGTGTTGGGGCTGGAGGAGTTTAGAGAGATAGGGAGGGGTGTAGGGGCTGGAGGAGGTTACAGAGATAGGGATCCATGAGTGGCTGGAGGGTGTTACAGAGATAGGGAGAGGTGTAGGTGCTGGAGTAGGTTACAGATATAGGGAGGGATGGGAGGCTGGTGCGGGGTACAGAGATGGGGTGGGAGTTACAGAGATGGGGGCGTGAGAGGCTGGAGGAGGTTACAGAGATAGGGCGTGTTGTAGGGGCTGGAGGAGGTTACAGAGATAGGGAGGGGTGTAGGGGTTGGAGGAGGTTAGAAGGATAGGGAGGATTCTAGGGACTGGAGGCGTTTACAGAGATAGGGGGAGGTGAAGGGGCTGGAGGACGTTACAGACATAGTGAGGGGTGTAGGGTCTGCAGGATGTTACAGAGATAGGGAGCGATGTGAGGCTGGAGGTGGTTACAGAGATACGGAGGCGTGTAGGGGTTGGAGGAGGTTACAGAGATAGGGAGGGGTCTAGGGACTGGAGGAGGTTACAGAGATAGGGAGGGATGAGAGGCTAGAGGAGGTTACAGAGATAGGGTGAGGAGTAGGAGCCGGAGGAAATTACAGAGATAGTCAGGGGTGTGGGGGCTGGAGGAAGTTACAGAGATAGTGCGGGGTGTAGGGGCTGGAGGAGGTTACAGAGATAGGGTGGGGTGTAGAGGCTGTAGGAGGTTACAGAGATAGGGAGTGGTGCAGGGTCTGGAGGTGGTTTCAGAGATAGGGAGGAGTGTAGGGGCTGGAGGAGGTAACAGATATTGGGAGTGGTGTAGGGGCTGTAGGAGGTTACAGAGATAGGGAGGGTTGTAGGGGCTGGAGTAGGTTACAGACATTTGGAGGGGTGTAGGGACTGGAGGAGATTACAGAGATAGGCAAGGGTGTGGGGGCTGGAGGAGGTTACAGAGATAGGGCGGGGTGTAGAGGCTGTAGGAGGTTTCAGAGATAGGGAGTGGTGCAGTGGCTGGAGCTGGTTTCAGTGATAGGGAGCGGTGTAGGGGCTGGAGGAAGTTACAGAGATAGGGAGGGGTGCAGGGACTGGAGGAGGTTACAGAGATAGGGAGGGATGAGAGGCTGGAGGGGGTTACAGAGATATAAAGGGGTGTCGGGGCTGGAGGAGGTTATATAGTTAGGGAGGGGTGTAGGGGCTGGTGGACGTTACAGAGATAGGGAAGGGTGTAGGGGCTGGAGGAGGTTACACAGACGGGGGGTGTATGGGCTGGAGGAGATTACAGAGATAAGGAGGGAGGAGAGGCTGGAGGGGGTTACAGAGAAGGGGACGGAGTTACAGAGATAAGGAGGGGTGTAGAGCTGGAGAAGGTTACAGAGATAGGGAAGGATGTAGGGGCTGGAGGAGGTTACAGAGATAGGGAGGAGTGTAGGGGCTGGAGGAGGTTACAGAGATAGGGAGGGTTGTAGGGGCTGGTGTAGGTTACAGAGATAGGGAGGGGTGTATTGACTGGAGTAGGTTACAGAGATAGGGAGGGATGAGAGGCTGGAGGGGGTTACAGAGATAGAAAGGGGTGTAGGGGCTGGAGGAGTTTACAGCGATAGTGAGGGGTGCAGGGGCTGGTGGAGGTTACAGAGATAGGGAAGGGTGTAGGGGCTGCAGGAGGTTACACAGACAGGGAAGGGTGTATGGGCTGCAACAGGTTACAGAGATAGGAAGTTACAGAGATAGGGATGGTTGTAGGGGCTGGAGGAGGTTACAGATAGTGAGGAGTGTACGGGCATGAGGAAGTTACACAGACAGGGAGAGGTGTATGGGCTGGAGGAAGTTACAGTGATAGGGAGGGATGAGAGACTGGAGGGGGTTACATAGAAAAGGTGTGAGTTACAGAGAGAAGGAGGGGTGTAGGGCTGGAGGAGGTTAGAGAGATATAGAAGGATGTAAGGGCTGGAGGAGGTAACAGAGAAAGGGAGGGGTGTAGGGGCTGGAGGAGGGTACAGAGATAGGAAGTTACAGAGATAGGGATGGTTGTAGGGGCTGGAGGAGGTTACAGATAGTGAGGAGTGTACGGGCATGAGGAGGTTACACAGACAGGGAGAGGTGTATGGGCTGGAGGAAGTTACAGTGATAGGGAGGGATGAGAGGCTGGAGGGGGTTACAGAGATAGAAAGGGGTGTCGGGGCTGGAGGAGGTTATATAGTTAGGGAGGGGTGTAGGGGCTGGTGGACGTTTCAGAGATAGGGAAGGGTGTAGGGGCTGGAGGAGGTTACACAGACGGGGGGTGTATGGGCTGGAGGAGATTACAGAGATAAGGAGGGAGGAGAGGCTGGAGGGGGTTACAGAGAAGGGGACGGAGTTACAGAGATAAGGAGGGGTGTAGGGCTGGAGAAGGTTACAGAGATAGGGAAGGATGTAGGGGCTGGAGGAGGTAACAGAGAAAGGGAGGGGTGTAGGAGCTGTAGGAGGGTACAGAGATAGGGAGGGTTGTAGGGGCTGGAGGAGGTTACAGAGATAGGGAGGAGTGTAGTGGCTGTAGGAGGTTACAGAGATAGGGAGGGTTGTAGGGGCTGGTGTAGGTTACAGAGATAGGGAGGGGTGTATGGACTGGAGGAGGTTACAGAGATAGGGAGGGATGAGAGGCTGGAGGGGGTTACAGAGATAGAAAGGGGTGTAGGGGCTGGAGGAGTTTACAGCGATAGTGAGGGGTGCAGGGGCTGGTGGGGGTTACAGAGATAGGGAAGGGTGTAGGGGCTGCAGGAGGTTACACAGACAGGGAAGGGTGTATGGGCTGCAACAGGTTACAGAGATAGGGAAGGATTAGAGGCTGGAGGGGGTTACAGAGATAGGGAAGGATGTAGGAGCTGGAGGATGTTACAGAGATAGGGTGAGGAGTAGTGGCTGGAGGATGTTGGAGAGATAGGGAGGGGTGTAGGGGCTGGAGGAGGTTGCAGAGATAGGGAGGGATGGGAGGCTGTTGCGGGGTACAGAGATGGGGTGGGAGTTACAGAGATGGGGGTGTGAGAGGCTGGAGGAGGTTACAGTGATCGGGTGGAGTTTTGGGGAATCAGGAGGTTACACATATAGGGGGAGTTGAAGTGGCTGGAGGATGTTACAGAGATAGGAAGGGGTGTAGGGGCTGGAGGATGTTACATAGATAGGGAGGGATGAGAGGCTGGAGGGGGTTACAGATATAGGGAGGGAGTTACATAAATAGGGAGGGTTGTAGGGGTTGGAGGAGGTTACAGAGATAGGAAGTTACAGAGATAGGGATGGTTGTAGGGGCTGGAGGAGGTTACAGATAGTGAGGAGTGTACGGGCATGAGGAGGTTACACAGACAGGGAGAGGTGTATGGGCTGGAGGAAGTTACAGTGATAGGGAGGGATGAGAGACTGGAGGGGGTTACATAGAAAAGGTGTGAGTTACAGAGAGAAGGAGGGGTGTAGGGCTGGAGGAGGTTAGAGAGATATAGAAGGATGTAAGGGCTGGAGGAGGTAACAGAGAAAGGGAGGGGTGTAGGGGCTGGAGGAGGGTACAGAGATAGGGAGGGGTGTAGGGGCTGGTGGAGGTTACAGAGATAGTGAGGAGTGTAGGGGCTGGAGGAGGTTACAGATATAGGGAGGAATGGGAGGCTGGTGCGTGTTACAGAGATAGGGAGGGAGTTACAGAGATGGCGGGGTGAGAGGCTGGAGCAGGTTACAGAGATCGGGAGGAGTGTAGGGACTGGAGGAGGTTGCAGAAATTGGGGGAGGTGTAGGGGCTGGAGGAGTTTAGAGAGATAGGGAGGGGTGTAGGGGCTGGAGGAGGTTACAGAGATAGGGATCCATGAGTGGCTGGAGGGTGTTACAGAGATAGGGAGAGGTGTAGGTGCTGGAGTAGGTTACAGATATAGGGAGGGATGGGAGGCTGGTGCGGGGTACAGAGATGGGGTGGGAGTTACAGAGATGGGGGCGTGAGAGGCTGGAGGAGGTTACAGAGATAGGGCGTGTTGTAGGGGCTGGAGGAGGTTACAGAGATAGGGAGGGGTGTAGGGGTTGGAGGAGGTTAGAAGGATAGGGAGGATTCTAGGGACTGGAGGCGTTTACAGAGATAGGGGGAGGTGAAGGGGCTGGAGGACGTTACAGACATAGTGAGGGGTGTAGGGTCTGCAGGATGTTACAGAGATAGGGAGCGATGTGAGGCTGGAGGTGGTTACAGAGATACGGAGGCGTGTAGGGGTTGGAGGAGGTTACAGAGATAGGGAGGGGTCTAGGGACTGGAGGAGGTTACAGAGATAGGGAGGGATGAGAGGCTAGAGGAGGTTACAGAGATAGGGTGAGGAGTAGGAGCCGGAGGAAATTACAGAGATAGTCAGGGGTGTGGGGGCTGGAGGAAGTTACAGAGATAGTGCGGGGTGTAGGGGCTGGAGGAGGTTACAGAGATAGGGTGGGGTGTAGAGGCTGTAGGAGGTTACAGAGATAGGGAGTGGTGCAGGGTCTGGAGGTGGTTTCAGAGATAGGGAGGAGTGTAGGGGCTGGAGGAGGTAACAGATATTGGGAGTGGTGTAGGGGCTGTAGGAGGTTACAGAGATAGGGAGGGTTGTAGGGGCTGGAGTAGGTTACAGACATTTGGAGGGGTGTAGGGACTGGAGGAGATTACAGAGATAGGCAAGGGTGTGGGGGCTGGAGGAGGTTACAGAGATAGGGCGGGGTGTAGAGGCTGTAGGAGGTTTCAGAGATAGGGAGTGGTGCAGTGGCTGGAGCTGGTTTCAGTGATAGGGAGGGGTGTAGGGGCTGGAGGAGGTTACAGAGATAGGGAGTGGTGTCGGGGCTGGAGGAGGTTACAGAAATAGGGAGTGATGAGAGGCTGGAGGAGGTTACAGAGATAGGGAGGGATGGGAGGCTGGTGCAGGGTACAATGATGGAGAGGGAGTTACAGAGATGAAGGAGTGAGAGGCTGGAGGAAGTTACAGAGATAGGGAGGGGTGCAGGGACTGGAGGAGGTTACAGAGATAGGGAGGGATGAGAGGCTGGAGGGGGTTACAGAGATATAAAGGGGTGTCGGGGCTGGAGGAGGTTATATAGTTAGGGAGGGGTGTAGGGGCTGGTGGACGTTACAGAGATAGGGAAGGGTGTAGGGGCTGGAGGAGGTTACACAGACGGGGGGTGTATGGGCTGGAGGAGATTACAGAGATAAGGAGGGAGGAGAGGCTGGAGGGGGTTACAGAGAAGGGGACGGAGTTACAGAGATAAGGAGGGGTGTAGAGCTGGAGAAGGTTACAGAGATAGGGAAGGATGTAGGGGCTGGAGGAGGTTACAGAGATAGGGAGGAGTGTAGGGGCTGGAGGAGGTTACAGAGATAGGGAGGGTTGTAGGGGCTGGTGTAGGTTACAGAGATAGGGAGGGGTGTATTGACTGGAGTAGGTTACAGAGATAGGGAGGGATGAGAGGCTGGAGGGGGTTACAGAGATAGAAAGGGGTGTAGGGGCTGGAGGAGTTTACAGCGATAGTGAGGGGTGCAGGGGCTGGTGGAGGTTACAGAGATAGGGAAGGGTGTAGGGGCTGCAGGAGGTTACACAGACAGGGAAGGGTGTATGGGCTGCAACAGGTTACAGAGATAGGAAGTTACAGAGATAGGGATGGTTGTAGGGGCTGGAGGAGGTTACAGATAGTGAGGAGTGTACGGGCATGAGGAGGTTACACAGACAGGGAGAGGTGTATGGGCTGGAGGAAGTTACAGTGATAGGGAGGGATGAGAGACTGGAGGGGGTTACATAGAAAAGGTGTGAGTTACAGAGAGAAGGAGGGGTGTAGGGCTGGAGGAGGTTAGAGAGATATAGAAGGATGTAAGGGCTGGAGGAGGTAACAGAGAAAGGGAGGGGTGTAGGGGCTGGAGGAGGGTACAGAGATAGGAAGTTACAGAGATAGGGATGGTTGTAGGGGCTGGAGGAGGTTACAGATAGTGAGGAGTGTACAGGCATGAGGAGGTTACACAGACAGGGAGAGGTGTATGGGCTGGAGGAAGTTACAGTGATAGGGAGGGATGAGAGACTGGAGGGGGTTACATAGAAAAGGTGTGAGTTACAGAGAGAAGGAGGGGTGTAGGGCTGGAGGAGGTTAGAGAGATATAGAAGGATGTAAGGGCTGGAGGAGGTAACAGAGAAAGGGAGGGGTGTAGGGGCTGGAGGAGGGTACAGAGATAGGGAGGGGTGTAGGGGCTGGTGGAGGTTACAGAGATAGTGAGGAGTGTAGGGGCTGGAGGAGGTTACAGATATAGGGAGGAATGGGAGGCTGGTGCGTGTTACAGAGATAGGGAGGGAGTTACAGAGATGGCGGGGTGAGAGGCTGGAGCAGGTTACAGAGATCGGGAGGAGTGTAGGGACTGGAGGAGGTTGCAGAAATTGGGGGAGGTGTAGGGGCTGGAGGAGTTTAGAGAGATAGGGAGGGGTGTAGGGGCTGGAGGAGGTTACAGAGATAGGGATCCATGAGTGGCTGGAGGGTGTTACAGAGATAGGGAGAGGTGTAGGTGCTGGAGTAGGTTACAGATATAGGGAGGGATGGGAGGCTGGTGCGGGGTACAGAGATGGGGTGGGAGTTACAGAGATGGGGGCGTGAGAGGCTGGAGGAGGTTACAGAGATAGGGCGTGTTGTAGGGGCTGGAGGAGGTTACAGAGATAGGGAGGGGTGTAGGGGTTGGAGGAGGTTAGAAGGATAGGGAGGATTCTAGGGACTGGAGGCGTTTACAGAGATGGGGGAGGTGAAGGGGCTGGAGGACGTTACAGACATAGTGAGGGGTGTAGGTTCTGCAGGAGGTTACAGAGATAGGGAGTGATGTGAGGCTGGAGGAGGTTACAGAGATATGGAGGCGTGTAGGGGTTGGAGGAGGTTACAGAGATAGGGAGGGGTCTAGGGACTGGAGGAGGTTACAGAGATAGGGAGGGATGAGAGGCTAGAGGAGGTTACAGAGATAGGGTGAGGAGTAGGAGCCGGAGGAGATTACAGAGATAGTCAGGGGTGTGGGGGCTGGAGGAAGTTACAGAGATAGTGCGGGGTGTAGGGGCTGGAGGAGGTTACAGAGATAGGGCGGGGTGTAGAGGCTGTAGGAGGTTACAGAGATAGGGAGTGGTGCAGGGTCTGGAGGTGGTTTCAGAGATAGGGAGGAGTGTAGGGGCTGGAGGAGGTAACAGATATTGGGAGTGGTGTAGGGGCTGTAGGAGGTTACAGAGATAGGGAGGGTTGTAGGGGCTGGAGTAGGTTACAGACATTTGGAGGGGTGTAGGGACTGGAGGAGATTACAGAGATAGGCAAGGGTGTGGGGGCTGGAGGAATTTACAGAGATAGGGAAGGGTGTAGGGGCTGGAGGAGGTTACAGAGATAGTGCGGGGTGTAGAGGCTGTAGGAGATTTCAGAGATAGGGAGTGGTGCAGTGGCTGGAGCTGGTTTCAGAGATAGGGAGGGGTGTAGGGGCTGGAGGAGGTTACAGAGATAGGAAGCGGTGTAGGGGCTGGAGGAGGTTACAGAGATAGGGAGAGGTGTCGGGGCTGGAGGAGGTTACAGAAATAGGGAGTGATGAGAGGCTGGAGGAGGGTACAGAGACAGGGAGGGATGGGAGGCTGGTGCAGGGTACAATGATGGAGAGGGAGTTACAGAGATGAAGGAGTGAGAGGCTGGAGGAAGTTACAGAGATAGGGAGGGGTGCAGGGACTGGAGGAGGTTACAGAGATAGGGAGGGATGAGAGGCTGGAGGGGGTTACAGAGATAGAAAGGGGTGTCGGGGCTGGAGGAGGTTATATAGTTAGGGAGGGGTGTAGGGGCTGGTGGACGTTTCAGAGATAGGGAAGGGTGTAGGGGCTGGAGGAGGTTACACAGACGGGGGGTGTATGGGCTGGAGGAGATTACAGAGATAAGGAGGGAGGAGAGGCTGGAGGGGGTTACAGAGAAGGGGACGGAGTTACAGAGATAAGGAGGGGTGTAGGGCTGGAGAAGGTTACAGAGATAGGGAAGGATGTAGGGGCTGGAGGAGGTAACAGAGAAAGGGAGGGGTGTAGGAGCTGTAGGAGGGTACAGAGATGGAGGGTTGTAGGGGCTGGAGGAGGTTACAGAGATAGGGAGGAGTGTAGTGGCTGTAGGAGGTTACAGAGATAGGGAGGGTTGTAGGGGCTGGTGTAGGTTACAGAGATAGGGAGGGGTGTATGGACTGGAGGAGGTTACAGAGATAGGGAGGGATGAGAGGCTGGAGGGGGTTACAGAGATAGAAAGGGGTGTAGGGGCTGGAGGAGTTTACAGCGATAGTGAGGGGTGCAGGGGCTGGTGGGGGTTACAGAGATAGGGAAGGGTGTAGGGGCTGCAGGAGGTTACACAGACAGGGAAGGGTGTATGGGCTGCAACAGGTTACAGAGATAGGGAAGGATTAGAGGCTGGAGGGGGTTACAGAGATAGGGAAGGAAGTAGTGGCTGGAGGATGTTGGAGAGATAGGGAGGGGTGTAGGGGCTGGAGGAGGTTGCAGAGATAGGGAGGGATGGGAGGCTGTTGCGGGGTACAGAGATGGGGTGGGAGTTACAGAGATGGGGGTGTGAGAGGCTGGAGGAGGTTACAGTGATCGGGTGGAGTTTTGGGGAATCAGGAGGTTACACATATAGGGGGAGTTGAAGTGGCTGGAGGATGTTACAGAGATAGGGAGGGGTGTAGGGGCTGGAGGATGTTACATAGATCGGGAGGGATGAGAGGCTGGAGGGGGTTACAGATATAGGGAGGGAGTTACATAAATAGGGAGGGTTGTAGGGGTTGGAGGAGGTTACAGAGATAGGAAGTTACAGAGATAGGGATGGTTGTAGGGGCTGGAGGAGGTTACAGATAGTGAGGAGTGTACGGGCATGAGGAGGTTACACAGACAGGGAGAGGTGTATGGGCTGGAGGAAGTTACAGTGATAGGGAGGGATGAGAGACTGGAGGGGGTTACATAGAAAAGGTGTGAGTTACAGAGAGAAGGAGGGGTGTAGGGCTGGAGGAGGTTAGAGAGATATAGAAGGATGTAAGGGCTGGAGGAGGTAACAGAGAAAGGGAGGGGTGTAGGGGCTGGAGGAGGGTACAGAGATAGGGAGGGGTGTAGGGGCTGGTGGAGGTTACAGAGATAGTGAGGAGTGTAGGGGCTGGAGGAGGTTACAGATATAGGGAGGAATGGGAGGCTGGTGCGTGTTACAGAGATAGGGAGGGAGTTACAGAGATGGCGGGGTGAGAGGCTGGAGCAGGTTACAGAGATCGGGAGGAGTGTAGGGACTGGAGGAGGTTGCAGAAATTGGGGGAGGTGTAGGGGCTGGAGGAGTTTAGAGAGATAGGGAGGGGTGTAGGGGCTGGAGGAGGTTACAGAGATAGGGATCCATGAGTGGCTGGAGGGTGTTACAGAGATAGGGAGAGGTGTAGGTGCTGGAGTAGGTTACAGATATAGGAAGGGATGGGAGGCTGGTGCGGGGTACAGAGATGGGGTGGGAGTTACAGAGATGGGGGCGTGAGAGGCTGGAGGAGGTTACAGAGATAGGGCGTGTTGTAGGGGCTGGAGGAGGTTACAGAGATAGGGAGGGGTGTAGGGGTTGGAGGAGGTTAGAAGGATAGGGAGGATTCTAGGGACTGGAGGCGTTTACAGAGATAGGGGGAGGTGAAGGGGCTGGAGGACGTTACAGACATAGTGAGGGGTGTAGGGTCTGCAGGATGTTATAGAGATAGGGAGCGATGTGAGGCTGGAGGTGGTTACAGAGATACGGAGGCGTGTAGGGGTTGGAGGAGGTTACAGAGATAGGGAGGGGTCTAGGGACTGGAGGAGGTTACAGAGATAGGGAGGGATGAGAGGCTAGAGGAGGTTACAGAGATAGGGTGAGGAGTAGGAGCCGGAGGAAATTACAGAGATAGTCAGGGGTGTGGGGGCTGGAGGAAGTTACAGAGATAGTGCGGGGTGTAGGGGCTGGAGGAGGTTACAGAGATAGGGTGGGGTGTAGAGGCTGTAGGAGGTTACAGAGATAGGGAGTGGTGCAGGGTCTGGAGGTGGTTTCAGAGATAGGGAGGAGTGTAGGGGCTGGAGGAGGTAACAGATATTGGGAGTGGTGTAGGGGCTGTAGGAGGTTACAGAGATAGGGAGGGTTGTAGGGGCTGGAGTAGGTTACAGACATTTGGAGGGGTGTAGGGACTGGAGGAGATTACAGAGATAGGCAAGGGTGTGGGGGCTGGAGGAATTTACAGAGATAGGGAAGGGTGTGGGGGCTGGAGGAGGTTACAGAGATAGGGCGGGGTGTAGAGGCTGTAGGAGGTTTCAGAGATAGGGAGTGGTGCAGTGGCTGGAGCTGGTTTCAGTGATAGGGAGGGGTGTAGGGGCTGGAGGAGGTTACAGAGATAGGGAGTGGTGTCGGGGCTGGAGGAGGTTACAGAAATAGGGAGTGATGAGAGGCTGGAGGAGGTTACAGAGATAGGGAGGGATGGGAGGCTGGTGCAGGGTACAATGATGGAGAGGGAGTTACAGAGATGAAGGAGTGAGAGGCTGGAGGAAGTTACAGAGATAGGGAGGGGTGCAGGGACTGGAGGAGGTTACAGAGATAGGGAGGGATGAGAGGCTGGAGGGGGTTACAGAGATAGAAAGGGGTGTCGGGGCTGGAGGAGGTTATATAGTTAGGGAGGGGTGTAGGGGCTGTTGGACGTTACAGAGATAGGGAAGGGTGTAGGGGCTGGAGGAGGTTACACAGACGGGGGGTGTATGGGCTGGAGGAGATTACAGAGATAAGGAGGGAGGAGAGGCTGGAGGGGGTTACAGAGAAGGGGACGGATTTACAGAGATAAGGAGGGGTGTAGAGCTGGAGAAGGTTACAGAGATAGGGAAGGATGTAGGGGCTGGAGGAGGTTACAGAGATAGGGAGGAGTGTAGGGGCTGGAGGAGGTTACAGAGATAGGGAGGGTTGTAGGGGCTGGTGTAGATTACAGAGATAGGGAGGGGTGTATGGACTGGAGGAGGTTACAGAGATAGGGAGGGATGAGAGGCTGGAGGGGGTTACAGAGATAGAAAGGTGTGTAGGGGCTGGAGGAGTTTACAGCGATAGTGAGGGGTGTGGGGGCTGGTGGAGGTTACAGAGATAGGGAAGGGTGTAGGGGCTGCAGGAGGTTACACAGACAGGGAAGGGTGTATGGGCTGCAACAGGTTACAGAGATAGGGAAGGATGTAGGAGCTGGAGGATGTTACAGAGATAGGGTGAGGAGTAGTGGCTGGAGGATGTTGGAGAGATAGGGAGGGGTGTAGGGGCTGGAGGAGGTTGCAGAGATAGGGAGGGATGGGAGGCTGTTGCGGGGTACAGAGATAGGGAGGGAGTTACAGAGATAGGGACGGGTGAGAGGCTGGAGAGCGTTACAGAGATAGGGAGGGGTGTATGAGCAGGAGGATGTTACAGAGATAGGGAGGGGTGTAGGCACTGGAGGAGTTTGCAGAGATAGGAAGGGGTGAGAGGCTGGAGGAGTTTACAGAGTTAGGGATAGGTGTAGGAGCCGGAGGAGGTTACTGAGATAGGGACTGTTGTATGGGCTGGATGGGGTTACAGTGATAGGAAGTTACAGAGATAAGGAGGGAGTTACAGAGATAAGGAGGGGTGTAGGGCTGGAGGAGGTTACAGACATAAGGAGGGTTTTAGGGCTGGAGGAGGTTACAGAGATAGGGAATTGTAGGGGCTGGAGGATGTTAGAGATTTAGGGAGGGGTGTAGGGGCTGGAGGAGCTTACAGAGTTAGGGAGGTTGTAGGGGCTGGAGGAGGTTACAGAGTTAAGGAGGGGTATAGGGGCCGGAGGATGTTACCGAGATAGGGAGGGGTTTAGGGACTGGAGGAGATTACAGAGATAGGGAGGGGCGTACCGGCTGGAGAAGCTTACAAGATCGGGAGGGGTGTAAGGGTTGGAGCAGGTTACAGAGATAGGGAGGGGCGTAGGGGCTGGAGGAGGTTACAGAGATAGGGAGGGGTGTAGGGGCTGGAGCAGGTTACAGAGATAGGGAGGGTTGTAGGGGCTGGAGCAGGTTACAGAGATAGGGAGGGGTATAGGGCTGGAGGAGGTTCCAGAGATAGGGACGGGTGTAGGGGCTGGAGGAGGTTAAAGAGATAGGGAGGGGTGTAGGGGCTGGATGAGGTTACAGAGATGGGGGGGGAGTCGGGGCTGGCGAAGCTTACAGAGATAGGGAGGGGTGTAGGGGTTGGAGCAGGTTACAGAGATAGGGAGAGGCGTAGAGGCTGGAGGAGGTTACACAGATAGGGAGCGGTGTAGGGCTGGAGGAGGTTACAGAGATAGGGAGGGAGTTACAGAGATAGGGACCGGTGAGAGGCTGGGGAGCGTTACAGAGATAGGGAGGGGTGTAGGGTTGGAGGAGGTTACAGAGATAGGGAGGGGTGTAGGGGCTGGAGGAGTTTACAGAGATATGGTAGGGGTGGGAGGCTGGAGGAGGTTACAGAGTTAGGGAGAGGTGTAGGAGCCGGAGGAGGTTACTGAGATAGGGAGGGTTGTAGGGGCTGGATGGGGTTACATGATAGGAAGTTACCATGATAGGGATGGAGTTACGGAGATAAGGAGGGGTGCATGGCTGCAGGAGGTTACAGAGATAGGGAGGGGTGTAGTGGCTGCAGGGGGGTACAGAGTTAGGGAGGGGTGTAGGGGCTGGAGGAGTTTACAGAGATAGGGATCCATGAGTGGCTGGAGGGTGTTACAGAGATAGGGAGAGGTGTAGGTGCTGGAGTAGGTTACAGATATAGGGAGGGATGGGAGGCTGGTGCGGGGTACAGAGATGGGGTGGGAGTTACAGAGATGGGGGCGTGAGAGGCTGGAGGAGGTTACAGAGATAGGGCGTGTTGTAGGGGCTGGAGGAGGTTACAGAGATAGGGAGGGGTGTAGGGGTTGGAGGAGGTTAGAAGGATAGGGAGGATTCTAGGGACTGGAGGCGTTTACAGAGATAGGGGGAGGTGAAGGGGCTGGAGGACGTTACAGACATAGTGAGGGGTGTAGGGTCTGCAGGATGTTACAGAGATAGGGAGCGATGTGAGGCTGGAGGTGGTTACAGAGATACGGAGGCGTGTAGGGGTTGGAGGAGGTTACAGAGATAGGGAGGGGTCTAGGGACTGGAGGAGGTTACAGAGATAGGGAGGGATGAGAGGCTAGAGGAGGTTACAGAGATAGGGTGAGGAGTAGGAGCCGGAGGAAATTACAGAGATAGTCAGGGGTGTGGGGGCTGGAGGAAGTTACAGAGATAGTGCGGGGTGTAGGGGCTGGAGGAGGTTACAGAGATAGGGTGGGGTGTAGAGGCTGTAGGAGGTTACAGAGATAGGGAGTGGTGCAGGGTCTGGAGGTGGTTTCAGAGATAGGGAGGAGTGTAGGGGCTGGAGGAGGTAACAGATATTGGGAGTGGTGTAGGGGCTGTAGGAGGTTACAGAGATAGGGAGGGTTGTAGGGGCTGGAGTAGGTTACAGACATTTGGAGGGGTGTAGGGACTGGAGGAGATTACAGAGATAGGCAAGGGTGTGGGGGCTGGAGGAATTTACAGAGATAGGGAAGGGTGTGGGGGCTGGAGGAGGTTACAGAGATAGGGCGGGGTGTAGAGGCTGTAGGAGGTTTCAGAGATAGGGAGTGGTGCAGTGGCTGGAGCTGGTTTCAGTGATAGGGAGGGGTGTAGGGGCTGGAGGAGGTTACAGAGATAGGGAGTGGTGTCGGGGCTGGAGGAGGTTACAGAAATAGGGAGTGATGAGAGGCTGGAGGAGGTTACAGAGATAGGGAGGGATGGGAGGCTGGTGCAGGGTACAATGATGGAGAGGGAGTTACAGAGATGAAGGAGTGAGAGGCTGGAGGAAGTTACAGAGATAGGGAGGGGTGCAGGGACTGGAGGAGGTTACAGAGATAGGGAGGGATGAGAGGCTGGAGGGGGTTACAGAGATAGAAAGGGGTGTCGGGGCTGGAGGAGGTTATATAGTTAGGGAGGGGTGTAGGGGCTGTTGGACGTTACAGAGATAGGGAAGGGTGTAGGGGCTGGAGGAGGTTACACAGACGGGGGGTGTATGGGCTGGAGGAGATTACAGAGATAAGGAGGGAGGAGAGGCTGGAGGGGGTTACAGAGAAGGGGACGGAGTTACAGAGATAAGGAGGGGTGTAGAGCTGGAGAAGGTTACAGAGATAGGGAAGGATGTAGGGGCTGGAGGAGGTTACAGAGATAGGGAGGAGTGTAGGGGCTGGAGGAGGTTACAGAGATAGGGAGGGTTGTAGGGGCTGGTGTAGGTTACAGAGATAGGGAGGGGTGTATGGACTGGAGGAGGTTACAGAGATAGGGAGGGATGAGAGGCTGGAGGGGGTTACAGAGATAGAAAGGTGTGTAGGGGCTGGAGGAGTTTACAGCGATAGTGAGGGGTGTGGGGGCTGGTGGAGGTTACAGAGATAGGGAAGGGTGTAGGGGCTGCAGGAGGTTACACAGACAGGGAAGGGTGTATGGGCTGCAACAGGTTACAGAGATAGGGAAGGATGTAGGAGCTGGAGGATGTTACAGAGATAGGGTGAGGAGTAGTGGCTGGAGGATGTTGGAGAGATAGGGAGGGGTGTAGGGGCTGGAGGAGGTTGCAGAGATAGGGAGGGATGGGAGGCTGTTGCGGGGTACAGAGATAGGGAGGGAGTTACAGAGATAGGGACGGGTGAGAGGCTGGAGAGCGTTACAGAGATAGGGAGGGGTGTATGAGCAGGAGGATGTTACAGAGATAGGGAGGGGTGTAGGCACTGGAGGAGTTTGCAGAGATAGGAAGGGGTGAGAGGCTGGAGGAGTTTACAGAGTTAGGGATAGGTGTAGGAGCCGGAGGAGGTTACTGAGATAGGGACTGTTGTATGGGCTGGATGGGGTTACAGTGATAGGAAGTTACAGAGATAAGGAGGGAGTTACAGAGATAAGGAGGGGTGTAGGGCTGGAGGAGGTTACAGACATAAGGAGGGTTTTAGGGCTGGAGGAGGTTACAGAGATAGGGAATTGTAGGGGCTGGAGGATGTTAGAGATTTAGGGAGGGGTGTAGGGGCTGGAGGAGCTTACAGAGTTAGGGAGGTTGTAGGGGCTGGAGGAGGTTACAGAGTTAGGGAGGGGTATAGGGGCCGGAGGATGTTACCGAGATAGGGAGGGGTTTAGGGACTGGAGGAGATTACAGAGATAGGGAGGGGCGTACCGGCTGGAGAAGCTTACAAGATCGGGAGGGGTGTAAGGGTTGGAGCAGGTTACAGAGATAGGGAGGGGCGTAGGGGCTGGAGGAGGTTACAGAGATAGGGAGGGGTGTAGGGGCTGGAGCAGGTTACAGAGATAGGGAGGGTTGTAGGGGCTGGAGCAGGTTACAGAGATAGGGAGGGGTATAGGGCTGGAGGAGGTTCCAGAGATAGGGACGGGTGTAGGGGCTGGAGGAGGTTAAAGAGATAGGGAGGGGTGTAGGGGCTGGATGAGGTTACAGAGATGGGGGGGGAGTCGGGGCTGGCGAAGCTTACAGAGATAGGGAGGGGTGTAGGGGTTGGAGCAGGTTACAGAGATAGGGAGAGGCGTAGAGGCTGGAGGAGGTTACAGAGATAGGGAGCGGTGTAGGGCTGGAGGAGGTTACAGAGATAGGGAGGGAGTTACAGAGATAGGGACCGGTGAGAGGCTGGGGAGCGTTACAGAGATAGGGAGGGGTGTAGGGTTGGAGGAGGTTACAGAGATAGGGAGGGGTGTAGGGGCTGGAGGAGTTTACAGAGATATGGTAGGGGTGGGAGGCTGGAGGAGGTTACAGAGTTAGGGAGAGGTGTAGGAGCCGGAGGAGGTTATTGAGATAGGGAGGGTTGTAGGGGCTGGATGGGGTTACATGATAGGAAGTTACCATGATAGGGATGGAGTTACGGAGATAAGGAGGGGTGCATGGCTGCAGGAGGTTACAGAGATAGGGAGGGGTGTAGTGGCTGCAGGGGGGTACAGAGTTAGGGAGGGGTGTAGGGGCTGGAGGAGTTTACAGAGATAGGGAAGGGTGTACGGGCTGGCGAAGGTTACAGAGATAGGGAGGGGCGTAGGGGCTGGAGGAGGTTACAGAGATAGGGAGGGGTGTAGTGGCTGCAGGAGGGTACAGAGTTAGGGAGGGGTGTAGGGGCTGGAGGAGTTTACAGAGATAGGGAAGGGTGTACGGGCTGGCGAAGGTTACAGAGATAGGGAGGGATGTCAGGGCTGGAGGAGGTTTGAGATTTAGGGAGGGGTGTAGGGTCTGGAGGAGGTTACAGAGTTAGGGAGGTTGTAGGGCTTGGAGGAGGTTACAGATTTATGGAGGGGTATAGGGGCCGGAGGATTTTACAGAGATAGGGAGGGGTGTAGTGGCTGGAGGAGTTTACAGAGGTACGGTGATGTGTAGGGTTTGGAGGAGGTTACAGAGATAGGGAGGTGTGTAGGGGTTGGGGAAGGTTACAGAGATAGAGAGGGGTGTAGGAGCCGGAGGAGGTTACAGAGATAGGGAGAGGTGAAGGGGCAGGATGAGGTTAGAGATAGGGAGGGGTGTACTGGCATGAGGAGGTTACAGAGATAGGGAGGGTTGTCGATGCTGTCCCGGGTTACAGAGTTATGGAGGGGTGTCGGGGCTCTAGGAGGTTGCAGAGATGAGGAGGGGTGAAGGGACTGGAGGAGGTTAGAGAGATAGGGAGGGGTGTCGGGGCTGGAGGAGATTACAGAGATAGGGAGGGGTGTAATGTCTGGAGAAGCTTACAGAGATCGGGAGCGGTTTAAGGGTTGTAGCAGGTTACAGATATAGGGAGGGGCGTAGGGGCTGGAGGAGGTTACAGAGATAGGGAGGGGTGTAGGTGCTGGAGCAGGTTACAGAGATAGGGAGGGGCGTAGGGGCTGGAGGAGGTTACAGAGATAGGGAGCGGTGTAGGGGCTGGAGCAGGTTACAGAGATACGGAGTTTTGTAGGGGCTGTAGGAGGTTACAGAGATAGGGAGGGGCGTAGGGGCTGGAGGAGGTTACAGAGATAGGGAGCGGTGTAGGGGCTGGAGCAGGTTACAGAGATACGGAGTTTTGTAGGGGCTGTAGGAGGTTACAGAGATAGGGAGGGCTGTAGGGGCTGTACGAGGTTACTGAGATAGGGATGGGTTTAGGGTGCTGGAGGAAGTTACAGAGATAGGGAGGTTTCTAAGGGCCGGAGGAGCTTACAGAGATAGGGAGCATTGTAGTGAGTGGAGGAGTTTTCCGAGATAGGGAGTCTTGTAGGTTTTGACAGAGGTTACATAGATAGGGATGGTTGTAGTGAGTGTAGGAGGTTACAGAGAAAGTGTGGGTTGTAGGGAGTGGAGGACATTGCAGTCATAGGGAGGGTTGTAGTGGCTGGTGAATTTTACAGAGATAGGGATGCGGTGCAGGGGCTGGAGGAGGTTACAGAGATACGGAGGTGTGTAGGGTCTGGAGGAGGTTACAGAGATACAGAGGTGTTTCGGTGCTGGAGGAGGTTCCAGATATAGGGAGAGGTGTAGGCGCTGGAGAAGGTTACACAGATAGGTAGGGTTGTAGGAGCTGGAGGAGGTTACACAGATAGGAAGGGGTGTAGGGTCTGGGGGAGGTTATAGAGATAGGGAGAGGTGTACGGGCTGAGAATGTTGCAGTGATATGGAGTGTTGTATGTGGCTGGAGGTGGTTACAGAGATAGGGGGGGTTGTAGGGCCTGGAGGTGGTTACAGAGATAAGGAGGGGTGTAGGGCCTGGAGGTGGTTACAGAGATAAGGAGGGGTTTCGGGGCTGTCCGAGGTTACTGAGATAGAGATGGGTATAGGGTGCTGGAGGAGGTTACAGAGATAGAGAGGTTTGTAAGGGCTGGAGGAGCTTACAGAGATAGGGAGCGTTGTAGTGAGTGGAGGAGTTATCCGAAATAGGGAGTCTTGTAGGGTTTGACAGATGTTACATAGATCGGGATAGTTGTAGTGAGTGTAGGAGGTTACGGAGAAAGGAAGGGTTGTAAGGAGTGGAGGACATTACAGAGAGAGGGAGGGTTGTAGAGGGTGCAAAATTTTACAGAGATAGGGATGGGCCGCAGGGGCTGGAGGAGGTTACAGAGATACGGAGGTGTGTAGGGTCTGGAAGAAGTTGCAGAGACAGGGAGGTTTGTAGGGACTGGTGGAGCTTACAGAGATAGAGAGGTGTGTAGGGCTGGAGGAGGTTCCAGATATAGGGAGCGATGTAGGGGCTGGAGGAGCTTACAGAGATAGGAAGGTGTGTAGGGGCAGGAAGCGGTTACAGAGTTAAGGAGTGTTGTAGGGGCTGAAGGAGTTTACAGAGATAGGGAGAGGTGTAGGGGCTGAGAATGTTGCAGTGATAGGGAGGGTTGTTTGTGGCTGGAGGTTGTTACAGAGATAAGGAGGGTTGGAGGGGCTGGAGGTGATTACAGAGATAAGGAGGGGTGTAGGGTCTGGATGAGGTTTCAGAGAATGAGAGGGCTGTAGATGGCTGGAGATGGTTATGGAGATAGGGAGGGTTGTCTGGGCTGGAGGTTGTTACTGAAATAGTGAGCGTTATGGGGACTGGAAGAGGTTACAGAGAAATGGAAGTTTGTAATGGCTGGAAGAATTTAAAGAGATAGTGAGGGTCAAACAGGCTGGAGGAGGTTACGGAGATAGGGAGGGCTGTATTGGCTGTTGGAGGTTACAGAGATAAGTTGTGGTGTAGGGTCTGGAGGTGGTTACAGAGATAGGTCGCTTTGTAGGGGCTGGAGGAGGTTACAGAGATAGGGAGTGTAGTAGGGGCTGGAGGAGGTTACAGAGATAGGGAGGTTTGTAGTGCTGGAGGAGTTTCAGAGATAAGGAGAATTGTAGGGGCTGGAGGAGGTTACAGAGACAGGGAGTGTTGTCGGGGCTGCAGCAGTTTACAGAAATAGGGAGGATTGTAGTGAGTGGAAGATGTTACAGAGATAGGGAGGGGTGTTGGAGCTAGAGGAGGTTACAGAGATAGGGAGGGGTGTAGGGTCTGGAGGTGGTTACAGATATAGTGAGAGTTGTAGTGGCCTAAGGAAATTACAGAGATAGGGAGGTTTCAAGAAGCTGGAGTAGGTTACAGAGATCAGGAGTTTTGTAGTGAGTGGAGGAGTTTACAGAGATAGGGAGGGGTGTAAGGGCCAGAGGAGATTACGGGGATAGGGAGGGTTGTAGGTGGCTGGAAGTGGTTACAGAGATAGGGAGGGGTGTAGGGGCTGGAGGAGTTTACATCGATAAGGAGGTTTGTAAAGGCTGGAGGAGGTTACAGAGATAGGGATGGTTGTAGGGAGTGGATGATCTTACAAAGATATGGAGGGTTGTAGGGTCTGGAGGAAATTACAGAGATCGGAAGGTTTGTAGGAGCAGGAGGAGGATACTGAGTTGGGGAGTTTTGTTTGGTCTGGAGGAGGTTACAGAGATCGGGTGGGTTGTGGTGAGTGGAGGAGTTTACAGAGATAGGGAGGGTTGTAGGGAGTGGAGGAGCTTACAGAGATCAGGAGGGTTGTAGGGGCTGTAGGAGTTTACAGAGATAGGGAGGGATGTAGGATCTGGAGGAGATTACAGAGATAGGGAGTGGTGTAGGGGCTGAAGGAGGTTACAGAGATAGGGAGGGGTGTACGGGTAGGAGGCGGTTATAGAGATAGGGATTGGTGTAGGGGCCGAAGGAGGTTACAGAGATAGGGGGGGGTGGTGTAGGAGCCGGAGGAGATGACACAGACAGGGAGGGGTGTAGTGGCTGGAAGAGGTTACAGAGATAGGGAGGGGTGTAGGGGCTGGAGGCGTTTACAGAGATAGGGAGGTTTGCAAGGTTTGGAGGAGGTTACAAGGATAAGAAGGAGTGTAGGGCTGGAGGATGTTTCAGAGATAGGGAGCGGTGAGAGGCTGGAGAAGGTTACAGAGATGGGGGGGGTAGTTACAGAGATGGGGGGTTGATAGGCTGGAGGAGGTTACAGAGATAGGGCGGGATGTAGGGCCTGGAGGAGGTTACAGAGATAGGGAGGTTTGCAGGGTTTGGAGGAGGTTACAAGGATAAGGAGGAGTGCAGGGCTGGAGGATGTTTCAGAGATAGGGGGAGGTGTAGGTTCTGGAGGAAGTTACAGAGATAGGGAGGGGTGTAGGGGCCTGAGGAGGTTACAGAGATAGGGCGGGCTGTAGGGGCTGGAGGAGGTTACGGTGATAGGAATGAGTGTAGGGGCTGGAGGAGTTTACAGAGATCGGGAGTGTTGTAGTGGCTGGAGGAGATTACAGAGATAGGGAGGGTTGTACGGCATGGAGGAGGTTACAGTGATTAGGGGTGTTTGTAGGGGCTGGACAAAGTTACAGATATAGGGAGTGTTGCAGGGGCTGGAGGAGGTTAAAGACATCGGCAGTGTTGTACTGAATAGAGGAGGTTACAGAGATAGGGACGGGTGTAGGTATCCGGAGGTGGTTACAGAGATATGGAGGGGTGTAGGGGCTGGAGGAGGTTACAGAGATAGGGAAGGGTGTAGCAGCTGGTGGAGTTTATAGAGATAGGAGAGATGTAGGGACTGGATGAGTTTACAGAGATAGTGAGGGGTGTAGGGGCTGGAGGAGTTTGCAGAGATATGGAGGGGTGTAGGGGCTGTACGAGGTTATTGAGATAAGGATGGGTATATGGTGCTGGAGGACGTTACTGAGTTGGGGAGGGTTGTAGGTGCTGAAGGTGGTCACAGAGATAGGGAGGGTTGTAGGGGCTGGAGGAGGTTTATGAGATAGGGAGGGGTGTAGCGGTTGGAGGTGATTACAGAGATAGACAGAGTTTTAGGCGGCTGGAGATGGTTACAGAGATAGGGAGGGGTATATGGGCAATAGGAGATTACAGAGATAGGGAGGTGTGAAGGGGCTGGAGGAGGTTTATGAGATAGGGAGGGGTGTAGCGGTTGGAGGTGATTACAGAGATAGACAGAGTTGTAGGTGGCTGGAGATGGTTACAGAGATAGGGAGGGGTATATGGGCAGTAGGAGATTACAGAGATAGGGAGGTGTGAAGGGGCTGGAGGAGGTTACAGAGATATCGAGGGGTGTAGGTCGCTAGATATGGTTACAGAGATATAGAGGGGTGTAGTGGCTGGAGGAGTTTACAGAGACAGGGAGGGATGTCGGGTCTGGAGGAGTTTACAGAGATAGGGAGGGGTGTAGGGGCTGGAGGAGTATACAGAGATAGGGAGGGATGTAGGGTCTGGAGGAGTTTACAGAGATAGGGATGTGTGTAGTGGTTGGAGGAGGTTACAAGGATAAGGAGTAGTGTAGGTTACAGAGACAGGGGGAGGTGTAGGGGCTGGAGGAAGTTACAGAGATAGGGAGCGGTGTAGGGGCTGGAGGAGGTTACAGAGATACAGAGTTTTGAAGGGGTTGGAAGAGGTTACAGAGATAGTGAGGGGTCTAGGGTGTGGAGGAGGTCACAGAGATAGGTAGGGGTGAGAGGCTGGAGGAGGTTACAGAGATAGGGAGGGGTGTATGGACTGAAAGAGGTTACAGATTTAGGGAGGGGTGCGAGGCTGCAGGAGGTTATAGAGTAAGGGAGAGGTGTACGAGCCCGAGGAGGTTACAGAGATTGGGAGGGGTGTAGGTGCTGGAGGGGATTACAGAGATAGGAAGTTACAGAGATAGGGAGGGAGTTACAGAGATAAGGAGGGGTGTAGGGCTGGAGGAGGTTACAGAGATAGGGAGGGTTGTAGGGGCTGGAGGAGGTTACAGAGATAGGGAGGGATGTAGCGGTTGGAGGTGGTTACAGAGATAGACAGAGTTTTAGGCGGCTGGAGATGGTTACAGAGATAGGGAGGGGTATATGGGCAATAGGAGATTACAGAGATAGGGAGGTGCGAAGGGGCTGGAGGAGGTTACAGAGATATCGAGGGGTGTAGGTCGCTAGATATGGTTACAGAGATATAGAGGGGTGTAGTGGCTGGAGGAGTTTACAGAGACAGGGAGGGATGTAGGGTCTGGAGGAGTTTACAGAGATAGGGAGGGGTGTAGGGTCTGGAGGAGTTTACAGAGATAGGGAGGGGTGTAGGGGCTGAAGGAGTATACAGAGATAGGGAGGGATGTGGGGTCTGGAGGAGTTTACAGAGATAGGGATGTGTGTAGTGGTTGGAGGAGGTTACAAGGATAAGGAGTAGTGTAGGGACTGGAGGTGGTTACAGAGACAGGGGGAGGTGTAGGGGCTGGAGGAAGTTACAGAGATAGGGAGCTGTGTAGGGGCTGGAGGAGGTTACAGAGATACAGAGTTTTGAAGGGGTTGGAAGAGGTTACAGAGATAGTGAGGGGTCTAGGGTGTGGAGGAGGTCACAGAGATAGGTAGGGGTGAGAGGCTGGAGGAGGTTACAGAGATAGGGAGGGGTGTATGGACTGAAGGAGGTTACAGATTTAGGGAGGGGTGCGAGGCTGCAGGAGGTTATAGAGTAAGGGAGAGGTGTACGAGCCCGAGGAGGTTACAGAGATTTGGAGGGGTGTAGGTGCTGGAGGGGATTACAGAGATAGGAAGTTACAGAGATAGGGAGGGAGTTACAGAGATAATGAGGGGTGTAGGGCTGGAGGAGCTTACAGAGATAGGGAGGGGTGTAGGGGTTGGTGCAGGTTACAGAGATAGGGAGGGGCGTAGGGGCTAGAGGATTTTACAGAGATAGGGAGGGGTGTAGGGGCTGGAGGAGGTTACAGATTTAGTGAGGGGTGTAGGGGCTGGAGGAATTTGCAGAGATACGGAGGGGTGTAGGGGTTGGAGGAGGTTACAGAGATAGGGAGGTGACTGGGGAATGGTGGAGGTTACAGCGATAGGGAGGGGTGTAGGGGTTGGAGGAGGTTACAGAGATAGGGAGGGGTCTAGGGAATGGTGGAGGTTATAGAGATAGGGAGGGGTGTAGGGTGCAGCACACCCTCAAATGCGGACTCTCTAGTAGTGCAGCACACCCCCAATTATTGACCCTCCAATAGTGCAGCATACCGTCAATTACTGACACTGCAATAGTGTAGCACCCCCTCAATTACTGACACTCAATAGTGCAGCACACCCTCAATTACAGACACTCAAATAGTGCAGAATACTGTAAATTACTGACACTCCAATAGTGCAGTACACCCTCAATAACTAACACTCCAATAGTGCAGCACACCCCCAATTATTGAGCCTCCAATAGTGCAGCATACCGTCAATTACTGACACTGCAATAGGGTAGCACCCCTCAATTACTGACACTCAAAAGTGCAGCACACCCTGAATTACTGACACTCCAACAGTGCAGCACAGTCTCGATTACTAACAATCCAATAGTGCACCAGCCTCAATTACTGACAATCCAACAGTGCTGCACAGCCACAATTACTGAACTCCAATAGTGAAGCACACCCTCAATTACTGACCCTCCAATACTGCAGCACACCCTCAATTACTGACACTCCAATACTGCAGCACACCCTCAATTACTTACACACCAATAGTGCAGCACAGTCTCGATTACTGACATTCAATAATGCCGCACAACTTCAATTAATGACAAACCAATAGTGCAGCACACCCTCAATTACTGACCCACCAATAGTTCAGCACACCCTCAATTACTGACCCTCCAAGAGAGCAGCACACCCTCAATTTATGACCCTCCAATAGTTCAGCACACCCTCAATTACTGACTGTCCAATATTTCAGCACACCCTCAATTACTGACACTCCAATAGTGCAGCATACCCTCAATTACTGACACACCTATTGTGCAGCATATCGTCAATTATTTACAATCCAATACTGCAGCACACCCACAATTACCGATGACCAATCATGCAGCACACCCTCAATTACTGAAATGCAAGTAGTGCAGCAGACACTCAGTTACTTATGCTCCAATATTGAAGAACACTGTCAAATCCTGACAAACCATTAGTGCAGCCGGAGGAGGTTCCAGATATAAGGAGGGTTTAGGGTCTGGAGGACGTTACAGAGATCGGGTGGGTTGTGGTGAGAGGAGGTTTACAGAGATATGGAGGGTTGTAGGGAGTAGAGTAGTTTACAGAGATCAGGAGGGTTGTAGGGGCTGTAGGAGTTTACAGAGATAGGGTGGGATGTAGGGAGTGGAGGAGTTTACAGAGATCAGGAGGGTTGGAGTGGCTGTAGGAGTTTACAGAGATAGGGAGGGATGTAGGATCTGGAGGAGATTACAGAGATAGGGAGGTTTGTAGGAGCAGGAGGAGGATACTGAGTTGGGGAGGGTTGTTGGGTCTGGAGGAGGTTACAGAGATCGGGTGGGTTGTGGTGAGTGGAGGAGTTTACAGAGATAGGGAGGGTTGTAGGGAGTGGAGGAGTTTACAGAGATCAGGAGGGTTGTAGTGGCTGTAGGAGTTTACAGAGATAGGGTGGGATGTAGGATCTAGAGGAGATTACAGAGATAGGGAGTGGTGTAGGGGCTGAAGGAGGTTACAGAAACAGGGAGAGGATAAGGTGCTGGAGGAGGTTACAGAGATAGGGAGGGCTGTAGGGGCTGGAGGATGTTACGGCGATAGGGATGGGTGTAGGGGCTGGAGGAGGTTACAGAGATAGGGAGGGTGTAGGGGTTGGAGGTGGTTACAGAGATAGGGAGGGGTGTAGGAGCCGAAGGATTTTACAGAGATAGGGAGAGGTGTAGGGGCTGGAGGAGGTTACAGAGATAGGGAGGGGTGTAGGGGCTGGAGGATTTTACAGAGATAGGGAGGGGTGTAGGAGCTGGAGGAGGTTACAGAGATAGGGAGGGGTGTAGAAGCTGGAGGAGGTTACAGAGATAGGGAGCGGTGAGAGGCTGGAGGAGGTTACAGAGGGAGGTCGGGATGTAGGGTCTGGAGGAGGTTACAGAGACAGGGAGGTGTGTCGGGGTTTGAGGAGGTTACAGAGACAGGGAGGTGTGTAGGGGTTGGAGGAGGTTACAAGCATAAGGAGGAGTGTAGGGACTGGAGGTGGTGACAGAGATAGGGAGGGGTGTCGGGGCTGGAGGAGGTTACAGAGATAGGGAGGGGTCTGGAGGAGGTTACAGAGATAGGTAGGGGTGAGAGGCTGGAGGAGGTTACAGAGATAGGGATAGGAGTAGGAGCCGGAGGAGGTTACAAAGATAGGGAGGGGTGTAGGGGCTGGAGGAGGTTTACAGACATAAGGAGGGGTGTAGGGATTGGAGGAGGTTGCAGAGATAGGGAGGGGTGTATGGACTGGAGGAGGTTACAGAAATAGGGAGGGGTGCGAGGCTGGAGGAGGTTACAGAGTTAGGGAGAGTTGTACGAGCCCGAGGAGGTTACAGAGATCGGGAGGGGTGTAAGGGTTGGAGCAGTTTACAGAGACAGGGAGGGTCGTAGGGGCTGGAGCAGGTTACAGAGATAGGGAGGGGTGTTGGGGCTGGAGCAGGTTACAGAGATAGGGAGGGGTGTTGGGGCTGGAGCAGGTTACAGAGTTAGGGAGGCGTGTAGGGGCTGGAGGAGGTTACAGAGATAGGGATGGTGTAGGGGCTGGAGGATTTTACAGAGTTAGAGAAGTGTGTAGGGGTTGGAGGAGGTTACAGAGATAGGGAGGTGTGTAGGGGCTGCAGGAGGTTACAGAGTTAGGGTGGTGTGTAGGGGTTGGAGGAGTTACAGAGATAGGGTGGTGTATTGCGGTGGGAGGTGGTTACAGAGTTAGGGAGGGGTGTAGGGGCTGGAATAGGTTACAGAGGTAGGGATTGTGTAGGGGCTGGAGGAGGTTACAGAGTTAGGTAGGTGTGTAGGTGTTGGAGGAGGTTACAGAGATAGGGAGGGGTGTAGGGGCTGGAGGATTTTACAGAGATATGAAGAGGTGTAGGGGCTGGAGGAGGTTACAGAGATAGGGAGGGGTGTAGGGGCTGGAGGGGGTTACAGAGATAGGGAGGGAGTTACAGAGCTAAGGAGGGGTGTAGGGCTGGAGGAGTTTACAGGGATAGGGCGGGAGTTACAGAGATAGGGAGCGGTGATAGGCTGGAGAGAGTTACGGAGATAGGGATGGGTGTAGGAGCCGTAGGAGGTTACAGAGATAGGGAGGGGTGAAGGGGCTGGAGGTGGTTACAAAGATAGTGGTGGGGGGAGGGGCTGGAGGAGATTACTGAAATAGGGAGTAAGTTATAGAGATAGTGAGTGGTGTAGGGCTGGAGGAGGTTACAGATAGGGAGCGGTGTACGGGCATGATCAGGTTACAGAGATATGGAGGAGTGTAGGGGCTGGAGGAAGTTACAGAGATAGGGAGGGTTGTAGGGGCTGGAGGAGGTTACAGAGATAGGGATGGGTGTACGGGTTGGAGGAGGTTACAGAGGTAGGGAGGGTTGTAGGGGCTGGTGGAGGTTACAGAGAAAGGGAATGGTGTAGAGGCTGGAGAATTTTACAGAGATAGGGAGGGGTGTAGGGGCTGGAGGAGGTTACAGAGATAGGGAGGGGTGTAGGGATTGGAGATGGTTACAGAGTTAGGGAGTGTTGTAGGGTCTGTTGGAGGTTACAGAGATAGGGAGGTGTGTAGGGGCTGGAGGACGTTACAGAGATAGGGAGGGGTGTAGGGATTGAAGGAGGTTACAGAGATAGGGAGGGGTGTAGGAGCCAGAGGAGATTACACAGACAGGGAGGGGTGTAGGGGCTGGATGAAGTTACAGAGATAGGGAGGGGTCTAGGGGCTGGAGGAGGTTACAGAGATAGGGAGCGGTTAGAGCCTGGAGGAAGTTACAGAGATAGGGAGGGCTGTAGGGGCTGTAGGTGGTTACAAAGATAGGAGTTGGGGAGGGGCTGGAGGAGGTTACAGTAATAGGGAGGTAGTTATAGAGATAGTGAGCGGTGTAGGGCTGGAGGAGTTTACAGATAGGGAGCGGTGTACGGGGATGAGGAGGTTACAGAGATAGGGAGGAGTGTAGGGGCTGGAGGATTTTACAGAGATAGGGAGAGGTGTAGGGTCTGGAGTAGGATGCAGAGATAGGGAGGTGTATAGCGGTTGGAGGTGGTTACAGAGTTAGGGAGGTGTGTAGGTGTTGGAGGATTTTACAGAGATATGGAGAGGTGTAGGGGCTGGAGGAGGTTACAGAGATAGGGAGGGGTGTAGGGTCTGGAGGGGGTTACAGAGATAGGGAGGGAGTTACAGAGCTGAGGAGGGGTGTAGGGCTGGAGGAGGTTACAGGATAGGGCGGGAGTTACAGAGATAGGGAGAGGTGTAGGTGCTGGAGAGATTTACGGAGATAGGGAGGGGTGTAGGAGCCGGAGGAGGTTACAGAGATAGGGAGGGGTGTAGGAGCTGGAGGAGGTTACAGAGATAGGGAGAGGTGTAGGAGCTGGAGGAGGTTACAGAGATAGGGAGGGGTGTAGGGGCTGGAGGTGGTTACAAAGATAGTGGTCCTGGGAGGGGCTGGAGGAGATTACTGAAATAGGGAGGAAGTTATAGAGATCATGCGCGGTGAAGGGCTGGAGGAGGTTACAGATAGGGAGCGGTGTACGGGCATGATTAGTTTACAGAGATATGGAGGAGTGTAGGGGCTGGAGGAAGTTACAGAGATATGCAGAGGTCTAGGGGCTGGAGGAGGTTACAGAGATAGGGATAGGAAAAGGAGCCGGAGGAGGTTACAAAGATAGGGAGGGGTGTAGGGGCTGGAGGAGGTTACAGACATAGGGAGCGGTGTAGGGTTTGGAGGAAGTTACAGAGATGGGGAGGGGTGTATGGACTGGAGGAGGTTACAGAGATAGGGAGGGGTGCGAGGCTGGAGGAGGTTACAGAGTTAGGGAGAGTTGTATGAGCCCGACGATGTTACAGAGATTGGGAGGGGTGTAGGGGCTGGAGGAGGTTACAGAGATAGGGAGGGATGTAGCGGTTGGAGGTGGTTACAGAGATAGACAGAGTTTTAGGCGGCTGGAGATGGTTACAGAGATAGGGAGGGGTATATGGGCAATAGGAGATTACAGAGATAGGGAGGTGCGAAGGGGCTGGAGGAGGTTACAGAGATATCGAGGGGTGTAGGTCGCTAGATATGGTTACAGAGATATAGAGGGGTGTAGTGGCTGGAGGAGTTTACAGAGACAGGGAGGGATGTAGGGTCTGGAGGAGTTTACAGAGATAGGGAGGGGTGTAGGGTCTGGAGGAGTTTACAGAGATAGGGAGGGGTGTAGGGGCTGAAGGAGTATACAGAGATAGGGAGGGATGTGGGGTCTGGAGGAGTTTACAGAGATAGGGATGTGTGTAGTGGTTGGAGGAGGTTACAAGGATAAGGAGTAGTGTAGGGACTGGAGGTGGTTACAGAGACAGGGGGAGGTGTAGGGGCTGGAGGAAGTTACAGAGATAGGGAGCTGTGTAGGGGCTGGAGGAGGTTACAGAGATACAGAGTTTTGAAGGGGTTGGAAGAGGTTACAGAGATAGTGAGGGGTCTAGGGTGTGGAGGAGGTCACAGAGATAGGTAGGGGTGAGAGGCTGGAGGAGGTTACAGAGATAGGGAGGGGTGTATGGACTGAAGGAGGTTACAGATTTAGGGAGGGGTGCGAGGCTGCAGGAGGTTATAGAGTAAGGGAGAGGTGTACGAGCCCGAGGAGGTTACAGAGATTTGGAGGGGTGTAGGTGCTGGAGGGGATTACAGAGATAGGAAGTTACAGAGATAGGGAGGGAGTTACAGAGATAATGAGGGGTGTAGGGCTGGAGGAGCTTACAGAGATAGGGAGGGGTGTAGGGGTTGGTGCAGGTTACAGAGATAGGGAGGGGCGTAGGGGCTAGAGGATTTTACAGAGATAGGGAGGGGTGTAGGGGCTGGAGGAGGTTACAGATTTAGTGAGGGGTGTAGGGGCTGGAGGAATTTGCAGAGATACGGAGGGGTGTAGGGGTTGGAGGAGGTTACAGAGATAGGGAGGTGACTGGGGAATGGTGGAGGTTACAGCGATAGGGAGGGGTGTAGGGGTTGGAGGAGGTTACAGAGATAGGGAGGGGTCTAGGGAATGGTGGAGGTTATAGAGATAGGGAGGGGTGTAGGGTGCAGCACACCCTCAAATGCGGACTCTCTAGTAGTGCAGCACACCCCCAATTATTGACCCTCCAATAGTGCAGCATACCGTCAATTACTGACACTGCAATAGTGTAGCACCCCCTCAATTACTGACACTCAATAGTGCAGCACACCCTCAATTACAGACACTCAAATAGTGCAGAATACTGTAAATTACTGACACTCCAATAGTGCAGTACACCCTCAATAACTAACACTCCAATAGTGCAGCACACCCCCAATTATTGAGCCTCCAATAGTGCAGCATACCGTCAATTACTGACACTGCAATAGGGTAGCACCCCTCAATTACTGACACTCAAAAGTGCAGCACACCCTGAATTACTGACACTCCAACAGTGCAGCACAGTCTCGATTACTAACAATCCAATAGTGCACCAGCCTCAATTACTGACAATCCAACAGTGCTGCACAGCCACAATTACTGAACTCCAATAGTGAAGCACACCCTCAATTACTGACCCTCCAATACTGCAGCACACCCTCAATTACTGACACTCCAATACTGCAGCACACCCTCAATTACTTACACACCAATAGTGCAGCACAGTCTCGATTACTGACATTCAATAATGCCGCACAACTTCAATTAATGACAAACCAATAGTGCAGCACACCCTCAATTACTGACCCACCAATAGTTCAGCACACCCTCAATTACTGACCCTCCAAGAGAGCAGCACACCCTCAATTTATGACCCTCCAATAGTTCAGCACACCCTCAATTACTGACTGTCCAATATTTCAGCACACCCTCAATTACTGACACTCCAATAGTGCAGCATACCCTCAATTACTGACACACCTATTGTGCAGCATATCGTCAATTATTTACAATCCAATACTGCAGCACACCCACAATTACCGATGACCAATCATGCAGCACACCCTCAATTACTGAAATGCAAGTAGTGCAGCAGACACTCAGTTACTTATGCTCCAATATTGAAGAACACTGTCAAATCCTGACAAACCATTAGTGCAGCCGGAGGAGGTTCCAGATATAAGGAGGGTTTAGGGTCTGGAGGACGTTACAGAGATCGGGTGGGTTGTGGTGAGAGGAGGTTTACAGAGATATGGAGGGTTGTAGGGAGTAGAGTAGTTTACAGAGATCAGGAGGGTTGTAGGGGCTGTAGGAGTTTACAGAGATAGGGTGGGATGTAGGGAGTGGAGGAGTTTACAGAGATCAGGAGGGTTGGAGTGGCTGTAGGAGTTTACAGAGATAGGGAGGGATGTAGGATCTGGAGGAGATTACAGAGATAGGGAGGTTTGTAGGAGCAGGAGGAGGATACTGAGTTGGGGAGGGTTGTTGGGTCTGGAGGAGGTTACAGAGATCGGGTGGGTTGTGGTGAGTGGAGGAGTTTACAGAGATAGGGAGGGTTGTAGGGAGTGGAGGAGTTTACAGAGATCAGGAGGGTTGTAGTGGCTGTAGGAGTTTACAGAGATAGGGTGGGATGTAGGATCTAGAGGAGATTACAGAGATAGGGAGTGGTGTAGGGGCTGAAGGAGGTTACAGAAACAGGGAGAGGATAAGGTGCTGGAGGAGGTTACAGAGATAGGGAGGGCTGTAGGGGCTGGAGGATGTTACGGCGATAGGGATGGGTGTAGGGGCTGGAGGAGGTTACAGAGATAGGGAGGGTGTAGGGGTTGGAGGTGGTTACAGAGATAGGGAGGGGTGTAGGAGCCGAAGGATTTTACAGAGATAGGGAGAGGTGTAGGGGCTGGAGGAGGTTACAGAGATAGGGAGGGGTGTAGGGGCTGGAGGATTTTACAGAGATAGGGAGGGGTGTAGGAGCTGGAGGAGGTTACAGAGATAGGGAGGGGTGTAGAAGCTGGAGGAGGTTACAGAGATAGGGAGCGGTGAGAGGCTGGAGGAGGTTACAGAGGGAGGTCGGGATGTAGGGTCTGGAGGAGGTTACAGAGACAGGGAGGTGTGTCGGGGTTTGAGGAGGTTACAGAGACAGGGAGGTGTGTAGGGGTTGGAGGAGGTTACAAGCATAAGGAGGAGTGTAGGGACTGGAGGTGGTGACAGAGATAGGGAGGGGTGTCGGGGCTGGAGGAGGTTACAGAGATAGGGAGGGGTCTGGAGGAGGTTACAGAGATAGGTAGGGGTGAGAGGCTGGAGGAGGTTACAGAGATAGGGATAGGAGTAGGAGCCGGAGGAGGTTACAAAGATAGGGAGGGGTGTAGGGGCTGGAGGAGGTTTACAGACATAAGGAGGGGTGTAGGGATTGGAGGAGGTTGCAGAGATAGGGAGGGGTGTATGGACTGGAGGAGGTTACAGAAATAGGGAGGGGTGCGAGGCTGGAGGAGGTTACAGAGTTAGGGAGAGTTGTACGAGCCCGAGGAGGTTACAGAGATCGGGAGGGGTGTAAGGGTTGGAGCAGTTTACAGAGACAGGGAGGGTCGTAGGGGCTGGAGCAGGTTACAGAGATAGGGAGGGGTGTTGGGGCTGGAGCAGGTTACAGAGATAGGGAGGGGTGTTGGGGCTGGAGCAGGTTACAGAGTTAGGGAGGCGTGTAGGGGCTGGAGGAGGTTACAGAGATAGGGATGGTGTAGGGGCTGGAGGATTTTACAGAGTTAGAGAAGTGTGTAGGGGTTGGAGGAGGTTACAGAGATAGGGAGGTGTGTAGGGGCTGCAGGAGGTTACAGAGTTAGGGTGGTGTGTAGGGGTTGGAGGAGTTACAGAGATAGGGTGGTGTATTGCGGTGGGAGGTGGTTACAGAGTTAGGGAGGGGTGTAGGGGCTGGAATAGGTTACAGAGGTAGGGATTGTGTAGGGGCTGGAGGAGGTTACAGAGTTAGGTAGGTGTGTAGGTGTTGGAGGAGGTTACAGAGATAGGGAGGGGTGTAGGGGCTGGAGGATTTTACAGAGATATGAAGAGGTGTAGGGGCTGGAGGAGGTTACAGAGATAGGGAGGGGTGTAGGGGCTGGAGGGGGTTACAGAGATAGGGAGGGAGTTACAGAGCTAAGGAGGGGTGTAGGGCTGGAGGAGTTTACAGGGATAGGGCGGGAGTTACAGAGATAGGGAGCGGTGATAGGCTGGAGAGAGTTACGGAGATAGGGATGGGTGTAGGAGCCGTAGGAGGTTACAGAGATAGGGAGGGGTGAAGGGGCTGGAGGTGGTTACAAAGATAGTGGTGGGGGGAGGGGCTGGAGGAGATTACTGAAATAGGGAGTAAGTTATAGAGATAGTGAGTGGTGTAGGGCTGGAGGAGGTTACAGATAGGGAGCGGTGTACGGGCATGATCAGGTTACAGAGATATGGAGGAGTGTAGGGGCTGGAGGAAGTTACAGAGATAGGGAGGGTTGTAGGGGCTGGAGGAGGTTACAGAGATAGGGATGGGTGTACGGGTTGGAGGAGGTTACAGAGGTAGGGAGGGTTGTAGGGGCTGGTGGAGGTTACAGAGAAAGGGAATGGTGTAGAGGCTGGAGAATTTTACAGAGATAGGGAGGGGTGTAGGGGCTGGAGGAGGTTACAGAGATAGGGAGGGGTGTAGGGATTGGAGATGGTTACAGAGTTAGGGAGTGTTGTAGGGTCTGTTGGAGGTTACAGAGATAGGGAGGTGTGTAGGGGCTGGAGGACGTTACAGAGATAGGGAGGGGTGTAGGGATTGAAGGAGGTTACAGAGATAGGGAGGGGTGTAGGAGCCAGAGGAGATTACACAGACAGGGAGGGGTGTAGGGGCTGGATGAAGTTACAGAGATAGGGAGGGGTCTAGGGGCTGGAGGAGGTTACAGAGATAGGGAGCGGTTAGAGCCTGGAGGAAGTTACAGAGATAGGGAGGGCTGTAGGGGCTGTAGGTGGTTACAAAGATAGGAGTTGGGGAGGGGCTGGAGGAGGTTACAGTAATAGGGAGGTAGTTATAGAGATAGTGAGCGGTGTAGGGCTGGAGGAGTTTACAGATAGGGAGCGGTGTACGGGGATGAGGAGGTTACAGAGATAGGGAGGAGTGTAGGGGCTGGAGGATTTTACAGAGATAGGGAGAGGTGTAGGGTCTGGAGTAGGATGCAGAGATAGGGAGGTGTATAGCGGTTGGAGGTGGTTACAGAGTTAGGGAGGTGTGTAGGTGTTGGAGGATTTTACAGAGATATGGAGAGGTGTAGGGGCTGGAGGAGGTTACAGAGATAGGGAGGGGTGTAGGGTCTGGAGGGGGTTACAGAGATAGGGAGGGAGTTACAGAGCTGAGGAGGGGTGTAGGGCTGGAGGAGGTTACAGGATAGGGCGGGAGTTACAGAGATAGGGAGAGGTGTAGGTGCTGGAGAGATTTACGGAGATAGGGAGGGGTGTAGGAGCCGGAGGAGGTTACAGAGATAGGGAGGGGTGTAGGAGCTGGAGGAGGTTACAGAGATAGGGAGAGGTGTAGGAGCTGGAGGAGGTTACAGAGATAGGGAGGGGTGTAGGGGCTGGAGGTGGTTACAAAGATAGTGGTCCTGGGAGGGGCTGGAGGAGATTACTGAAATAGGGAGGAAGTTATAGAGATCATGCGCGGTGAAGGGCTGGAGGAGGTTACAGATAGGGAGCGGTGTACGGGCATGATTAGTTTACAGAGATATGGAGGAGTGTAGGGGCTGGAGGAAGTTACAGAGATATGCAGAGGTCTAGGGGCTGGAGGAGGTTACAGAGATAGGGATAGGAAAAGGAGCCGGAGGAGGTTACAAAGATAGGGAGGGGTGTAGGGGCTGGAGGAGGTTACAGACATAGGGAGCGGTGTAGGGTTTGGAGGAAGTTACAGAGATGGGGAGGGGTGTATGGACTGGAGGAGGTTACAGAGATAGGGAGGGGTGCGAGGCTGGAGGAGGTTACAGAGTTAGGGAGAGTTGTATGAGCCCGACGATGTTACAGAGATTGGGAGGGGTGTAGGGGCTGGAGGAGGTTACAGAGATAGGGAGGGATGTAGCGGTTGGAGGTGGTTACAGAGATAGACAGAGTTTTAGGCGGCTGGAGATGGTTACAGAGATAGGGAGGGGTATATGGGCAATAGGAGATTACAGAGATAGGGAGGTGCGAAGGGGCTGGAGGAGGTTACAGAGATATCGAGGGGTGTAGGTCGCTAGATATGGTTACAGAGATATAGAGGGGTGTAGTGGCTGGAGGAGTTTACAGAGACAGGGAGGGATGTAGGGTCTGGAGGAGTTTACAGAGATAGGGAGGGGTGTAGGGTCTGGAGGAGTTTACAGAGATAGGGAGGGGTGTAGGGGCTGAAGGAGTATACAGAGATAGGGAGGGATGTGGGGTCTGGAGGAGTTTACAGAGATAGGGATGTGTGTAGTGGTTGGAGGAGGTTACAAGGATAAGGAGTAGTGTAGGGACTGGAGGTGGTTACAGAGACAGGGGGAGGTGTAGGGGCTGGAGGAAGTTACAGAGATAGGGAGCTGTGTAGGGGCTGGAGGAGGTTACAGAGATACAGAGTTTTGAAGGGGTTGGAAGAGGTTACAGAGATAGTGAGGGGTCTAGGGTGTGGAGGAGGTCACAGAGATAGGTAGGGGTGAGAGGCTGGAGGAGGTTACAGAGATAGGGAGGGGTGTATGGACTGAAGGAGGTTACAGATTTAGGGAGGGGTGCGAGGCTGCAGGAGGTTATAGAGTAAGGGAGAGGTGTACGAGCCCGAGGAGGTTACAGAGATTTGGAGGGGTGTAGGTGCTGGAGGGGATTACAGAGATAGGAAGTTACAGAGATAGGGAGGGAGTTACAGAGATAATGAGGGGTGTAGGGCTGGAGGAGCTTACAGAGATAGGGAGGGGTGTAGGGGTTGGTGCAGGTTACAGAGATAGGGAGGGGCGTAGGGGCTAGAGGATTTTACAGAGATAGGGAGGGGTGTAGGGGCTGGAGGAGGTTACAGATTTAGTGAGGGGTGTAGGGGCTGGAGGAATTTGCAGAGATACGGAGGGGTGTAGGGGTTGGAGGAGGTTACAGAGATAGGGAGGTGACTGGGGAATGGTGGAGGTTACAGCGATAGGGGAGGGGTGTAGGGGTTGGAGGAGGTTACAGAGATAGGGAGGGGTCTAGGGAATGGTGGAGGTTATAGAGATAGGGAGGGGTGTAGGGTGCAGCACACCCTCAAATGCGGACTCTCTAGTAGTGCAGCACACCCCCAATTATTGACCCTCCAATAGTGCAGCATACCGTCAATTACTGACACTGCAATAGTGTAGCACCCCCCTCAATTACTGACACTCAATAGTGCAGCACACCCTCAATTACAGACACTCAAATAGTGCAGAATACTGTAAATTACTGACACTCCAATAGTGCAGTACACCCTCAATAACTAACACTCCAATAGTGCAGCACACCCCCAATTATTGAGCCTCCAATAGTGCAGCATACCGTCAATTACTGACACTGCAATAGGGTAGCACCCCTCAATTACTGACACTCAAAAGTGCAGCACACCCTGAATTACTGACACTCCAACAGTGCAGCACAGTCTCGATTACTAACAATCCAATAGTGCACCAGCCTCAATTACTGACAATCCAACAGTGCTGCACAGCCACAATTACTGAACTCCAATAGTGAAGCACACCCTCAATTACTGACCCTCCAATACTGCAGCACACCCTCAATTACTGACACTCCAATACTGCAGCACACCCTCAATTACTTACACACCAATAGTGCAGCACAGTCTCGATTACTGACATTCAATAATGCCGCACAACTTCAATTAATGACAAACCAATAGTGCAGCACACCCTCAATTACTGACCCACCAATAGTTCAGCACACCCTCAATTACTGACCCTCCAAGAGAGCAGCACACCCTCAATTTATGACCCTCCAATAGTTCAGCACACCCTCAATTACTGACTGTCCAATATTTCAGCACACCCTCAATTACTGACACTCCAATAGTGCAGCATACCCTCAATTACTGACACACCTATTGTGCAGCATATCGTCAATTATTTACAATCCAATACTGCAGCACACCCACAATTACCGATGACCAATCATGCAGCACACCCTCAATTACTGAAATGCAAGTAGTGCAGCAGACACTCAGTTACTTATGCTCCAATATTGAAGAACACTGTCAAATCCTGACAAACCATTAGTGCAGCCGGAGGAGGTTCCAGATATAAGGAGGGTTTAGGGTCTGGAGGACGTTACAGAGATCGGGTGGGTTGTGGTGAGAGGAGGTTTACAGAGATATGGAGGGTTGTAGGGAGTAGAGTAGTTTACAGAGATCAGGAGGGTTGTAGGGGCTGTAGGAGTTTACAGAGATAGGGTGGGATGTAGGGAGTGGAGGAGTTTACAGAGATCAGGAGGGTTGGAGTGGCTGTAGGAGTTTACAGAGATAGGGAGGGATGTAGGATCTGGAGGAGATTACAGAGATAGGGAGGTTTGTAGGAGCAGGAGGAGGATACTGAGTTGGGGAGGGTTGTTGGGTCTGGAGGAGGTTACAGAGATCGGGTGGGTTGTGGTGAGTGGAGGAGTTTACAGAGATAGGGAGGGTTGTAGGGAGTGGAGGAGTTTACAGAGATCAGGAGGGTTGTAGTGGCTGTAGGAGTTTACAGAGATAGGGTGGGATGTAGGATCTAGAGGAGATTACAGAGATAGGGAGTGGTGTAGGGGCTGAAGGAGGTTACAGAAACAGGGAGAGGATAAGGTGCTGGAGGAGGTTACAGAGATAGGGAGGGCTGTAGGGGCTGGAGGATGTTACGGCGATAGGGATGGGTGTAGGGGCTGGAGGAGGTTACAGAGATAGGGAGGGTGTAGGGGTTGGAGGTGGTTACAGAGATAGGGAGGGGTGTAGGAGCCGAAGGATTTTACAGAGATAGGGAGAGGTGTAGGGGCTGGAGGAGGTTACAGAGATAGGGAGGGGTGTAGGGGCTGGAGGATTTTACAGAGATAGGGAGGGGTGTAGGAGCTGGAGGAGGTTACAGAGATAGGGAGGGGTGTAGAAGCTGGAGGAGGTTACAGAGATAGGGAGCGGTGAGAGGCTGGAGGAGGTTACAGAGGGAGGTCGGGATGTAGGGTCTGGAGGAGGTTACAGAGACAGGGAGGTGTGTCGGGGTTTGAGGAGGTTACAGAGACAGGGAGGTGTGTAGGGGTTGGAGGAGGTTACAAGCATAAGGAGGAGTGTAGGGACTGGAGGTGGTGACAGAGATAGGGAGGGGTGTCGGGGCTGGAGGAGGTTACAGAGATAGGGAGGGGTCTGGAGGAGGTTACAGAGATAGGTAGGGGTGAGAGGCTGGAGGAGGTTACAGAGATAGGGATAGGAGTAGGAGCCGGAGGAGGTTACAAAGATAGGGAGGGGTGTAGGGGCTGGAGGAGGTTTACAGACATAAGGAGGGGTGTAGGGATTGGAGGAGGTTGCAGAGATAGGGAGGGGTGTATGGACTGGAGGAGGTTACAGAAATAGGGAGGGGTGCGAGGCTGGAGGAGGTTACAGAGTTAGGGAGAGTTGTACGAGCCCGAGGAGGTTACAGAGATCGGGAGGGGTGTAAGGGTTGGAGCAGTTTACAGAGACAGGGAGGGTCGTAGGGGCTGGAGCAGGTTACAGAGATAGGGAGGGGTGTTGGGGCTGGAGCAGGTTACAGAGATAGGGAGGGGTGTTGGGGCTGGAGCAGGTTACAGAGTTAGGGAGGCGTGTAGGGGCTGGAGGAGGTTACAGAGATAGGGATGGTGTAGGGGCTGGAGGATTTTACAGAGTTAGAGAAGTGTGTAGGGGTTGGAGGAGGTTACAGAGATAGGGAGGTGTGTAGGGGCTGCAGGAGGTTACAGAGTTAGGGTGGTGTGTAGGGGTTGGAGGAGTTACAGAGATAGGGTGGTGTATTGCGGTGGGAGGTGGTTACAGAGTTAGGGAGGGGTGTAGGGGCTGGAATAGGTTACAGAGGTAGGGATTGTGTAGGGGCTGGAGGAGGTTACAGAGTTAGGTAGGTGTGTAGGTGTTGGAGGAGGTTACAGAGATAGGGAGGGGTGTAGGGGCTGGAGGATTTTACAGAGATATGAAGAGGTGTAGGGGCTGGAGGAGGTTACAGAGATAGGGAGGGGTGTAGGGGCTGGAGGGGGTTACAGAGATAGGGAGGGAGTTACAGAGCTAAGGAGGGGTGTAGGGCTGGAGGAGTTTACAGGGATAGGGCGGGAGTTACAGAGATAGGGAGCGGTGATAGGCTGGAGAGAGTTACGGAGATAGGGATGGGTGTAGGAGCCGTAGGAGGTTACAGAGATAGGGAGGGGTGAAGGGGCTGGAGGTGGTTACAAAGATAGTGGTGGGGGGAGGGGCTGGAGGAGATTACTGAAATAGGGAGTAAGTTATAGAGATAGTGAGTGGTGTAGGGCTGGAGGAGGTTACAGATAGGGAGCGGTGTACGGGCATGATCAGGTTACAGAGATATGGAGGAGTGTAGGGGCTGGAGGAAGTTACAGAGATAGGGAGGGTTGTAGGGGCTGGAGGAGGTTACAGAGATAGGGATGGGTGTACGGGTTGGAGGAGGTTACAGAGGTAGGGAGGGTTGTAGGGGCTGGTGGAGGTTACAGAGAAAGGGAATGGTGTAGAGGCTGGAGAATTTTACAGAGATAGGGAGGGGTGTAGGGGCTGGAGGAGGTTACAGAGATAGGGAGGGGTGTAGGGATTGGAGATGGTTACAGAGTTAGGGAGTGTTGTAGGGTCTGTTGGAGGTTACAGAGATAGGGAGGTGTGTAGGGGCTGGAGGACGTTACAGAGATAGGGAGGGGTGTAGGGATTGGAGGAGGTTACAGAGATAGGGAGGGGTGTAGGAGCCAGAGGAGATTACACAGACAGGGAGGGGTGTAGGGGCTGGATGAAGTTACAGAGATAGGGAGGGGTCTAGGGGCTGGAGGAGGTTACAGAGATAGGGAGCGGTTAGAGCCTGGAGGAAGTTACAGAGATAGGGAGGGCTGTAGGGGCTGTAGGTGGTTACAAAGATAGGAGTTGGGGAGGGGCTGGAGGAGGTTACAGTAATAGGGAGGTAGTTATAGAGATAGTGAGCGGTGTAGGGCTGGAGGAGTTTACAGATAGGGAGCGGTGTACGGGGATGAGGAGGTTACAGAGATAGGGAGGAGTGTAGGGGCTGGAGGATTTTACAGAGATAGGGAGAGGTGTAGGGTCTGGAGTAGGATGCAGAGATAGGGAGGTGTATAGCGGTTGGAGGTGGTTACAGAGTTAGGGAGGTGTGTAGGTGTTGGAGGATTTTACAGAGATATGGAGAGGTGTAGGGGCTGGAGGAGGTTACAGAGATAGGGAGGGGTGTAGGGTCTGGAGGGGGTTACAGAGATAGGGAGGGAGTTACAGAGCTGAGGAGGGGTGTAGGGCTGGAGGAGGTTACAGGATAGGGCGGGAGTTACAGAGATAGGGAGAGGTGTAGGTGCTGGAGAGAGTTACGGAGATAGGGAGGGGTGTAGGAGCCGGAGGAGGTTACAGAGATAGGGAGGGGTGTAGGAGCTGGAGGAGGTTACAGAGATAGGGAGAGGTGTAGGAGCTGGAGGAGGTTACAGAGATAGGGAGGGGTGTAGGGGCTGGAGGTGGTTACAAAGATAGTGGTCCTGGGAGGGGCTGGAGGAGATTACTGAAATAGGGAGGAAGTTATAGAGATCATGCGCGGTGAAGGGCTGGAGGAGGTTACAGATAGGGAGCGGTGTACGGGCATGATTAGTTTACAGAGATATGGAGGAGTGTAGGGGCTGGAGGAAGTTACAGAGATATGCAGAGGTCTAGGGGCTGGAGGAGGTTACAGAGATAGGGATAGGAAAAGGAGCCGGAGGAGGTTACAAAGATAGGGAGGGGTGTAGGGGCTGGAGGAGGTTACAGACATAGGGAGCGGTGTAGGGTTTGGAGGAAGTTACAGAGATGGGGAGGGGTGTATGGACTGGAGGAGGTTACAGAGATAGGGAGGGGTGCGAGGCTGGAGGAGGTTACAGAGTTAGGGAGAGTTGTATGAGCCCGACGATGTTACAGAGATTGGGAGGGGTGTAGGGGCTGGAGGAGGTTACAGAGATAGGGAGGGATGTAGCGGTTGGAGGTGGTTACAGAGATAGACAGAGTTTTAGGCGGCTGGAGATGGTTACAGAGATAGGGAGGGGTATATGGGCAATAGGAGATTACAGAGATAGGGAGGTGCGAAGGGGCTGGAGGAGGTTACAGAGATATCGAGGGGTGTAGGTCGCTAGATATGGTTACAGAGATATAGAGGGGTGTAGTGGCTGGAGGAGTTTACAGAGACAGGGAGGGATGTAGGGTCTGGAGGAGTTTACAGAGATAGGGAGGGGTGTAGGGTCTGGAGGAGTTTACAGAGATAGGGAGGGGTGTAGGGGCTGAAGGAGTATACAGAGATAGGGAGGGATGTGGGGTCTGGAGGAGTTTACAGAGATAGGGATGTGTGTAGTGGTTGGAGGAGGTTACAAGGATAAGGAGTAGTGTAGGGACTGGAGGTGGTTACAGAGACAGGGGGAGGTGTAGGGGCTGGAGGAAGTTACAGAGATAGGGAGCTGTGTAGGGGCTGGAGGAGGTTACAGAGATACAGAGTTTTGAAGGGGTTGGAAGAGGTTACAGAGATAGTGAGGGGTCTAGGGTGTGGAGGAGGTCACAGAGATAGGTAGGGGTGAGAGGCTGGAGGAGGTTACAGAGATAGGGAGGGGTGTATGGACTGAAGGAGGTTACAGATTTAGGGAGGGGTGCGAGGCTGCAGGAGGTTATAGAGTAAGGGAGAGGTGTACGAGCCCGAGGAGGTTACAGAGATTTGGAGGGGTGTAGGTGCTGGAGGGGATTACAGAGATAGGAAGTTACAGAGATAGGGAGGGAGTTACAGAGATAATGAGGGGTGTAGGGCTGGAGGAGCTTACAGAGATAGGGAGGGGTGTAGGGGTTGGTGCAGGTTACAGAGATAGGGAGGGGCGTAGGGGCTAGAGGATTTTACAGAGATAGGGAGGGGTGTAGGGGCTGGAGGAGGTTACAGATTTAGTGAGGGGTGTAGGGGCTGGAGGAATTTGCAGAGATACGGAGGGGTGTAGGGGTTGGAGGAGGTTACAGAGATAGGGAGGTGACTGGGGAATGGTGGAGGTTACAGCGATAGGGAGGGGTGTAGGGGTTGGAGGAGGTTACAGAGATAGGGAGGGGTCTAGGGAATGGTGGAGGTTATAGAGATAGGGAGGGGTGTAGGGTGCAGCACACCCTCAAATGCGGACTCTCTAGTAGTGCAGCACACCCCCAATTATTGACCCTCCAATAGTGCAGCATACCGTCAATTACTGACACTGCAATAGTGTAGCACCCCCTCAATTACTGACACTCAATAGTGCAGCACACCCTCAATTACAGACACTCAAATAGTGCAGAATACTGTAAATTACTGACACTCCAATAGTGCAGTACACCCTCAATAACTAACACTCCAATAGTGCAGCACACCCCCAATTATTGAGCCTCCAATAGTGCAGCATACCGTCAATTACTGACACTGCAATAGGGTAGCACCCCTCAATTACTGACACTCAAAAGTGCAGCACACCCTGAATTACTGACACTCCAACAGTGCAGCACAGTCTCGATTACTAACAATCCAATAGTGCACCAGCCTCAATTACTGACAATCCAACAGTGCTGCACAGCCACAATTACTGAACTCCAATAGTGAAGCACACCCTCAATTACTGACCCTCCAATACTGCAGCACACCCTCAATTACTGACACTCCAATACTGCAGCACACCCTCAATTACTTACACACCAATAGTGCAGCACAGTCTCGATTACTGACATTCAATAATGCCGCACAACTTCAATTAATGACAAACCAATAGTGCAGCACACCCTCAATTACTGACCCACCAATAGTTCAGCACACCCTCAATTACTGACCCTCCAAGAGAGCAGCACACCCTCAATTTATGACCCTCCAATAGTTCAGCACACCCTCAATTACTGACTGTCCAATATTTCAGCACACCCTCAATTACTGACACTCCAATAGTGCAGCATACCCTCAATTACTGACACACCTATTGTGCAGCATATCGTCAATTATTTACAATCCAATACTGCAGCACACCCACAATTACCGATGACCAATCATGCAGCACACCCTCAATTACTGAAATGCAAGTAGTGCAGCAGACACTCAGTTACTTATGCTCCAATATTGAAGAACACTGTCAAATCCTGACAAACCATTAGTGCAGCCGGAGGAGGTTCCAGATATAAGGAGGGTTTAGGGTCTGGAGGACGTTACAGAGATCGGGTGGGTTGTGGTGAGAGGAGGTTTACAGAGATATGGAGGGTTGTAGGGAGTAGAGTAGTTTACAGAGATCAGGAGGGTTGTAGGGGCTGTAGGAGTTTACAGAGATAGGGTGGGATGTAGGGAGTGGAGGAGTTTACAGAGATCAGGAGGGTTGGAGTGGCTGTAGGAGTTTACAGAGATAGGGAGGGATGTAGGATCTGGAGGAGATTACAGAGATAGGGAGGTTTGTAGGAGCAGGAGGAGGATACTGAGTTGGGGAGGGTTGTTGGGTCTGGAGGAGGTTACAGAGATCGGGTGGGTTGTGGTGAGTGGAGGAGTTTACAGAGATAGGGAGGGTTGTAGGGAGTGGAGGAGTTTACAGAGATCAGGAGGGTTGTAGTGGCTGTAGGAGTTTACAGAGATAGGGTGGGATGTAGGATCTAGAGGAGATTACAGAGATAGGGAGTGGTGTAGGGGCTGAAGGAGGTTACAGAAACAGGGAGAGGATAAGGTGCTGGAGGAGGTTACAGAGATAGGGAGGGCTGTAGGGGCTGGAGGATGTTACGGCGATAGGGATGGGTGTAGGGGCTGGAGGAGGTTACAGAGATAGGGAGGGTGTAGGGGTTGGAGGTGGTTACAGAGATAGGGAGGGGTGTAGGAGCCGAAGGATTTTACAGAGATAGGGAGAGGTGTAGGGGCTGGAGGAGGTTACAGAGATAGGGAGGGGTGTAGGGGCTGGAGGATTTTACAGAGATAGGGAGGGGTGTAGGAGCTGGAGGAGGTTACAGAGATAGGGAGGGGTGTAGAAGCTGGAGGAGGTTACAGAGATAGGGAGCGGTGAGAGGCTGGAGGAGGTTACAGAGGGAGGTCGGGATGTAGGGTCTGGAGGAGGTTACAGAGACAGGGAGGTGTGTCGGGGTTTGAGGAGGTTACAGAGACAGGGAGGTGTGTAGGGGTTGGAGGAGGTTACAAGCATAAGGAGGAGTGTAGGGACTGGAGGTGGTGACAGAGATAGGGAGGGGTGTCGGGGCTGGAGGAGGTTACAGAGATAGGGAGGGGTCTGGAGGAGGTTACAGAGATAGGTAGGGGTGAGAGGCTGGAGGAGGTTACAGAGATAGGGATAGGAGTAGGAGCCGGAGGAGGTTACAAAGATAGGGAGGGGTGTAGGGGCTGGAGGAGGTTTACAGACATAAGGAGGGGTGTAGGGATTGGAGGAGGTTGCAGAGATAGGGAGGGGTGTATGGACTGGAGGAGGTTACAGAAATAGGGAGGGGTGCGAGGCTGGAGGAGGTTACAGAGTTAGGGAGAGTTGTACGAGCCCGAGGAGGTTACAGAGATCGGGAGGGGTGTAAGGGTTGGAGCAGTTTACAGAGACAGGGAGGGTCGTAGGGGCTGGAGCAGGTTACAGAGATAGGGAGGGGTGTTGGGGCTGGAGCAGGTTACAGAGATAGGGAGGGGTGTTGGGGCTGGAGCAGGTTACAGAGTTAGGGAGGCGTGTAGGGGCTGGAGGAGGTTACAGAGATAGGGATGGTGTAGGGGCTGGAGGATTTTACAGAGTTAGAGAAGTGTGTAGGGGTTGGAGGAGGTTACAGAGATAGGGAGGTGTGTAGGGGCTGCAGGAGGTTACAGAGTTAGGGTGGTGTGTAGGGGTTGGAGGAGTTACAGAGATAGGGTGGTGTATTGCGGTGGGAGGTGGTTACAGAGTTAGGGAGGGGTGTAGGGGCTGGAATAGGTTACAGAGGTAGGGATTGTGTAGGGGCTGGAGGAGGTTACAGAGTTAGGTAGGTGTGTAGGTGTTGGAGGAGGTTACAGAGATAGGGAGGGGTGTAGGGGCTGGAGGATTTTACAGAGATATGAAGAGGTGTAGGGGCTGGAGGAGGTTACAGAGATAGGGAGGGGTGTAGGGGCTGGAGGGGGTTACAGAGATAGGGAGGGAGTTACAGAGCTAAGGAGGGGTGTAGGGCTGGAGGAGTTTACAGGGATAGGGCGGGAGTTACAGAGATAGGGAGCGGTGATAGGCTGGAGAGAGTTACGGAGATAGGGATGGGTGTAGGAGCCGTAGGAGGTTACAGAGATAGGGAGGGGTGAAGGGGCTGGAGGTGGTTACAAAGATAGTGGTGGGGGGAGGGGCTGGAGGAGATTACTGAAATAGGGAGTAAGTTATAGAGATAGTGAGTGGTGTAGGGCTGGAGGAGGTTACAGATAGGGAGCGGTGTACGGGCATGATCAGGTTACAGAGATATGGAGGAGTGTAGGGGCTGGAGGAAGTTACAGAGATAGGGAGGGTTGTAGGGGCTGGAGGAGGTTACAGAGATAGGGATGGGTGTACGGGTTGGAGGAGGTTACAGAGGTAGGGAGGGTTGTAGGGGCTGGTGGAGGTTACAGAGAAAGGGAATGGTGTAGAGGCTGGAGAATTTTACAGAGATAGGGAGGGGTGTAGGGGCTGGAGGAGGTTACAGAGATAGGGAGGGGTGTAGGGATTGGAGATGGTTACAGAGTTAGGGAGTGTTGTAGGGTCTGTTGGAGGTTACAGAGATAGGGAGGTGTGTAGGGGCTGGAGGACGTTACAGAGATAGGGAGGGGTGTAGGGATTGAAGGAGGTTACAGAGATAGGGAGGGGTGTAGGAGCCAGAGGAGATTACACAGACAGGGAGGGGTGTAGGGGCTGGATGAAGTTACAGAGATAGGGAGGGGTCTAGGGGCTGGAGGAGGTTACAGAGATAGGGAGCGGTTAGAGCCTGGAGGAAGTTACAGAGATAGGGAGGGCTGTAGGGGCTGTAGGTGGTTACAAAGATAGGAGTTGGGGAGGGGCTGGAGGAGGTTACAGTAATAGGGAGGTAGTTATAGAGATAGTGAGCGGTGTAGGGCTGGAGGAGTTTACAGATAGGGAGCGGTGTACGGGGATGAGGAGGTTACAGAGATAGGGAGGAGTGTAGGGGCTGGAGGATTTTACAGAGATAGGGAGAGGTGTAGGGTCTGGAGTAGGATGCAGAGATAGGGAGGTGTATAGCGGTTGGAGGTGGTTACAGAGTTAGGGAGGTGTGTAGGTGTTGGAGGATTTTACAGAGATATGGAGAGGTGTAGGGGCTGGAGGAGGTTACAGAGATAGGGAGGGGTGTAGGGTCTGGAGGGGGTTACAGAGATAGGGAGGGAGTTACAGAGCTGAGGAGGGGTGTAGGGCTGGAGGAGGTTACAGGATAGGGCGGGAGTTACAGAGATAGGGAGAGGTGTAGGTGCTGGAGAGATTTACGGAGATAGGGAGGGGTGTAGGAGCCGGAGGAGGTTACAGAGATAGGGAGGGGTGTAGGAGCTGGAGGAGGTTACAGAGATAGGGAGAGGTGTAGGAGCTGGAGGAGGTTACAGAGATAGGGAGGGGTGTAGGGGCTGGAGGTGGTTACAAAGATAGTGGTCCTGGGAGGGGCTGGAGGAGATTACTGAAATAGGGAGGAAGTTATAGAGATCATGCGCGGTGAAGGGCTGGAGGAGGTTACAGATAGGGAGCGGTGTACGGGCATGATTAGTTTACAGAGATATGGAGGAGTGTAGGGGCTGGAGGAAGTTACAGAGATATGCAGAGGTCTAGGGGCTGGAGGAGGTTACAGAGATAGGGATAGGAAAAGGAGCCGGAGGAGGTTACAAAGATAGGGAGGGGTGTAGGGGCTGGAGGAGGTTACAGACATAGGGAGCGGTGTAGGGTTTGGAGGAAGTTACAGAGATGGGGAGGGGTGTATGGACTGGAGGAGGTTACAGAGATAGGGAGGGGTGCGAGGCTGGAGGAGGTTACAGAGTTAGGGAGAGTTGTATGAGCCCGACGATGTTACAGAGATTGGGAGGGGTGTAGGGGCTGGAGGAGGTTACAGAGATAGGAAGTTACAGAGATAGGGAGGGAGTTACAGAGATAAGGAGAGGTGTAGGGCTGGAGGAGGTTACAGAGATAGGAAGGGGTGTAGGGGCTGGAGGAGGTTACAGAGATAGGGAGGGGTGTAGGGCTGGAGGTCGTTACAGAGGTAGGGAGGGGTGTACGGGCTGGAGAAGCTTACAGAGATAGCGAGGGGTGTAGGGGTTGGAGCAGGTTACAGAGATAGGGAGGGGCGTAGGGGCTGGAGGAGGTTACAGAGATAGGGAAGGGTGTAGGGTGCAGCACAACAGCAAATGCGGACTTTCTTAGTAGTGCAGCACACCCCCAATTATTGACCCTCCAATAGTGTAGCATACCGTCAATTACTGACACTCCAATAGTGCAGAATACCCTCAATTACTGACACTCCAATCATGCAGCACACCCTCAATTACTGACACGCCAATAGTGCAGCATACCCTCAATTAATGACACTCCAATAGTGCAGCACGCCCCTCAATTACAGACACTCAGATAGTGCAGAATACTGTAAATTACTGACACACCAATAGTGCAGCACACCCCCAATTATTGACCCTCCAATAGTGCAGCATACCGTCAATTACTGACACTGCAAAGGGTAGCACCCCTCAATTACTGACACTCAATAGTGCAGCATACCCTCAATTACTGACACTCCAATCGTGCAGCACACCCTCAATTACTGACACTCCAATCGTGCAGCATACCCTCAATTACTGACACTCGAATAGTGCAGCACACCCTCAATTACTGACCCTGCAATAGTGCACCACACCCTCAATTACTGACACTCCAATAGTGCACCCCACCCTCAATTACTGACACTCCAAGAGTGCAGCACACCCTCAATTACTGACACACCTATTGTGCAGCATATCCTCAATTATTTACAATCCAATACTTCAGCACACCCACAATTACCGACGACCAATCATGCAGCACACCCTCAATTACTGAAATGCAAGTAGTGCAGCAGACACTCAGTTACTTATGCTCCAATATTGAAGCACATTGTCAATTCCTGACAATCCACTAGTGCAGCCGGAGGAGGTTCCAGATAGAAGGAGGGTTTAGGATCTGGAGGAGATTACAGAGATAGGAAGGTTTGTAGGAGCAGGAGGAGGATACTGAGTTGGGGAGGGTTGTTGGGTCTGGAGGAGGTTACAGAGATCGGGTGGGTTGTGGAGATGGAGGAGTTTACAGAGATAGGGGGGGTTGTAGGGAGTGGAGGAGTTCACAGAGATCAGGAGGGTTGTAGGGGCTGTAGGAGTATACAGAGATAGGGAGGGATGTAGGATCTGGAGGAGATTACAGAGATAGGGAGTGGTGTAGCGGTTGAAGGAGGTTACAGAAACAGGGAGAGGTTTAGGTGCTGGAGGAGGTTACAGAGATAGGGAGTGCTGAAGGGGCTGGGGGATATTACGGCAATAGGGATGGGTGTAGGGGCTGGAGGAGGTTACAGAGATAGGGAGGTGTGTAGGGGCTGGAGGTGGTTCCAGAGATAGGGAGGGGTGTAGGAGCCGGAGGATTTTACAGAGATAAGGAGGGGTGTAGGGGCTGGAGGAGGTTACAGACATAGGGAGGGGTGTAGGGGCTGGAGGAGGTTACAGTGATAGGGAGGTGTGTAGGGGCTGGAGGTGGTTACAGAGATAGGGAGGGGTGTAGGAGCCGGAGGATTTTACAGAGATAAGGAGGGGTGTAGGGGCTGGAGGAGGTTACAGAGATAGGGAGGCGTGTAGGGGCTGGAGGAGGTTACAGAGATAGGGAGGGGTGTAGGGACTGGAGGAGATTACGGAGATAGGGAGGGGTGTAGGGACTGGAGGAGATTACGGAGATAGGGAGGGGTGTTAAGGTTGGAGCAGGTTACAGAGATAGGGAGGGGTGTTGGGGCTGGAGGAGGTTACAGAGATAGGGAGGGTTGTAGATGCTGGCGGACTTTACAGAGATAGGGAGGGGTTTAGTGGCTGGAGGAGGTTACATAGATAGGGATGGTGTAGGGGCTGGAGGAGGTTACAGAGTTAGGGAGGTGTGTAGGGGTTGGAGGAGGTTACAGAGATAGGGAGGTGTGTAGGGGTTGGAGGTGGTTACAGGAAGGGAGGAGTGTAGGGGCTGGAGGAAGTTACAGAGATATGGAGAGGTCTAGGGGCTGGAGGAGGTTACAGAGATAGGGAGGGGTGAGAGGCTGGAGGAGGTTACAGAGATAGGGATGGGAGTAGGAGCCGGAGGAGGTTACAAAGATAGGGAGGGGTGTAGGGGCTGGAGGAGGTTACAGACATAGGGAGCGGTGTAGGGATTGGAGGAAGTTACAGAGATGGGGAGGGGTGTATGGACTGGAGGAGGTTACAGAGATAGGGAGGGGTGCGAGGCTGGAGGAGGTTACAGAGTTAGGGAGAGTTGTATGAGCCCGACGATGTTACAGAGATTGGGAGGGGTGTAGGGGCTGGAGGGGGTTACAGAGATAGGAAGTTACAGAGATAGGGAGGGAGTTACAGAGATAAGGAGAGGTGTAGGGCTGGAGGAGGTTACAGAGATAGGAAGGGGTGTAGGGGCTGGAGGAGGTTACAGTGATAGGGAGGGGTGTAGGGCTGGAGGTCGTTACAGAGGTAGGGAGGGGTGTACGGGCTGGAGAAGCTTACAGAGATAGCGAGGGGTGTAGGGGTTGGAGCAGGTTACAGAGATAGGGAGGGGCGTAGGGGCTGGAGGAGGTTACAGAGATAGGGAAGGGTGTAGGGTGCAGCACAACAGCAAATGCGGACTTTCTTAGTAGTGCAGCACACCCCCAATTATTGACCCTCCAATAGTGTAGCATACCGTCAATTACTGACACTCCAATAGTGCAGAATACCCTCAATTACTGACACTCCAATCATGCAGCACACCCTCAATTACTGACACGCCAATAGTGCAGCATACCCTCAATTAATGACACTCCAATAGTGCAGCACGCCCCTCAATTACAGACACTCAGATAGTGCAGAATACTGTAAATTACTGACACACCAATAGTGCAGCACACCCCCAATTATTGACCCTCCAATAGTGCAGCATACCGTCAATTACTGACACTGCAAAGGGTAGCACCCCTCAATTACTGACACTCAATAGTGCAGCATACCCTCAATTACTGACACTCCAATCGTGCAGCACACCCTCAATTACTGACACTCGAATAGTGCAGCACACCCTCAATTACTGACCCTGCAATAGTGCACCACACCCTCAATTACTGACACTCCAATAGTGCACCCCACCCTCAATTACTGACACTCCAAGAGTGCAGCACACCCTCAATTACTGACACACCTATTGTGCAGCATATCCTCAATTATTTACAATCCAATACTTCAGCACACCCACAATTACCGACGACCAATCATGCAGCACACCCTCAATTACTGAAATGCAAGTAGTGCAGCAGACACTCAGTTACTTATGCTCCAATATTGAAGCACATTGTCAATTCCTGACAATCCACTAGTGCAGCCGGAGGAGGTTCCAGATAGAAGGAGGGTTTAGGATCTGGAGGAGATTACAGAGATAGGAAGGTTTGTAGGAGCAGGAGGAGGATACTGAGTTGGGGAGGGTTGTTGGGTCTGGAGGAGGTTACAGAGATCGGGTGGGTTGTGGAGATGGAGGAGTTTACAGAGATAGGGAGGGTTGTAGGGAGTGGAGGAGTTCACAGAGATCAGGAGGGTTGTAGGGGCTGTAGGAGTATACAGAGATAGGGAGGGATGTAGGATCTGGAGGAGATTACAGAGATAGGGAGTGGTGTAGCGGTTGAAGGAGGTTACAGAAACAGGGAGAGGTTTAGGTGCTGGAGGAGGTTACAGAGATAGGGAGTGCTGAAGGGGCTGGGGGATATTACGGCAATAGGGATGGGTGTAGGGGCTGGAGGAGGTTACAGAGATAGGGAGGTGTGTAGGGGCTGGAGGTGGTTCCAGAGATAGGGAGGGGTGTAGGAGCCGGAGGATTTTACAGAGATAAGGAGGGGTGTAGGGGCTGGAGGAGGTTACAGACATAGGGAGGGGTGTAGGGGCTGGAGGAGGTTACAGTGATAGGGAGGTGTGTAGGGGCTGGAGGTGGTTACAGCGATAGGGAGGGGTGTAGGAGCCGGAGGATTTTACAGAGATAAGGAGGGGTGTAGGGGCTGGAGGAGGTTACAGAGATAGGGAGGCGTGTAGGGGCTGGAGGAGGTTACAGAGATAGGGAGGGGTGTAGGGACTGGAGGAGATTACGGAGATAGGGAGGGGTGTTAAGGTTGGAGCAGGTTACAGAGATAGGGAGGGGTGTTGGGGCTGGAGGAGGTTACAGAGATAGGGAGGGTTGTAGATGCTGGAGGAGTTTACAGAGATAGGGAGGGGTTTAGTGGCTGGAGGAGATTACATAGATAGGGATGGTGTAGGGGCTGGAGGAGGTTACAGAGATAGGGAGGTGTGTAGGGGTTGGAGGTGGTTACAGGTAGGGAGGGGTGTAGGTGCTGGAGGATTTTACAGAGATATGGAGAGGTTTAGGGTCTGTAGCGGGTTACAGAGATAGGGAGGGAGTTACAGAGATAAGGAGGTGTGTAGGGCTGGAGGAGGATACAGGGATAGGGCGGGAGTTACAGAGGTAGGGAGCGGTGAGATTCTGGAGAGCGTTACAGAGATAGGGAGGGGGGTAGGAGGCGGAGGACGTTACAGAGATAGGGAGGTGTGTAGGGGCTGGAGGTGGTTACAAAGATAGGGGTGGGGGGAAGGGCTGGAGGAGGTTACAGAAATAGGGAGGGAGTTATAGAGATAGCGAGCGGTGTAGGGCTGGAGGGGGTTACAGATAGGCAGCAGTGTAGGGGCTGGAGGATGTTACAGAGATAGGGAGGGTTGTAGGGGCTGGAGGAGGTTACAGAGATATGGATGGGTGTAGGGGCTGGAGGAGGTTACAGAGATAGAGGGTGTTGTAGGGGCTGGAGGAGGTTACGCAGATAGGGAGGGTTGTAGTAGCCGGAGGAGATTACACAGACAGGGAGGGGTGTAGGGGTTGGAGGAGGTTACAGAGATAGGGAGTGGTGTAGGTGCTGGAGCAAGTTACAGAGATAAGGAGGGGTGTAGGGGCTGGAGGAAGTTACAGAGATAGGGAGGGGTGTAGGGGCTGGAGGAATTTACAGAGATAGGGAGGGGTGTAGGGGCTGGAGGAAGTTACAGAGATAGGGAGGGGTGTAGGGGCTGGAGGAAGTTACAGAGATAGGGAAGGGTGTAGGGGCTGGAGGAGGTTACAGAGGTAGGGAAGGTTGTAGGGACTGGTGGAGGTTACAGAGATAGGGAATGGTGTAGGGGCTGGAGGATTTTACAGAGATAGGGAGGGGTGAAGGGGCTGGAGAAGGTTACAGAGTTAGGGAGGGTTGTAGGGTCTGTTGGAGGTTACAGAGATAGGGAGGGGTGCAGGGGCTGGAACATTTTACAGAGGTAGGGTGGGGTGTAGGGTCTGGAGGTGGTTACAGAGGTAGGGAGGTTTGTAGGGGCTGGTGGATGTTACAGAGATAGAGAGGGGTGTAGGGGCTGGAGGAGGTTACAGAGATAGGGAGTCGTGTAGGGGCTGGAGGGGGTTACAGAGATAGGAAGAGGTGTAGGGGCTGGAGGAGGTTACAGAGATAGAGAGGGATGCGAGGCTGGAGGAGGTTACAGAGTTAGGGAGAGGTGTATGAGGCCGAGGAGGTTACAGAGATTGGGAGGGGTGTAGGGGCTGGAGGGGGTTACAGAGATAGGAAGTTACAGAGATAGGGAGGGAGTTACAGAGATAAGGAGGGGTGTAGGGCTGGAGGAGGTTACAGAGATAGGGAGGGGTGTAGGGGCTGGAGGAGGTTACAGAGATAGGGAGGGATGTTGGGCTGGAGGTGGTTACAGAGATAGGGAGGGGTGTACGGGCTGGAGAAGCTTACAGAGATAGCGAGGGGTGTTGGGGTTGGAGCAGGTTACAGAGATAGGGAGGGGCGTAGGGGCTGGAGGAGGTTACAGAGATAGGGAGGGGTGTAGGGGCTGGAGGAGTTTACAGAGATACGGAGGGGTGTAGGGGTTGGAGGAGGTTACAGAGATAGGGAGGGGTCTAGGGACAGGTGGAGGTTACAGAGATAGGGAGGTGTGTAGGGTGCAGCGCAACCTCAAATGCGGACTTTCTTAGTAGTGCAGCACACCCCCAATTATTGACCCTCCAATAGTGCAGCATACCGTCAATTACTGACACTCCAATAGTGCAGGATACCCTCAATTACTGACACTCCAATAGTGCAGAATACGCTCAATTACTGACACTCCAATAGTGCAGCAAACCCTGAATTACTGACCCTGCAATAGTGCAGCACACCCTCAATTACTGACACTCCAATAGTGCAGCACACCCTCAATTACTGACACACCTATTGTGCAGCATATCCTCAATTATTTACAATCCAATACTTCAGCACACCCACAATTACTGACGACCAATCATGCAGCCCACCCTCAATTACTGACATGCAAGTAGTGCAGCAGACACTCAGTTACTTATACTCCAATATTGAAGCACACTGTCAATTCCTGACAATCCATTAGTGTAGCCGGAGGAGGTTCCAGATATCAGGAGGGTTTAGGATCTGGAGGAGATTACAGAGATAGGAAGGTTTGTAGGAGCAGGAGGAGGATACTGAGTTGGGGAGGGTTGTTGGGTCTGGAGGACATTACAGAGATCGGGTGGGTTGTGGAGAGTGGAGGAGTTTACAGAGATAGGGAGGGTTGTAGGGAGTGGAGGAGTTTACAGAGATCAGGAGGGTTGTAGGTGCTGTAGGAGTATACAGAGATAGGGAGGGATGAAGGATCTGGAGGAGATTACAGAGATAAGGAGTGGTGTAGGGGCTGAAGGAGGTTACAGAAACAGGGAGAGGTTTAGGTGCTGGAGGAGGTTACAGAGATAGGGAGGGCTGAAGGGGCTGGAGGAGGTTACAGAGATAGGGAGGGCTGTACGGGCAGGAGGAGATTATGGCGATAGGGATGGGTGTAGGGGCTGGAGGAGGTTACAGAGATAGGGAAGTGTGTAGGGGTTGGAGGTGGTTCCAGAGATAGGGAGGGGTGTAGGAGCCGGAGGATTTTACAGAGATAGGGAGAGGTGTAGGGGCTGGAGGAGGTTACAGAGAAAGGGAGGGTTGTAGGGGCTGGAGGAGGTTACAGAGATAGGGAGGGGTGTAGGGACTGGAGGTGGTTACAGAGGTAAGGAGGGGTGTAGGGCTGGAGGAGGATACAGGGATAGGGTGGGAGTTACAGAGGTAGGGAGCGGTGTAGGAGGCGGAGGAGGTTACAGAGATAGGGAGGTGTGTAGGGGCTGGAGGTGGTTACAAAGATAGGGGTGCGGGGAAGGGCTGAAGGGGGTTACAGAAATAGGGAGGGAGTTATAGAGATAGTGAGCGGTGTAGGGCTGGAGGGGGTTACAGATAGGGAGCGGTGTAGGGGCATGAGGAGGTTACAGAGATAGGGAGGAGTGTAGGGCCTGGAGGAGTTTAGAGATGTAGGGAGGGTTGTAGGGGCTGGAGGAGGTTACAGAGATAGGGAGTGGTGAGAGGCTGGAGGAGGTTTCAGAGATGGGAGGGGCGTTACAGAGATGGGGAGGGTTGATATGCGGGAGGAAGTTACAGAGATAGGGCGGGATGTAGAGTCTGGAAGCTGTTACAGAGTTAGGGAAGTGTGTAGGGGCTGAAGGAGGTTACAGAGATTGGGAGGAATGAGAGGCTGGAGGGTGTTAGAGAGATAGTGAGGGAGTTATAGTGATAATGAGCTGTGTAGGTCTGGAGGAGGTTACAGATAGTGAGGGGTGTACAGGCATGAGGAGGTTACAGAGATAGCGACGGGTGTAGGTGCTGGAGGAAGTTACAGAGATAGGGAGCGGTGTAGGGGCTGGAGGAAGGTACAGAGATAGGGAGGGGTGTAGGGGCTGGAGGAAGTTACAGAGATAGGGAGGGGTGTAGGGGCTGGAGGAAGTTACAGAGATAGGGAGGGGTGGAGGGGCTGGAGGAGGTTACAGAGATAGGGAGGGTTGTAGATGCAGGAGGAGGTTGAAGAGATACAGAGGTTTGAAGGGGTTGGAGGTGGTTACAGAGATAGGGACGGGTCTAGGGACTGGAGGAGGTTACAGAGATAGGTAGGGGTGAGAGGCAGGAGGAGGTTACAGAGATAGGGAGGTGTGTAGGGGCTGGAGGTGGTTACAGAGATAGGGAGGGGTGTAGGAGCCGGAGGATTTTACAGAGATAAGGAGGGGTGTAGGGGCTGGAGGAGGTTACAGAGATAGGGAGGCGTGTAGGGGCTGGAGGAGGTTACAGAGATAGGGAGGGGTGTAGGGACTGGAGGAGATTACGGAGATAGGGAGGGGTGTAGGGACTGGAGGAGATTACGGACATAGGGAGGGGTGTTAAGGTTGGAGCAGGTTACAGAGATAGGGAGGGGTGTTGGGGCTGGAGGAGGTTACAGAGATAGGGAGGGTTGTAGATGCTGGAGGAGTTTACAGAGATAGGGAGGGGTTTAGTGGCTGGAGGAGGTTACATAGATAGGGATGGTGTAGGGGCTGGAGGAGGTTACAGAGTTAGGGAGGTGTGTAGGGGTTGGAGGAGGTTACAGAGATAGGGAGGTGTGTAGGGGTTGGAGGTGGTTACAGGTAGGGAGGAGTGTAGGGGCTGGAGGAAGTTACAGAGATATGGAGAGGTCTAGGGGCTGGAGGAGGTTACAGAGATAGGGAGGGGTGAGAGGCTGGAGGAGGTTACAGAGATAGGGATGGGAGTAGGAGCCGGAGGAGGTTACAAAGATAGGGAGGGGTGTAGGGGCTGGAGGAGGTTACAGACATAGGGAGCGGTGTAGGGATTGGAGGAAGTTACAGAGATGGGGAGGGGTGTATGGACTGGAGGAGGTTACAGAGATAGGGAGGGGTGCGAGGCTGGAGGAGGTTACAGAGTTAGGGAGAGTTGTATGAGCCCGACGATGTTACAGAGATTGGGAGGGGTGTAGGGGCTGGAGGGGGTTACAGAGATAGGAAGTTACAGAGATAGGGAGGGAGTTACAGAGATAAGGAGAGGTGTAGGGCTGGAGGAGGTTACAGAGATAGGAAGGGGTGTAGGGGCTGGAGGAGGTTACAGAGATAGGGAAGGGTGTAGGGGCTGGAGGAGGTTACAGAGATAGGGAAGGGTGTAGGGTGCAGCACAACAGCAAATGCGGACTTTCTTAGTAGTGCAGCACACCCCCAATTATTGACCCTCCAATAGTGTAGCATACCGTCAATTACTGACACTCCAATAGTGCAGAATACCCTCAATTACTGACACTCCAATCATGCAGCACACCCTCAATTACTGACACGCCAATAGTGCAGCATACCCTCAATTAATGACACTCCAATCATGCAGCACACCCTCAATTACTGACACGCCAATAGTGCAGCATACCCTCTATTAATGACACTCCAATAGTGCAGCACGCCCCTCAATTACAGACACTCAGATAGTGCAGAATACTGTAAATTACTGACACACCAATAGTGCAGCACACCCCCAATTATTGACCCTCCAATAGTGCAGCATACCGTCAATTACTGACACTCCAATCGTGCAGCACACCCTCAATTACTGACACTCCAATCGTGCAGCATACCCTCAATTACTGACACTCGAATAGTGCAGCACACCCTCAATTACTGACCCTGCAATAGTGCACCACACCCTCAATTACTGACACTCCAATAGTGCACCCCACCCTCAATTACTGACACTCCAAGAGTGCAGCACACCCTCAATTACTGACACACCTATTGTGCAGCATATCCTCAATTATTTACAATCCAATACTTCAGCACACCCACAATTACCGACGACCAATCATGCAGCACACCCTCAATTACTGAAATGCAAGTAGTGCAGCAGACACTCAGTTACTTATGCTCCAATATTGAAGCACATTGTCAATTCCTGACAATCCACTAGTGCAGCCGGAGGAGGTTCCAGATAGAAGGAGGGTTTAGGATCTGGAGGAGATTACAGAGATAGGAAGGTTTGTAGGAGCAGGAGGAGGATACTGAGTTGGGGAGGGTTGTTGGGTCTGGAGGAGGTTACAGAGATCGGGTGGGTTGTGGAGATGGAGGAGTTTACAGAGATAGGGAGGGTTGTAGGGAGTGGAGGAGTTCACAGAGATCAGGAGGGTTGTAGGGGCTGTAGGAGTATACAGAGATAGGGAGGGATGTAGGATCTGGAGGAGATTACAGAGATAAGGAGTGGTGTAGCGGTTGAAGGAGGTTCCAGAAACAGGGAGAGGTTTAGGTGCTGGAGGAGGTTACAGAGATAGGGAGTGCTGAAGGGGCTGGAGGATATTACAGCAATAGGGATGGGTGTAGGGGCTGGAGGAGGTTACAGAGATAGGGAGGTGTGTAGGGGCTGGAGGTGGTTCCAGAGATGGGAGGGGTGTAGGAGCCGGAGGATTTTACAGAGATAAGGAGGGGTGTAGGGGCTGGAGGAGGTTACAGAGATAGGGAGGCGTGTAGGGGCTGGAGGAGGTTACAGAGATAGGGAGGGGTGTAGGGACTGGAGGAGATTACGGAGATAGGGAGGGGTGTAGGGACTGGAGGAGATTACGGAGATAGGGAGGGGTGTTAAGGTTGGAGCAGGTTACAGAGATAGGGAGGGGTGTTGGGGCTGGAGGAGGTTACAGAGATAGGGAGGGTTGTAGATGCTGGAGGATTTTACAGAGATAGGGAGGGGTTTAGTGGCTGGAGGAGATTACATAGATAGGGATGGTGTAGGGGCTGGAGGAGGTTACAGAGTTAGGGAGGTGTGTAGGGGTTGGAGGAGGTTACAGAGATAGGGAGGTGTGTAGGGGTTGGAGGTGGTTACAGGTAGGGAGGGGTGTAGGAGCTGGAGGATTTTACAGAGATATGGAGAGGTGTAGGGTCTGTAGCGGGTTACAGAGATAGGGAGGGAGTTACAGAGATATGGAGGTGTGTAGGGCTGGAGGAGGATACAGGGATAGGGCGGGAGTTACAGAGGTAGGGAGCGGTGTGATTCTGGAGAGCGTTACAGAGATAGGGAGGGGGGTAGGAGGCGGAGGACGTTACAGAGATAGGGAGGTGTGTAGGGACTGGAGGTGGTTACAAAGATAGGGGTGGGGGGAAGGGCTGGAGGAGGTTACAGAAATAGGGAGGGAGTTATAGAGATAGCGAGCGGTGTAGGGCTGGAGGGGGTTACAGATAGGCAGCAGTGTAGGGGCTGGAGGATGTTACAGAGATAGGGAGGGTTGTAGGGGCTGGAGGAGGTTACAGAGATATGGATGGGTGTAGGGGCTGGAGGAGGTTACAGTGATAGGGGGTGTTGTAGGGGCTGGAGGAGGTTACGCAGATAGGGAGGGTTGTAGTAGCCGGCGGAGATTACACGGACAGGGAGGGGTGTAGGGGTTGGAGGAGGTTACAGAGATAGGGAGTGGTGTAGGTGCTGGAGGAAGTTACAGAGATAGGGAGGGGTGTAGGGGCTGGAGGAAGTTACAGAGATAGGGAGGGGTGTAGGGGCTGGAGGAAGTTACAGAGATAGGGAGGGGTGTAGGGGCTGGAGGAAGTTACAGAGATAGGGAGGGGTGTAGGGGCTGGAGGAAATTACAGAGATAGGGAAGGGTGTAGGGGCTGGAGGAGGTTACAGAGATAGGGAGGGTTGTAGGGACTGGTGGAGGTTACAGAGATTGGGAATGGTGTAGGGGCTGGAGGATTTTACAGAGATAGGGAGGGGTGAAGGGGCTGGAGGAGGTTACAGAGTTAGGGAGATTTGTAGGGGCTGGTGGATGTTACAGAGATAGGGAGGGGTGTAGGGGCTGGAGGAGGTTACAGAGATAGGGAGGGGTGTAGGGGCTGGAGGGGGTTACAGAGATAGAGAGTGATGCGAGGCTGGAGGAGGTTACAGAGTTAGGGAGAGGTGTATGAGGCCGAGGAGGTTACAGAGATTGGGAGGGGTGTAGGGGCTGGAGGGGGTTACAGAGATAGGAAGTTACAGAGATAGGGAGGGAGTTACAGAGATAAGGAGGGGTGTAGGGCTGGAGGAGGTTACAGGGATAGGGAGGGGTGTAGGGGCTGGAGGAGGTTACAGAGATAGGGAGGGGTGTTGGGCTGGAGGTGGTTACAGAGATAGGGAGGGGTGTACGGGCTGGAGAAGCTTACAGAGATAGCGAGGGGTGTAGGGGTTGGAGCAGGTTACAGAGATAGGGAGGGGCGTAGGGGCTGGAGGAGGTTACAGAGATAGGGAGGGGTGTAGGGGCTGGAGGAGTTTACAGAGATACGGAGGGGTGTAGGGGTTGGAGGAGGTTACAGAGATATGGAGGGGTCTAGGGACTGGTGGAGGTTACAGAGATAGGGAGGTGTGTAGGGTGCAGCGCAACCTCAAATGCGGACTTTCTTAGTAGTGCAGCACACCCCCAATTATTGACCCTCCAATAGTGCAGCATACCGTCAATTACTGACACTCCAATAGTGCAGGATACCCTCAATAACTGACACTCCAATAGTGCAGAATACGCTCAATTACTGACACTCCAATACTCCAGCAAACCCTGAATTACTGACCCTGCAATAGTGCAGCACACCCTCAATTACTGACACTCCAATAGTGCAGCATACCGTCAATTACTGACACTGCAAAGGGTAGAACCCCTCAATTACTGACACTCAATAGTGCAGCATACCCTCAATTACTGACACTCCAATCGTGCAGCACACCCTCAATTACTGACACTCCAATCGTGCAGCATACCCTCAATTACTGACACTCGAATAGTGCAGCACACCCTCAATTACTGACCCTGCAATAGTGCACCCCACCCTCAATTACTGACACTCCAAGAGTGCAGCACACCCTCAATTACTGACACACCTATTGTGCAGCATATCCTCAATTATTTACAATCCAATACTTCAGCACACCCACAACTACCGACGACCAATCATGCAGCACACCCTCAATTACTGAAATGCAAGTAGTGCAGCAGACACTCAGTTACTTATGCTCCAATATTGAAGCACATTGTCAATTCCTGACAATCCACTAGTGCAGCCGGAGGAGGTTCCAGATAGAAGGAGGGTTTAGGATCTGGAGGAGATTACAGAGATAGGAAGGTTTGTAGGAGCAGGAGGAGGATACTGAGTTGGGGAGGGTTGTTGGGTCTGGAGTAGGTTACAGAGATCGGGTGGGTTGTGGAGATGGAGGAGTTTACAGAGATAGGGAGGGTTGTAGGGAGTGGAGGAGTTCACAGAGATCAGGAGGGTTGTAGGGGCTGTAGGAGAATACAGAGATAGGGAGGGATGTAGGATCTGGAGGAGATTACAGAGATAGGGAGTGGTGTAGCGGTTGAAGGAGGTTACAGAAACAGGGAGAGGTTTAGGTGCTGGAGGAGGTTACAGAGATAGGGAGGGCTGAAGGGGCTGGAGGATATTACGGCAATAGGGATGGGTGTAGGGGCTGGAGGAGGTTACAGAGATAGGGAGGAGTGTAGGGGCTGGAGGTGGTTCCAGAGATAGGGAGGGGTGTAGGAGCCGGAGGATTTTACAGAGATAAGGAGGGGTGTAGGGGCTGGAGGAGGTTACAGAGATAGGGAGGCGTGTAGGGGCTGGAGGAGGTTACAGAGATAGGGAGGGGTGTAGGGACTGGAGGAGATTACGGAGATAGGGAGGGGTGTAGGGACTGGAGGAGATTACGGACATAGGGAGGGGTGTTAAGGTTGGAGCAGGTTACAGAGATAGGGAGGGGTGTTGGGGCTGGAGGAGGTTACAGAGATAGGGAGGGTTGTAGATGCTGGAGGAGTTTACAGAGATAGGGAGGGGTTTAGTGGCTGGAGGAGGTTACATAGATAGGGATGGTGTAGGGGCTGGAGGAGGTTACAGAGTTAGGGAGGTGTGTAGGGGTTGGAGGAGGTTACAGAGATAGGGAGGTGTGTAGGGGTTGGAGGTGGTTACAGGTAGGGAGGAGTGTAGGGGCTGGAGGAAGTTACAGAGATATGGAGAGGTCTAGGGGCTGGAGGAGGTTACAGAGATAGGGAGGGGTGAGAGGCTGGAGGAGGTTACAGAGATAGGGATGGGAGTAGGAGCCGGAGGAGGTTACAAAGGTAGGGAGGGGGGTAGGGGCTGGAGGAGGTTACAGACATAGGGAGCGGTGTAGGGATTGGAGGAAGTTACAGAGATGGGGAGGGGTGTATGGACTGGAGGAGGTTACAGAGATAGGGAGGTGTGTAGGGGCTGGAGGTGGTTACAAAGATAGGGGTGGGGGGAAGGGCTGAAGGGGGTTACAGAAATAGGGAGGGAGTTATAGAGATAGTGAGCGGTGTAGGGCTGGAGGGGGTTACAGATAGGGAGCGGTGTAGGGGCATGAGGAGGTTACAGAGATAGGGAGGGGTGTAGGGGCTGGAGGATTTTACAGAGATAGGGAGTGGTGAGAGGCTGGAGGAGGTTTCAGAGATGGGAGGGGCGTTACAGAGATGGGGAGGGGTGATATGCGGGAGGAAGTTACAGAGATAGGGCGGGATGTAGAGTCTGGAAGCTGTTACAGAGTTAGGGAAGTGTGTAGGGGCTGATGGAGGTTACAGAGATTGGGAGGAATGAGAGGCTGGAGGGTGTTAGAGAGATAGTGAGGGAGTTATAGTGATGATGAGCTGTGTAGGTCTGGAGGAGGTTACAGATAGTGAGGGGTGTACAGGCATGAGGAGGTTACAGAGATAGCGACGGATGTAGGTGCTGGAGGAAGTTACAGAGATAGAGAGCGGTGTAGGGGCTGGAGGAAGGTACAGAGATAGGGAGGGGTGTAGGGGCTGGAGGAAGTTACAGAGATAGGGAGGGGTGTAGGGGCTGGAGGAAGTTACAGAGATAGGGAGGGGTGGAGGGGCTGGAGGAGGTTACAGAGATAGGGAGGGTTGTAGATGCAGGAGGAGGTTGAAGAGATACAGAGGTTTGAAGGGGTTGGAGGTGGTTACAGAGATAGGGACGGGTCTAGGGACTGGAGGAGGTTACAGAGATAGGTAGGGGTGAGAGGCAGGAGGAGGTTACAGAGATAGGGAGGTGTGTAGGGGCTGGAGGTGGTTACAGAGATAGGGAGGGGTGTAGGAGCCGGAGGATTTTACAGAGATAAGGAGGGGTGTAGGGGCTGGAGGAGGTTACAGAGATAGGGAGGCGTGTAGGGGCTGGAGGAGGTTACAGAGATAGGGAGGGGTGTAGGGACTGGAGGAGATTACGGAGATAGGGAGGGGTGTAGGGACTGGAGGAGATTACGGACATAGGGAGGGGTGTTAAGGTTGGAGCAGGTTACAGAGATAGGGAGGGGTGTTGGGGCTGGAGGAGGTTACAGAGATAGGGAGGGTTGTAGATGCTGGAGGAGTTTACAGAGATAGGGAGGGGTTTAGTGGCTGGAGGAGGTTACATAGATAGGGATGGTGTAGGGGCTGGAGGAGGTTACAGAGTTAGGGAGGTGTGTAGGGGTTGGAGGAGGTTACAGAGATAGGGAGGTGTGTAGGGGTTGGAGGTGGTTACAGGTAGGGAGGAGTGTAGGGGCTGGAGGAAGTTACAGAGATATGGAGAGGTCTAGGGGCTGGAGGAGGTTACAGAGATAGGGAGGGGTGAGAGGCTGGAGGAGGTTACAGAGATAGGGATGGGAGTAGGAGCCGGAGGAGGTTACAAAGATAGGGAGGGGTGTAGGGGCTGGAGGAGGTTACAGACATAGGGAGCGGTGTAGGGATTGGAGGAAGTTACAGAGATGGGGAGGGGTGTATGGACTGGAGGAGGTTACAGAGATAGGGAGGGGTGCGAGGCTGGAGGAGGTTACAGAGTTAGGGAGAGTTGTATGAGCCCGACGATGTTACAGAGATTGGGAGGGGTGTAGGGGCTGGAGGGGGTTACAGAGATAGGAAGTTACAGAGATAGGGAGGGAGTTACAGAGATAAGGAGAGGTGTAGGGCTGGAGGAGGTTACAGAGATAGGGAGGGGTGTAGGGGCTGGAGGAGGTTACAGAGATAGGGAGGGGTGTAGGGCTGGAGGTCGTTACAGAGATAGGGAGGGGTGTACGGGCTGGAGAAGCTTACAGAGATAGCGAGGGGTGTAGGGGTTGGAGCAGGTTACAGAGATAGGGAGGGGCGTAGGGGCTGGAGGAGGTTACAGAGATAGAGAAGGGTGTAGGGTGCAGCACAACAGCAAATGCGGACTTTCTTAGTAGTGCAGCACACCCCCAATTATTGACCCTCCAATACTGCAGCATACCGTCAATTACTGACACTCCAATAGTGCAGAATACCCTCAATTACTGACACTCCAATCATGCAGCACACCCTCAATTACTGACACGCCAATAGTGCAGCATACCCTCAATTACAGACAGTCAGATAGTGCAGCACGCCCCTCAATTACAGACACTCAGATAGTGCAGAATACTGTAAATTACTGACACACCAATAGTGCAGTACACCCTCAATAACTGACACACCAATAGTGCAGCACACCCCCAATTATTGACCCTCCAATAGTGCAGCATACCGTCAATTACTGACACTGCAAAGGGTAGCACCCCTCAATTACTGACACTCAATAGTGCAGCATACCCTCAATTACTGACACTCCAATCGTGCAGCACAGCCTCAATTACTGACACTCCAATCGTGCAGCATACCCTCAATTACTGACACTCGAATAGTGCAGCACACCCTCAATTACTGACCCTGCAATAGTGCACCCCACCCTCAATTACTGACACTCCAAGAGTGCAGCACACCCTCAATTACTGACACACCTATTGTGCAGCATATCCTCAATTATTTACAATCCAATACTTCAGCACACCCACAACTACCGACGACCAATCATGCAGCACACCCTCAATTACTGAAATGCAAGTAGTGCAGCAGACACTCAGTTACTTATGCTCCAATATTGAAGCACATTGTCAATTCCTGACAATCCACTAGTGCAGCCGGAGGAGGTTCCAGATAGAAGGAGGGTTTAGGATCTGGAGGAGATTACAGAGATAGGAAGGTTTGTAGGAGCAGGAGGAGGATACTGAGTTGGGGAGGGTTGTTGGGTCTGGAGTAGGTTACAGAGATCGGGTGGGTTGTGGAGATGGAGGAGTTTACAGAGATAGGGAGGGTTGTAGGGAGTGGAGGAGTTCACAGAGATCAGGAGGGTTGTAGGGGCTGTAGGAGTATACAGAGATAGGGAGGGATGTAGGATCTGGAGGAGATTACAGAGATAGGGAGTGGTGTAGCGGTTGAAGGAGGTTACAGAAACAGGGAGAGGTTTAGGTGCTGGAGGAGGTTACAGAGATAGGGAGGGCTGAAGGGGCTGGAGGATATTACGGCAATAGGGATGGGTGTAGGGGCTGGAGGAGGTTACAGAGATAGGGAGGTGTGTAGGGGCTGGAGGTGGTTCCAGAGATAGGGAGGGGTGTAGGAGCCGGAGGATTTTACAGAGATAAGGAGGGGTGTAGGGGCTGGAGGAGGTTACAGAGATAGGGAAGCGTGTAGGGGCTGGAGGAGGTTACAGAGATAGGGAGGGGTGTAGGGACTGGAGGAGATTACGGAGATAGGGAGGGATGTAGGGACTGGAGGAGATTACGGAGATAGGGAGGGGTGTTAAGGTTGGAGCAGGTTACAGAGATAGGGAGGGGTGTTGGGGCTGGAGGAGGTTACAGAGATAGGGAGGGTTGTAGATGCTGGAGGAGTTTACAGAGATAGGGAGGGGTTTAGTGGCTGGAGGAGGTTACATAGATAGGGATGGTGTTGGGGCTGGAGGAGGTTACAGAGTTAGGGAGGTGTGTAGGGGTTGGAGGAGGTTACAGAGATAGGGAGGTGTGTAGGGGTTGGAGGTGGTTACAGGTAGGGAGGAGTGTAGGGGCTGGAGGAAGTTACAGAGATATGGAGAGGTCTAGGGGCTGGAGGAGGTTACAGAGATAGGGAGGGGTGAGAGGCTGGAGGAAGTTACAGAGATAGGGATGGGAGTAGGAGCCGGAGGAGGTTACAAAGGTAGGGAGGGGTGTAGGGGCTGGAGGAGGTTACAGACATAGGGGGCGGTGTAGGGATTGGAGGAAGTTACAGAGATGGGGAGGGGTGTATGGACTGGAGGAGGTTACAGAGATAGGGAGGGGTGCGCGGCTGGAGGAGGTTACAGAGTTAGGGAGAGTTGTATGAGCCCGACGATGTTACAGAGATTGGGAGGGGTGTAGGTGCTGGAGGGGGTTACAGAGATAGGAAGTTACAGAGATAGGGAGGGAGTTACAGAGATAAGGAGAGGTGTAGGGCTGGAGGAGGTTACAGAGATAGGAAGGGGTGTAGGGGCTGGAGGAGGTTACAGAGATAGGGAGGGGTGTAGGGCTGGAGGTCGTTACAGAGGTAGGGAGGGGTGTACGGGCTGGAGAAGCTTACAGAGATAGCGAGGGGTGTAGGGGTTGGAGCAGGTTACAGAGATAGGGAGGGGCGTAGGGGCTGGAGGAGGTTACAGAGATAGGGAAGGGTGTAGGGTGCAGCACAACAGCAAATGCGGACTTTCTTAGTAGTGCAGCACACCCCCAATTATTGACCCTCCAATAGTGTAGCATACCGTCAATTACTGACACTCCAATAGTGCAGAATACCCTCAATTACTGACACTCCAATCATGCAGCACACCCTCAATTACTGACACGCCAATAGTGCAGCATACCCTCTATTAATGACACTCCAATAGTGCAGCACGCCCCTCAATTACAGACACTCAGATAGTGCAGAATACTGTAAATTACTGACACACCAATAGTGCAGCACACCCCCAATTATTGACCCTCCAATAGTGCAGCATACCGTCAATTACTGACACTGCAAAGGGTAGCACCCCTCAATTACTGACACTCAATAGTGCAGCATACCCTCAATTACTGACACTCCAATCGTGCAGCACACCCTCAATTACTGACACTCCAATCGTGCAGCATACCCTCAATTACTGACACTCGAATAGTGCAGCACACCCTCAATTACTGACCCTGCAATAGTGCACCACAATCTCAATTACTGACACTCCAATAGTGCACCCCACCCTCAATTACTGACACTCCAAGAGTGCAGCACACCCTCAATTACTGACACACCTATTGTGCAGCATATCCTCAATTATTTACAATCCAATACTTCAGCACACCCACAATTACCGACGACCAATCATGCAGCACACCCTCAATTACTGAAATGCAAGTAGTGCAGCAGACACTCAGTTACTTATGCTCCAATATTGAAGCACATTGTCAATTCCTGACAATCCACTAGTGCAGCCGGAGGAGGTTCCAGATAGAAGGAGGGTTTAGGATCTGGAGGAGATTACAGAGATAGGAAGGTTTGTAGGAGCAGGAGGAGGATACTGAGTTGGGGAGGGTTGTTGGGTCTGGAGGAGGTTACAGAGATCGGGTGGGTTGTGGAGATGGAGGAGTTTACAGAGATAGGGAGGGTTGTAGGGAGTGGAGGAGTTCACAGAGATCAGGAGGGTTGTAGGGGCTGTAGGAGTATACAGAGATAGGGAGGGATGTAGGATCTGGAGGAGATTACAGAGATAAGGAGTGGTGTAGCGGTTGAAGGAGGTTACAGAAACAGGGAGAGGTTTAGGTGCTGGAGGAGGTTACAGAGATAGGGAGTGCTGAAGGGGCTGGAGGATATTACAGCAATAGGGATGGGTGTAGGGGCTGGAGGAGGTTACAGAGATAGGGAGGTGTGTAGGGGCTGGAGGTGGTTCCAGAGATGGGAGGGGTGTAGGAGCCGGAGGATTTTACAGAGATAAGGAGGGGTGTAGGGGCTGGAGGAGGTTACAGAGATAGGGAGGCGTGTAGGGGCTGGAGGAGGTTACAGAGATAGGGAGGGGTGTAGGGACTGGAGGAGATTACGGAGATAGGGAGGGGTGTAGGGACTGGAGGAGATTACGGAGATAGGGAGGGGTGTTAAGGTTGGAGCAGGTTACAGAGATAGGGAGGGATGTTGGGGCTGGAGGAGGTTACAGAGATAGGGCGGGAGTTACAGAGGTAGGGAGCGGTGTGATTCTGGAGAGCGTTACAGAGATAGGGAGGGGGGTAGGAGGCGGAGGACGTTACAGAGATAGGGAGGTGTGTAGGGGCTGGAGGTGGTTACAAAGATAGGGGTGGGGGGAAGGGCTGGAGGAGGTTACAGAAATAGGGAGGGATTTATAGAGATAGCGAGCGGTGTAGGGCTGGAGGGGGTTACAGATAGGCAGCAGTGTAGGGGCTGGAGGATGTTACAGAGATAGGGAGGGTTGTAGGGGCTGGAGGAGGTTACAGAGATATGGATGGGTGTAGGGGCTGGAGGAGGTTACAGAGATAGGGAGGGGTGTTAAGGTTGGAGCAGGTTACAGAGATAGGGAGGGGTGTTGGGGCTGGAGGAGGTTACAGAGATAGGGAGGGTTGTAGATGCTGGAGGAGTTTACAGAGATAGGGAGGGGTTTAGTGGCTGGAGGAGATTACATAGATAGGGATGGTGTAGGGGCTGGAGGAGGTTACAGAGTTAGGGAGGTGTGTAGGGGTTGGAGGAGGTTACAGAGATAGGGAGGTGTGTAGGGGTTGGAGGTGGTTACAGGTAGGGAGGGGTGTAGGAGCTGGAGGATTTTACAGAGATATGGAGAGGTGTAGGGTCTGTAGCGGGTTACAGAGATAGGGAGGGAGTTACAGAGATATGGAGGTGTGTAGGGCTGGAGGAGGATACAGGGATAGGGCGGGAGTTACAGAGGTAGGGAGCGGTGTGATTCTGGAGAGCGTTACAGAGATAGGGAGGGGGGTAGGAGGCGGAGGACGTTACAGAGATAGGGAGGTGTGTAGGGGCTGGAGGTGGTTACAAAGATAGGGGTGGGGGGAAGGGCTGGAGGAGGTTACAGAAATAGGGAGGGAGTTATAGAGATAGCGAGCGGTGTAGGGCTGGAGGGGGTTACAGATAGGCAGCAGTGTAGGGGCTGGAGGATGATACAGAGATAGGGAGGGTTGTAGGGGCTGGAGGAGGTTACAGAGATATGGATGGGTGTAGGGGCTGGAGGAGGTTACAGAGATAGGGGGTGTTGTAGGGGCTGGAGGAGGTTACGCAGATAGGGAGGGTTGTAGTAGCCGGTGGAGATTACACAGACAGGGAGGGGTGTAGGGGTTGGAGGAGGTTACAGAGATAGGGAGTGGTGTAGGTGCTGGAGGAAGTTACAGAGATAGGGAGGGGTGTAGGGGCTGGAGGAAGTTACAGAGATAGGGAGGGGTGTAGGGGCTGGAGGAAGTTACAGAGATAGGGAGGGGTGTAGGGGCTGGAGGAAGTTACAGAGATAGGGAGGGGTGTAGGGGCTGGAGGAAGTTACAGAGATAGGGAAGGGTGTAGGGGCTGGAGGAGGTTACAGAGATAGGGAGGGTTGTAGGGACTGGTGGAGGTTACAGAGATAGGGAATGGTGTAGGGGCTGGAGGATTTTACAGAGATAGGGAGGGGTGAAGGGGCTGGAGGAGGTTACAGAGTTAGGGAGGTTTGTAGGGGCTGGTGGATGTTACAGAGATAGGGAGGGGTGTAGGGGCTGGAGGAGGTTACAGAGATAGGGAGGGGTGTAGGGGCTGGAGGGGGTTACAGAGATAGAGAGTGATGCGAGGCTGGAGGAGGTTAAAGAGTTAGGGAGAGGTGTATGAGGCCGAGGAGGTTACAGAGATTGGGAGGGGTGTAGGGGCTGGAGGGTGTTACAGAGATAGGAAGTTACAGAGATAGGGAGGGAGTTACAGAGATAAGGAGGGGTGTAGGGCTGGAGGAGGTTACAGGGATAGGGAGGGGTGTAGGGGCTGGAGGAGGTTACAGAGATAGGGAGGGGTGTAGGGGCTGGAGGAGGTTACAGAGATAGGGAGGGGTGTAGGGACTGGAGGAGATTACGGAGATAGGGAGGGGTGTAGGGACTGGAGGAGATTACGGACATAGGGAGGGGTGTTAAGGTTGGAGCAGGTTACAGAGATAGGGAGGGGTGTTGGGGCTGGAGGAGGTTACAGAGATAGGGAGGGTTGTAGATGCTGGAGGAGTTTACAGAGATAGGGAGGGGTTTAGTGGCTGGAGGAGGTTACATAGATAGGGATGGTGTAGGGGCTGGAGGAGGTTACAGAGTTAGGGAGGTGTGTAGGGGTTGGAGGAGGTTACAGAGATAGGGAGGTGTGTAGGGGTTGGAGGTGGTTACAGGTAGGGAGGAGTGTAGGGGCTGGAGGAAGTTACAGAGATATGGAGAGGTCTAGGGGCTGGAGGAGGTTACAGAGATAGGGAGGGGTGAGAGGCTGGAGGAGGTTACAGAGATAGGGATGGGAGTAGGAGCCGGAGGAGGTTACAAAGGTAGGGAGGGGGGTAGGGGCTGGAGGAGGTTACAGACATAGGGAGCGGTGTAGGGATTGGAGGAAGTTACAGAGATGGCGAGGGGTGTATGGACTGGAGGAGGTTACAGAGATAGGGAGGTGTGTAGGGGCTGGAGGTGGTTACAAAGATAGGGGTGGGGGGAAGGGCTGAAGGGGGTTACAGAAATAGGGAGGGAGTTATAGAGATAGTGAGCGGTGTAGGGCTGGAGGGGGTTACAGATAGGGAGCGGTGTAGGGGCATGAGGAGGTTACAGAGATAGGGAGGGGTGTAGGGGCTGGAGGATTTTACAGAGATAGGGAGTGGTGAGAGGCTGGAGGAGGTTTCAGAGATGGGAGGGGCGTTACAGAGATGGGGAGGGGTGATATGCGGGAGGAAGTTACAGAGATAGGGCGGGATGTAGAGTCTGGAAGCTGTTACAGAGTTAGGGAAGTGTGTAGGGGCTGATGGAGGTTACAGAGATTGGGAGGAATGAGAGGCTGGAGGGTGTTAGAGAGATAGTGAGGGAGTTATAGTGATGATGAGCTGTGTAGGTCTGGAGGAGGTTACAGATAGTGAGGGGTGTACAGGCATGAGGAGGTTACAGAGATAGCGACGGATGTAGGTGCTGGAGGAAGTTACAGAGATAGAGAGCGGTGTAGGGGCTGGAGGAAGGTACAGAGATAGGGAGGGGTGTAGGGGCTGGAGGAAGTTACAGAGATAGGGAGGGGTGTAGGGGCTGGAGGAAGTTACAGAGATAGGGAGGGGTGGAGGGGCTGGAGGAGGTTACAGAGATAGGGAGGGTTGTAGATGCAGGAGGAGGTTGAAGAGATACAGAGGTTTGAAGGGGTTGGAGGTGGTTACAGAGATAGGGACGGGTCTAGGGACTGGAGGAGGTTACAGAGATAGGTAGGGGTGAGAGGCAGGAGGAGGTTACAGAGATAGGGAGGTGTGTAGGGGCTGGAGGTGGTTACAGAGATAGGGAGGGGTGTAGGAGCCGGAGGATTTTACAGAGATAAGGAGGGGTGTAGGGGCTGGAGGAGGTTACAGAGATAGGGAGGCGTGTAGGGGCTGGAGGAGGTTACAGAGATAGGGAGGGGTGTAGGGACTGGAGGAGATTACGGAGATAGGGAGGGGTGTAGGGACTGGAGGAGATTACGGACATAGGGAGGGGTGTTAAGGTTGGAGCAGGTTACAGAGATAGGGAGGGGTGTTGGGGCTGGAGGAGGTTACAGAGATAGGGAGGGTTGTAGATGCTGGAGGAGTTTACAGAGATAGGGAGGGGTTTAGTGGCTGGAGGAGGTTACATAGATAGGGATGGTGTAGGGGCTGGAGGAGGTTACAGAGTTAGGGAGGTGTGTAGGGGTTGGAGGAGGTTACAGAGATAGGGAGGTGTGTAGGGGTTGGAGGTGGTTACAGGTAGGGAGGAGTGTAGGGGCTGGAGGAAGTTACAGAGATATGGAGAGGTCTAGGGGCTGGAGGAGGTTACAGAGATAGGGAGGGGTGAGAGGCTGGAGGAGGTTACAGAGATAGGGATGGGAGTAGGAGCCGGAGGAGGTTACAAAGATAGGGAGGGGTGTAGGGGCTGGAGGAGGTTACAGACATAGGGAGCGGTGTAGGGATTGGAGGAAGTTACAGAGATGGGGAGGGGTGTATGGACTGGAGGAGGTTACAGAGATAGGGAGGGGTGCGAGGCTGGAGGAGGTTACAGAGTTAGGGAGAGTTGTATGAGCCCGACGATGTTACAGAGATTGGGAGGGGTGTAGGGGCTGGAGGGGGTTACAGAGATAGGAAGTTACAGAGATAGGGAGGGAGTTACAGAGATAAGGAGAGGTGTAGGGCTGGAGGAGGTTACAGAGATAGGGAGGGGTGTAGGGGCTGGAGGAGGTTACAGAGATAGGGAGGGGTGTAGGGCTGGAGGTCGTTACAGAGATAGGGAGGGGTGTACGGGCTGGAGAAGCTTACAGAGATAGCGAGGGGTGTAGGGGTTGGAGCAGGTTACAGAGATAGGGAGGGGCGTAGGGGCTGGAGGAGGTTACAGAGATAGAGAAGGGTGTAGGGTGCAGCACAACAGCAAATGCGGACTTTCTTAGTAGTGCAGCACACCCCCAATTATTGACCCTCCAATACTGCAGCATACCGTCAATTACTGACACTCCAATAGTGCAGAATACCCTCAATTACTGACACTCCAATCATGCAGCACACCCTCAATTACTGACACGCCAATAGTGCAGCATACCCTCAATTACAGACAGTCAGATAGTGCAGCACGCCCCTCAATTACAGACACTCAGATAGTGCAGAATACTGTAAATTACTGACACACCAATAGTGCAGTACACCCTCAATAACTGACACACCAATAGTGCAGCACACCCCCAATTATTGACCCTCCAATAGTGCAGCATACCGTCAATTACTGACACTGCAAAGGGTAGCACCCCTCAATTACTGACACTCAATAGTGCAGCATACCCTCAATTACTGACACTCCAATCGTGCAGCACAGCCTCAATTACTGACACTCCAATCGTGCAGCATACCCTCAATTACTGACACTCGAATAGTGCAGCACACCCTCAATTACTGACCCTGCAATAGTGCACCCCACCCTCAATTACTGACACTCCAAGAGTGCAGCACACCCTCAATTACTGACACACCTATTGTGCAGCATATCCTCAATTATTTACAATCCAATACTTCAGCACACCCACAACTACCGACGACCAATCATGCAGCACACCCTCAATTACTGAAATGCAAGTAGTGCAGCAGACACTCAGTTACTTATGCTCCAATATTGAAGCACATTGTCAATTCCTGACAATCCACTAGTGCAGCCGGAGGAGGTTCCAGATAGAAGGAGGGTTTAGGATCTGGAGGAGATTACAGAGATAGGAAGGTTTGTAGGAGCAGGAGGAGGATACTGAGTTGGGGAGGGTTGTTGGGTCTGGAGTAGGTTACAGAGATCGGGTGGGTTGTGGAGATGGAGGAGTTTACAGAGATAGGGAGGGTTGTAGGGAGTGGAGGAGTTCACAGAGATCAGGAGGGTTGTAGGGGCTGTAGGAGTATACAGAGATAGGGAGGGATGTAGGATCTGGAGGAGATTACAGAGATAGGGAGTGGTGTAGCGGTTGAAGGAGGTTACAGAAACAGGGAGAGGTTTAGGTGCTGGAGGAGGTTACAGAGATAGGGAGGGCTGAAGGGGCTGGAGGATATTACGGCAATAGGGATGGGTGTAGGGGCTGGAGGAGGTTACAGAGATAGGGAGGTGTGTAGGGGCTGGAGGTGGTTCCAGAGATAGGGAGGGGTGTAGGAGCCGGAGGATTTTACAGAGATAAGGAGGGGTGTAGGGGCTGGAGGAGGTTACAGAGATAGGGAAGCGTGTAGGGGCTGGAGGAGGTTACAGAGATAGGGAGGGGTGTAGGGACTGGAGGAGATTACGGAGATAGGGAGGGATGTAGGGACTGGAGGAGATTACGGAGATAGGGAGGGGTGTTAAGGTTGGAGCAGGTTACAGAGATAGGGAGGGGTGTTGGGGCTGGAGGAGGTTACAGAGATAGGGAGGGTTGTAGATGCTGGAGGAGTTTACAGAGATAGGGAGGGGTTTAGTGGCTGGAGGAGGTTACATAGATAGGGATGGTGTTGGGGCTGGAGGAGGTTACAGAGTTAGGGAGGTGTGTAGGGGTTGGAGGAGGTTACAGAGATAGGGAGGTGTGTAGGGGTTGGAGGTGGTTACAGGTAGGGAGGAGTGTAGGGGCTGGAGGAAGTTACAGAGATATGGAGAGGTCTAGGGGCTGGAGGAGGTTACAGAGATAGGGAGGGGTGAGAGGCTGGAGGAAGTTACAGAGATAGGGATGGGAGTAGGAGCCGGAGGAGGTTACAAAGGTAGGGAGGGGTGTAGGGGCTGGAGGAGGTTACAGACATAGGGGGCGGTGTAGGGATTGGAGGAAGTTACAGAGATGGGGAGGGGTGTATGGACTGGAGGAGGTTACAGAGATAGGGAGGGGTGCGCGGCTGGAGGAGGTTACAGAGTTAGGGAGAGTTGTATGAGCCCGACGATGTTACAGAGATTGGGAGGGGTGTAGGTGCTGGAGGGGGTTACAGAGATAGGAAGTTACAGAGATAGGGAGGGAGTTACAGAGATAAGGAGAGGTGTAGGGCTGGAGGAGGTTACAGAGATAGGAAGGGGTGTAGGGGCTGGAGGAGGTTACAGAGATAGGGAGGGGTGTAGGGCTGGAGGTCGTTACAGAGGTAGGGAGGGGTGTACGGGCTGGAGAAGCTTACAGAGATAGCGAGGGGTGTAGGGGTTGGAGCAGGTTACAGAGATAGGGAGGGGCGTAGGGGCTGGAGGAGGTTACAGAGATAGGGAAGGGTGTAGGGTGCAGCACAACAGCAAATGCGGACTTTCTTAGTAGTGCAGCACACCCCCAATTATTGACCCTCCAATAGTGTAGCATACCGTCAATTACTGACACTCCAATAGTGCAGAATACCCTCAATTACTGACACTCCAATCATGCAGCACACCCTCAATTACTGACACGCCAATAGTGCAGCATACCCTCTATTAATGACACTCCAATAGTGCAGCACGCCCCTCAATTACAGACACTCAGATAGTGCAGAATACTGTAAATTACTGACACACCAATAGTGCAGCACACCCCCAATTATTGACCCTCCAATAGTGCAGCATACCGTCAATTACTGACACTGCAAAGGGTAGCACCCCTCAATTACTGACACTCAATAGTGCAGCATACCCTCAATTACTGACACTCCAATCGTGCAGCACACCCTCAATTACTGACACTCCAATCGTGCAGCATACCCTCAATTACTGACACTCGAATAGTGCAGCACACCCTCAATTACTGACCCTGCAATAGTGCACCACAATCTCAATTACTGACACTCCAATAGTGCACCCCACCCTCAATTACTGACACTCCAAGAGTGCAGCACACCCTCAATTACTGACACACCTATTGTGCAGCATATCCTCAATTATTTACAATCCAATACTTCAGCACACCCACAATTACCGACGACCAATCATGCAGCACACCCTCAATTACTGAAATGCAAGTAGTGCAGCAGACACTCAGTTACTTATGCTCCAATATTGAAGCACATTGTCAATTCCTGACAATCCACTAGTGCAGCCGGAGGAGGTTCCAGATAGAAGGAGGGTTTAGGATCTGGAGGAGATTACAGAGATAGGAAGGTTTGTAGGAGCAGGAGGAGGATACTGAGTTGGGGAGGGTTGTTGGGTCTGGAGGAGGTTACAGAGATCGGGTGGGTTGTGGAGATGGAGGAGTTTACAGAGATAGGGAGGGTTGTAGGGAGTGGAGGAGTTCACAGAGATCAGGAGGGTTGTAGGGGCTGTAGGAGTATACAGAGATAGGGAGGGATGTAGGATCTGGAGGAGATTACAGAGATAAGGAGTGGTGTAGCGGTTGAAGGAGGTTACAGAAACAGGGAGAGGTTTAGGTGCTGGAGGAGGTTACAGAGATAGGGAGTGCTGAAGGGGCTGGAGGATATTACAGCAATAGGGATGGGTGTAGGGGCTGGAGGAGGTTACAGAGATAGGGAGGTGTGTAGGGGCTGGAGGTGGTTCCAGAGATGGGAGGGGTGTAGGAGCCGGAGGATTTTACAGAGATAAGGAGGGGTGTAGGGGCTGGAGGAGGTTACAGAGATAGGGAGGCGTGTAGGGGCTGGAGGAGGTTACAGAGATAGGGAGGGGTGTAGGGACTGGAGGAGATTACGGAGATAGGGAGGGGTGTAGGGACTGGAGGAGATTACGGAGATAGGGAGGGGTGTTAAGGTTGGAGCAGGTTACAGAGATAGGGAGGGATGTTGGGGCTGGAGGAGGTTACAGAGATAGGGCGGGAGTTACAGAGGTAGGGAGCGGTGTGATTCTGGAGAGCGTTACAGAGATAGGGAGGGGGGTAGGAGGCGGAGGACGTTACAGAGATAGGGAGGTGTGTAGGGGCTGGAGGTGGTTACAAAGATAGGGGTGGGGGGAAGGGCTGGAGGAGGTTACAGAAATAGGGAGGGATTTATAGAGATAGCGAGCGGTGTAGGGCTGGAGGGGGTTACAGATAGGCAGCAGTGTAGGGGCTGGAGGATGTTACAGAGATAGGGAGGGTTGTAGGGGCTGGAGGAGGTTACAGAGATATGGATGGGTGTAGGGGCTGGAGGAGGTTACAGAGATAGGGAGGGGTGTTAAGGTTGGAGCAGGTTACAGAGATAGGGAGGGGTGTTGGGGCTGGAGGAGGTTACAGAGATAGGGAGGGTTGTAGATGCTGGAGGAGTTTACAGAGATAGGGAGGGGTTTAGTGGCTGGAGGAGATTACATAGATAGGGATGGTGTAGGGGCTGGAGGAGGTTACAGAGTTAGGGAGGTGTGTAGGGGTTGGAGGAGGTTACAGAGATAGGGAGGTGTGTAGGGGTTGGAGGTGGTTACAGGTAGGGAGGGGTGTAGGAGCTGGAGGATTTTACAGAGATATGGAGAGGTGTAGGGTCTGTAGCGGGTTACAGAGATAGGGAGGGAGTTACAGAGATATGGAGGTGTGTAGGGCTGGAGGAGGATACAGGGATAGGGCGGGAGTTACAGAGGTAGGGAGCGGTGTGATTCTGGAGAGCGTTACAGAGATAGGGAGGGGGGTAGGAGGCGGAGGACGTTACAGAGATAGGGAGGTGTGTAGGGGCTGGAGGTGGTTACAAAGATAGGGGTGGGGGGAAGGGCTGGAGGAGGTTACAGAAATAGGGAGGGAGTTATAGAGATAGCGAGCGGTGTAGGGCTGGAGGGGGTTACAGATAGGCAGCAGTGTAGGGGCTGGAGGATGATACAGAGATAGGGAGGGTTGTAGGGGCTGGAGGAGGTTACAGAGATATGGATGGGTGTAGGGGCTGGAGGAGGTTACAGAGATAGGGGGTGTTGTAGGGGCTGGAGGAGGTTACGCAGATAGGGAGGGTTGTAGTAGCCGGCGGAGATTACACAGACAGGGAGGGGTGTAGGGGTTGGAGGAGGTTACAGAGATAGGGAGTGGTGTAGGTGCTGGAGGAAGTTACAGAGATAGGGAGGGGTGTAGGGGCTGGAGGAAGTTACAGAGATAGGGAGGGGTGTAGGGGCTGGAGGAAGTTACAGAGATAGGGAGGGGTGTAGGGGCTGGAGGAAGTTACAGAGATAGGGAGGGGTGTAGGGGCTGGAGGAAGTTACAGAGATAGGGAAGGGTGTAGGGGCTGGAGGAGGTTACAGAGATAGGGAGGGTTGTAGGGACTGGTGGAGGTTACAGAGATAGGGAATGGTGTAGGGGCTGGAGGATTTTACAGAGATAGGGAGGGGTGAAGGGGCTGGAGGAGGTTACAGAGTTAGGGAGGTTTGTAGGGGCTGGTGGATGTTACAGAGATAGGGAGGGGTGTAGGGGCTGGAGGAGGTTACAGAGATAGGGAGGGGTGTAGGGGCTGGAGGGGGTTACAGAGATAGAGAGTGATGCGAGGCTGGAGGAGGTTAAAGAGTTAGGGAGAGGTGTATGAGGCCGAGGAGGTTACAGAGATTGGGAGGGGTGTAGGGGCTGGAGGGTGTTACAGAGATAGGAAGTTACAGAGATAGGGAGGGAGTTACAGAGATAAGGAGGGGTGTAGGGCTGGAGGAGGTTACAGGGATAGGGAGGGGTGTAGGGGCTGGAGGAGGTTACAGAGATAGGGAGGGGTGTTGGGCTGGAGGTGGTTACAGAGATAGGGAGGGGTGTACGGGCTGGAGAAGCTTACAGAGATAGCGAGGGGTGTAGGGGTTGGAGCAGGTTACAGAGATAGGGAGGGGCGTAGGGGCTGGAGGAGGTTACAGAGATAGGGAGGGGTGTAGGGGCTGGAGGAGTTTACAGAGATACGGAGGGGTGTAGGGGTTGGAGGAGGTTACAGAGATATGGAGGGGTCTAAGGACTGGTGGAGGTTACAGAGATAGGGAGGTGTGTAGGGTGCAGCGCAACCTCAAATGCCGCCTTTCTTAGTAGTGCAGCACACCCCCAATTATTGACCCTCCAATAGTGCAGCATACCGTCAATTACTGACACTCCAATAGTGCAGGATACCCTCAATTACTGACACTCCAATAGTGCAGAATACCCTCAATTACTGACACTCCAATACTGCAGCAAACCCTGAATTACTGACCCTGCAATAGTGCAGCACACCCTCAATTACTGACACTCCAATTGTGCAGCACACCCTCAATTACTGACACACCTATTGTGCAGCATATCCCCAATTATTTACAATCCAATACTTCAGCACACCCACAATTACTGACGACCAATCATGCAGCCCACCCTCAATTACTGACATGCAAGTAGTGCAGCAGACACTCAGTTACTTATACTCCAATATTGAAGCACACTGTCAATTCCTGACAATCCATTAGTGCAGCCGGAGGAGGTTCCAGATATCAGGAGGGTTTAGGATCTGGAGGAGATTACAGAGATAGGAAGGTTTGTAGGAGCAGGAGGAGGACACTGATTTGCGGAGGGTTGTTGGGTCTGGAGGACATTACAGAGATCGGGTGGGTTGTGGAGAGTGGAGGAGTTTACAGAGATAGGGAGTGTTGTAGGGAGTGGAGGAGTTTACAGAGATCAGGAGGCTTGTAGGTGCTGTAGGAGTATACAGAGATAGGGAGGGATGTAGATCTGGAGGAGATTACAGAGATAAGGAGTGGTGTAGGGGCTGAAGGAGGTTACAGAAACAGGGAGAGGTTTAGGTGCTGGAGGAGGTTACAGAGATAGGGAGGGCTGAAGGTGCTGGAGAAGGTTACAGAGAAAGGGAGGGTTGTAGGGGCTGGAGGAGGTTACAGAGATAGGGAGGGCTGTAGGGGCAGGAGGAGATTACGGCGATAGGGATGGGTGTAGGGGCTGGAGGAGGTTACAGAGATAGGGAAGTGTGTAGGGGTTGGAGGTGGTTCCAGAGATAGGGAGGGGTGTAGGAGCCGGAGGATTTTACAGAGATAGGGAGAGGTGTAGGGGCTGGAGGAGGTGACAGAGAAAGGGAGGGTTGTAGGGGCTGGAGGAGGTTACAGAGATAGGGAGGGGTGTAGGGACTGGAGGTGGTTACAGAGGTAAGGAGGGGTGTACGGCTGGAGGAGGATACAGGGATAGGGTGGGAGTTACAGAGGTAGGGAGCGGTGTGATTCTGGAGAGCGTTACAGAGATAGGGAGTGGTGTAGGAGGCGGAGGAGGTTACAGAGATAGGGAGGTGTGTAGGGGCTGGAGGTGGTTACAAAGATAGGGGTGGGGGGAAGGGCTGAAGGAGGTTACAGAAATAGGGAGGGAGTTATAGAGATAGTGAGCGGTGTAGGGCTGGAGGGGGTTACAGATAGGGAGCGGTGTAGGGGCATGAGGAGGTTACAGAGATAGGGAGGAGTGTAGGGGCTGGAGGAGTTTACAGATGTAGGGAGGGTTGTAGGGGCTGGAGGAGGTTACAGAGATAGGGAGGGGTGTAGGGGATGGAGGATTTTACAGAGATAGGGAGTGGTGAGAGGCTGGAGGAGGTTTCAGAGATGGGAGGGGCGTTACAGAGATGGGGAGGGGTGATATGCAGGAGGAAGTTACAGAGATAGGGCAGGATGTAGAGTCTGGAAGCTGTTACAGAGTTAGGGAATTGTGTAGGGGCTGATGGAGGTTACAGAGATAGGGAGGAATGAGAGGCTGGAGGGTGTTACAGAGATAGTGAGGGAGTTATAGTGATAATGAGCGGTGTAGGTCTGGAGGAGGTTACAGATAGTGAGGGGTGTACGGGCATGAGGAGGTTACAGAGGTAGCGAGGGGTGTAGGTGCTGGAGGAAGTTACAGAGATAGGGAGGGGTGTAGGGGCTGGAGCAAGGTACAAAGATAGGGAGGGGTGTAGGAGCTGGAGGAAGTTACAGAGATAGGGAGGGGTGTAGGGGCTGGAGGAAGTTACAGAAATAGGGAGGGGTGGAGGGGCTGGAGGAAGTTACAGAGATAGGGAGGGGTGTAGGGGCTGGAGGAGGTTACAGAGATAGGGAGGGTTGTAGACGCAGGAGGAGGTTGAAGAGATACAGAGGTTTGAAGGGGTTGGAGGAGGTTACAGAGATAGGGACGGGTCTAGGGACTGGAGGAGGTTACAGAGATAGGTAGGGGTGAGAGGCAGGAGGAGGTTACAGAGATAAGGAGAGGATTAGGAGCCGGAGGAGGTTACAAAGATAGAGAGGCGTGTAGTGGCTGGAGGAGGTACAGACATTGGGAGGGGTGTAGGGATTGGAGGAGGTTACTGAGATAGGGAGGGGTGTATGGACTGTAGGAGGTTACAGAGATAGGGAGGGGTGCGAGGCTGGAGGAGGTTAAAAAGTTAGGGAGAGGTGTAGGAGCCCGAGGAGGTTACAGAGATTGGGAGGGGTGTTGGGGCTGGAGGGGGTTACAGAGATAGGAAGTTACAGAGATTGGGAGGGAGTTATAGAGATAAGGAGGGGTGTACGGCTGGAGGAGGTTACAGAGATAGGGAGGGGTGTAGCGGCTGGAGGAGTTTACAGAGATAGGGAGGGGTGTAGGGCTGGAGGAGTTTAAAGAGATAGGGAAGGGTGTACGGGCTGGAGAAGCTTACAAAGATAGCGAGGCGTGTAGGGGTTGGAGCAGGTTACAGAGATCGGGAGGGGTGTAGGGGCTGGAGGAAGTTACAGAGATAGGGAGGGGTGTAGAAGCTGGAGGAGGTTGAAGAGATACAGAGGTTTGAAGGGGTTGGAGGAGGTTACAGAGATAGGGAGGGGACTAGGGATTGGAGCAGGTTACAGAGATAGGTAGGGATGAGAGGCTGGAGGAGGTTACAGAGATAGGGAGAGGATTAGGAGCCGGAAAAGGTTACAAAGATAGAGAGGCGTGTAGTGGCTGGAGGAGGTTACAGACATAGGGGTGGGGGTAGGGATTGGAGGAGATTTCTGAGATAGGGAGGGGTGTATGGACTGGAGGAGGTTACAGAGATAGGGAGGGGTGCGAGGCTGGTGGAGGTTACAGAGTTAGGGAGAGGTGTAGTAGCCCGAGGAGGTTACAGAGATTGGGAGGGGTGTAGGGGCTGGAGGGGGTTACAGAGATAGGAAGTTACAGAGATTGGGAGGGAGTTATAGAGATAAGGAGGGGTGTACGGCTGGAGGATGTTACAGAGATAGGGAGGGTTGTAGCGGCTGGATGAGGTTACAGAGATAGGGAGGGGTGTAGGGCTGGAGGAGTTTAAAGAGATAGGGAAGGGTGTACGGGCTGGAGAAGCATACAGAGATAGCGAGGGGTGTAGGGGTTGGAGCAGGTTACAGAGATAGGGAGGGGCGTAGGGGCTGTAGGAGGTTACAGAGTTAGTGAGGCGTGTAGGGGCTGGAGGATTTTACAGAGATAGGGAGGGGTCTAGGGAATGGTGGAGGTTACAGAGATAGGGAGGGGTGTAGGGGCTGGAGGAGGTTATAGAGATAGGAAGGTGTGTAGGGGCAGGAAGCTGTTAAGGAGGGTTCTAAGGGCTGGAGGAGGTTACAGAGATAGGGAGGGGTGTAGGGGCTGTAGGAGTTTACTGAGATAGGGAGAGATGTAGGATCTGGAGGAGATTACAGAGATAGGGAGTGGTGTAGGGACTGAAGGAGGTTACAGAAACAGGGAGAGGATTAGTTGCTGGAGGAGGTTACAGAGGTAGGGAGGGGTGTAGTGGCATGGAGGAGGTTACAGAGATAGGGTGGTTTGTAAGGGCTGGACAAAGTTATAGAGATAGGGTGGGGTGTAGTGAGTGGAGGAGGTTACAGAGATAGGGAGAGGTGCGAGGCTGGAGGAGGTTACAAAGTTAGGGAGAGGTGTAGGAGCCCGAGGAGGTTACAGAGATTGGGAGGGGTGTAGGGGCTGGAGGGGGTTACAGAGATAGGAAGTTACAGAGATTGGGAGGGAGTTATCGAGATAAGGAGGGGTGTACGGCTGGAGGAGGTTACAGAGATAGGGAGGGGTGTAGCGGCTGGAGGAGTTTACAGAGATAGGGAGGGGTGTAGGGCTGGAGGAGTTTAAAGAGATAGGGAAGGGTGTACGGGCTGGAGAAGCTTACAGAGATAGCGAGGCGTGTAGGGGTTGGAGCAGGTTACAGAGATCGGGAGGGGTGTAGGGGCTGGAGGAAGTTACAGAGATAGGGAGGGGTGTAGAAGCTGGAGGAGGTTGAAGAGATACAGAGGTTTGAAGGGGTTGGAGGAGGTTACAGAGATAGGGAGAGGATTAGGAGCCGGAAAAGGTTACAAAGATAGAGAGGCGTGTAGTGGCTGGAGGAGGTTACAGACATAGGGGTGGGGGTAGGGATTGGAGGAGATTTCTGAGATAGGGAGGGGTGTATGGACTGGAGGAGGTTACAGAGATAGGGAGGGGTGCGAGGCTGGTGGAGGTTACAGAGTTAGGGAGAGGTGTAGTAGCCCGAGGAGGTTACAGAGATTGGGAGGGGTGTAGGGGCTGGAGGGGGTTACAGAGATAGGAAGTTACAGAGATTGGGAGGGAGTTATAGAGATAAGGAGGGGTGTACGGCTGGAGGATGTTACAGAGATAGGGAGGGTTGTAGCGGCTGGATGAGGTTACAGAGATAGGGAGGGGTGTAGGGCTGGAGGAGTTTAAAGAGATAGGGAAGGGTGTACGGGCTGGAGAAGCATACAGAGATAGCGAGGGGTGTAGGGGTTGGAGCAGGTTACAGAGATAGGGAGGGGCGTAGGGGCTGTAGGAGGTTACAGAGTTAGTGAGGCGTGTAGGGGCTGGAGGATTTTACAGAGATAGGGAGGGGTCTAGGGAATGGTGGAGGTTACAGAGATAGGGAGGGGTGTAGGGGCTGGAGGAGGTTATAGAGATAGGAAGGTGTGTAGGGGCAGGAAGCTGTTAAGGAGGGTTCTAAGGGCTGGAGGAGGTTACAGAGATAGGGAGGGGTGTAGGGGCTGTAGGAGTTTACTGAGATAGGGAGAGATGTAGGATCTGGAGGAGATTACAGAGATAGGGAGTGGTGTAGGGACTGAAGGAGGTTACAGAAACAGGGAGAGGATTAGTTGCTGGAGGAGGTTACAGAGGTAGGGAGGGGTGTAGTGGCATGGAGGAGGTTACAGAGATAGGGTGGTTTGTAAGGGCTGGACAAAGTTATAGAGATAGGGTGGGTTGTAGTGAGTGGAGGAGGTTACAGAGATAGGGAGAGGTGCGAGGCTGGAGGAGGTTACAAAGTTAGGGAGAGGTGTAGGAGCCCGAGGAGGTTACAGAGATTGGGAGGCGTGTAGGGGCTGGAGGGGGTTACAGAGATAGGAAGTTACAGAGATTGGGAGGGAGTTATCGAGATAAGGAGGGGTGTACGGCTGGAGGAGGTTACAGAGATAGGGAGGGGTGTAGCGGCTGGAGGAGTTTACAGAGATAGGGAGGGGTGTAGGGCTGGAGGAGTTTAAAGAGATAGGGAAGGGTGTACGGGCTGGAGAAGCTTACAGAGATAGCGAGGCGTGTAGGGGTTGGAGCAGGTTACAGAGATCGGGAGGGGTGTAGGGGCTGGAGGAAGTTACAGAGATAGGGAGGGGTGTAGAAGCTGGAGGAGGTTGAAGAGATACAGAGGTTTGAAGGGGTTGGAGGAGGTTACAGAGATAGGGAGGGGACTAGGGATTGGAACAGGTTACAGAGATAGGTAGGGATGAGAGGCTGGAGGAGGTTACAGAGATAGGGAGAGGATTAGGAGCCGGAAGAGGTTACAAAGATAGAGAGGCGTGTAGTGGCTGGAGGAGGTTACAGACATAGGGATGGGGGTAGGGATTGGAGGAGATTTCTGAGATAGGGAGGGGTGTATGGACTGGAGGAGGTTACAGAGATAGGGAGGGGTGCGAGGCTGGTGGAGGTTACAGAGTTAGGGAGAGGTGTAGTAGCCCGAGGAGGTTACAGAGATTGGGAGGGGTGTAGGGGCTGGAGGGGGTTACAGAGATAGGAAGTTACAGAGATTGGGAGGGAGTTATAGAGATAAGGAGGGGTGTACGGCTGGAGGATGTTACAGAGATAGGGAGGGGTGTAGCGGCTGGAGGAGGTTACAGAGATAGGGAGGGGTGTAGGGCTGGAGGAGTTTTAAGAGATAGGGAAGGGTGTACGGGCTGGAGAAGCATACAGAGATAGCGAGGGGTGTAGGGGTTGGAGCAGGTTACAGAGATAGGGAGGGGCGTAGGGGCTGTAGGAGGTTACAGAGTTAGTGAGGGGTGTAGGGGCTGGAGGATTTTACAGAGATAGGGAGGGGTCTAGGGAATGGTGGAGGTTACAGAGATAGGGAGGGGTGTAGGGGCTGGAGGAGGTTATAGAGATAGGAAGGTGTGTAGGGGCAGGAAGCTGTTAAGGAGGGTTCTAAGGGCTGGAGGAGGTTACAGAGATAGGGAGGGGTGTAGGGGCTGTAGGAGTTTACTGAGATAGGGAGAGATGTAGGATCTTGGGGAGATTACAGAGATAGGGAGTGGTGTAGGGACTGAAGGAGGTTACAGAAACAGGGAGAGGATTAGTTGCTGGAGGAGGTTACAGAGGTAGGGAGGGGTGTAGTGGCATGGAGGAGGTTACAGAGATAGGGTGGTTTGTAAGGGCTGGACAAAGTTATAGAGATAGGGTGGGTTGTAGTGAGTGGAGGAGGTTACAGAGATAGGGACGGATGTAGGTGGCTGGAGGTGGTTACAGAGATATGGAGGTGTGTAGGGGCTGGAGGAGATTACAGAGATAGGGTTGGGTGTAAATGGCTGGAGGTGGTTACAGTGATAGGGAGGTGTGTACATCTGGAGGAGTTTACAGAGATAGGAGAGATGTAGGGGCTGGATGAGTTTACAGATTTAGGGATGGGTGTAGGTGCTGGAGGAGATTACAGAGATAGGGATGGGTGTAGGTGCTCGAGGAGGTTACAGAAATAAGGAGGGGTGCAGGGGCTGTACGAGGTTTCTGAGATAGGGATGGGTATAAGGTGCTGGAGGAGGTTACAGAGATAGGGAGGTTTGTAAGGGCTGGAGCAGGTTACAGAGATAGGGAGGTTTGTAGTGAGTGGAGGAGGTTACGGAGAAAGGGAGGGTTGTAGGGAGTGGACGACATTGCAGACAGAGGGAGGGTTGTAGGAGCTGGAGAATTTTACAGAGATAGGGATGCGGTGCAGGGGCTGGAGGAGGTTACAGAAATACGGAGGTGTGTCGGGTCTGGATGAGGTTACAGAGAAAGGAAGGGGTGCGAGGCTGGAGGAGGTTACAGAGATAGGAAGTTACAGAGATAGGGAGGGAGTTACAGAGATAAGGAGGGTTGTAGAGCTGGAGGAGGTTACAGAGATAGGGAGGGGTGTAGGAGGTGGAGGAGGTTACAGAGATAGGGAGGGGTGTAGGGGCTGGAGGAGATTACAGAGATAGGGAGGTGTGTATGGGTTGGAGAAGCTTACAGATTTAGGGATTGGTGTAGAGTTTGGAGCAGGTTACAGAGATAGAGAGGGGCGTAGGGGCTGGAGGAGTTTACAGAGATAGGGAGGGAGTTACAGAGCTGAGGAGGGATGTAGGGCTGGAGGATGTTACAGAGATAGGGAGGGAGTTAAAGAGATAGGGAGGGGTGAGAGGCTGGAGAGCGTTACAGAGATAGGGAGGAGTGTAGGAGCCGGAGGATGTTACAGAGATAGGGCGGGTTGTCGGGATTGGAGGAGGTTACAGAGATAGGGAGGGGTGTAGGGACTATAGGAAGTTACAGAGATAGGGAGGGGTGAGAGGCTGGAGGAGGTTACAGTGATAGGGAGAGGAGTAGGTGCCAGAGGATGCTACAAAGATAGGGAGGGTTGTACGGGCTGGAGGAGGTTACAGACATAGGGAGGAGTGTAGGGATTGGAGGAGGTTACAGAGATAGGGAGGGGTGTAGGGACTGGAGGAGGTTACAGAGATTGGAAAGGGTGCGAGGCTGGAGGAGGTTACAGAGTTAGGGAGAGGTGTAGCAGATGGAGGAGGTTACAGAGGTAGGGAGGGGTGTAGGGGCTGGAGGAGGTTACAGAGATACAGAGGGGTGTAGGTGCTGGAGGAGGTTACAGAGATAGGGAGCGATAAGAGGCTGGAGGAGGTTACAGAGATATGGAGGGGCGTAGGGGCTGGAGGAGGTTACAGAGATAGGGTGGGATGTAGGGGCTGGATGGGGTTACAGAGATAGGAAGTTACAGAGATAGGGAGGGAGTTACAGAGATAAGGAGTGGTGTAGGGCTGGAGGAGGTTACAGAGATAGGGAGGGGTGTTGGGTCTGGAGGAGGTTACAGAGATAGGGAGGGGTGTAGGGGCTGGAGCAGGTTACAGAGATATGGAGGCGCGTAGGGGCTGGAGGAGGTTACAGAGATAGGGAGGGTTGTAGGGGCTGGATGGGGTTACAGAGATAGGAAGTTATAGAGATAGGGAGGGAGTTACAGAGATAAGGAGGGGTGTAGGGCTGGAGGAGGTTACAGAGATAGGGAGGGGTGTAGTGGCTGCAGGAGGGTACAGAGATAGGGAGGGGTGTAGGGGCAGGAGGAGTTTACAGAGATAGGGAAGGGTGTACGGGCTGGCGAAGTTTACAGAGATACGGAGGGGCGTAGGGGCTGGAAAACGTTAAAGAGATAGGGAGGTTGTAGGGGCTGGAGGAGGTTACAGAGTTGGGGAGGGGTATAGGGGCCGGAGGATGTTACAGAGATAGGGAGGGGTGTAGTGGCTGGAGGATGTTACAGAGATACGGAGATGTGTAGGTTTTGGAGGAGGTTACAGATATAGGGAAGTGTGTATGGTTTGGAGGAGGTTACTGAGATAGGGAGGTGTGTAGGGGTTGGAGGAGGTTACAGAGATAGTGAGGGGTGTAGGAGCCGGAGGAGGTTACAGAGATAGGGAGAGGTGAAGGGGCTGGAGGAGGTTAGAGATAGGGAGGGGAGTACGGGCATGAGTAGGTTACAGAGATAGGGAGGATTGTAGATGCTGCCGGGTATTACAGAGATATGGAGGGTTGTAGGGGATCTAGGAGGTTACAGAGATAGGGAGGGGTGTAGGGACTGGAGGATATTACAGAGCTAGGGAGGGTTGTACCGGCTGGAGAAGCTTACAGAGATCGGGAGGTGTGTAAGGGTTGGAGCAGGTTACAGAGATAGGGAGGGGCGTAGGGGCTGGAGGATGTTACAGAGATAGGGAGGGGTGTTGCGGCTGGAGCAGGTTACGGAGATAGGAAAGGGCGTAGGTGCTGGAGCAGGTTACAGAGATATGGAGGGGTGTTTTGGCAGGAGGAAGTTACAGAGTTAGGGAGGGGTGTAGGGGCCGGAAGAGGTTACAGAGATAGGGAGTGGTGTAGAGGTTGGAGCAGGTTACAGAGATAGTGAGGGGCGTAGGGGCTTGAGGAGGTTACAGTGATAGGGAGGGGTGTAGGGGCTGGATGAGGTTACAGAGTTAGGGATGGTTGTAGGGGCTGGAGGAGGTTACAGAGATAGGGAGGTTGTAGGGGCTGGAGGAGGTTACAGAGTTAGGGAGGGGTATCGGGGCTGGAGCGGGTTACAAAGATAGGGAGGGGTGTAGGGGCTGGAGCTGCTTATAGAGATAGGTAGGTTTGAGAGTCTGGAGGATGTTATAGGGGGAGGTAGGGGTGAGAGGCTGGAGGAGGTTACAGACATAGGGAGGGTTGTAGGGGCTGGATGGGGTTACAGAGATAGGATGTTATAGAGATAGGGAGGGAGTTACTGAGATAAGGAGGGGTGTAGGGCTGGAGGAGGTTACAGAGCTAGGGAGGGGTGTAGGGGCTGGAGGAGTTTACAGAGATAGGGAAGCGTTTACCGGCTGGCGAAGTTTACAGAGTTAGGGAGGGGCGTAGGGGCTGGAGGAGGTTACAGAGTTAGGGATTTTGTAGCGGCTGGAGGAGGTTACAGAGTTAGGGAGGGGTATAGGGGCCGGAGGATGTTACAGAGATAGGGTGGGGTGTAGTGGCTGGAGGATGTTACAGAGATACGGACGTGTGTAGGTGTTGGAGGAGGTTACAGATGTAGGGAAGTGTGTATGGTTTGGAGGAGGTTACATAGATAGGGAGGTGTGTAGGGGTTGGAGGAGGTTACAGAGATAGGGAGGGCTGTAGGAGCCGGAGGAGGTCCAGAGATAGGGAGAGGTGAAGGACCTGGAGGAGGTTAGAGATAGGGAGGGGTGTACGGGCATGAGGAGGTTGCAGAGTTATGGAGGGGTGTAGGGGCTCTAGGAGGTTACAGAGATAGGGAGGGGTGTAGGGACTGGAGGAGATTACAGAGATAGGGAGGGGTGTAGGGACTGGAGGAGATTACAGAGATAGGGAGGGGTGTTGAAAACAAAGAAAACTGCGGATGCTGGAAATCTAAAACAAAAACAGAATTACCTGGAAAAACTCAGTAGGTCTGGCAGCATCGGCGGAGGAGAAAAGAGTTGACGTTTCGAGTCCTCATGACCCTTCGACAGAACTTGATTTCGAGTCCAGGAAAGAGTTGAAATATAAGCTGGTTTAAGGTGTGTGGGGCGGGGGGGGGAAGGAGAGAGAGAGAGAGACAGAGGTGCTTGTGTAGACAAACAAGCAGTGATAGAAGCAGATCATCAAAAGATGTCAGTAACAATGGTACAAAAGAACACATAGGTGTTAAAGTTAAAGTTGGTGATATTATCTAAACGAATGTGCTAATTAAGAATGGATGGTAGGGCACTCAAGGTACAGCTCTAGTGGGGGTGGGGGGAGCATAAAGGATTTTAAAATATTTAAAAATAATGGAAATAGGTGGGAAAAGAAAAATCTATAAAATTTATAGGGAAAAAAAAAGGGGGAAAAAAGGGGGAAACAGAAAGGGGGTGGGGATGGGGGAGGGAGCTCACGACCTAAAGTTATTGAATTCAATATTCAGACCGGAAGGCTGTAAGGTGCCTAGTCGGAAGATGAGGTGTTGTTCCTCCAGTTTGCGTTGGGCTTCACTGGAACAATGCAGTAAGCCAAGGACAGACATGTGGGCAAGAGAGCAGGGTGGAGTGTTAAAATGGCAAGCCACAGGGAGGTTTGGGTCATTCTTGCGGACAGACCGCAGGTGTTCTGCAAAGCGGTCGCCCAGTTTACGTTTGGTCTCTCCAATGTAGAGGAGACCACATTGGGAGCAACGAATGCAGTAGACTAAGTTGGGGGAAATGCAAGTGAAATGCTGCTTCACTTGAAAGGAATGTTTGGGCCCTTGGACGGTGAGGAGAGAGGAAGTGAAGGGGCAGGTGTTACATCTTTTGCGTGGGCATGGGGTGGTGCCATAGGAGGGGGTTGAGGAGTAGGGGGTGATGGAGGAGTGGACCAGGGTGTCCCGGAGGGAGCGATCTCTACGGAATGCCGATAAGGGGGGTGAAGGGAAGATGTGTTTGGTGGTGGCATCATGCTGGAGTTGGCGGAAATGGCGGAGGATGATCCTTTGAATGCGGAGGCTGGTGGGGTGATAAGTGAGGACAAGGGGGACCCTATCATGTTTCTGGGAGGGAGGAGAAGGCGTGAGGGCGGATGCGCGGGAGATGGGCCGGACACGGTTGAGGGCCCTGTCAACGACCGTGGGTGGAAAACCTCGGTTAAGGAAGAAGGAGGACATGTCAGAGGAACCGTTTTTGAAGGTAGCATCATCGGAACAGATGCGACGAAGGCGAAGGAACTGGGAGAATGGGATGGAGTCCTTACAGGAAGCGGGGTGTGAGGAGCTGTAGTCGAGGTAGCTGTGGGAGTCGGTGGGTTTGTAGTGGATATTGGTGGACAGTCTATCACCAGAGATTGAGACAGAGAGGTCAAGGAAGGGAAGGGAAGTGTCAGAGATGGACCACGTGAAAATGATGGAGGGGTGGAGATTGGAAGCAAAATTAATAAATTTTTCCAAGTCCCGACGAGAGCATGAAGCAGCACCGAAGTAATCATCGATGTATTTTAAAATCCTTTATGCTCCCCCCACCCCCACTAGAGCTGTACCTTGAGTGCCCTACCATCCATTCTTAATTAGCACATTCGTTTAGATAATATCACCAACTTTAACTTTAACACCTATGTGTTCTTTTGTACCATTGTTACTGACATCTTTTGATGATCTGCTTCTATCACTGCTTGTTTGTCTACACAAGCACCTCTGTCTCTCTCTCTCTCTCCTTCCCCCCCCCCCCCCACACACCTTAAACCAGCTTATATTTCAACTCTTTCCTGGACTCGAAATCAAGTTCTGTCGAAGGGTCATGAGGACTCGAAACGTCAACTCTTTTCTCCTCCGCCGATGCTGCCAGACCTACTGAGTTTTTCCAGGTAATTCTGTTTTTGTTTTAGATTTCCAGCATCCGCAGTTTTCTTTGTTTTCAACTCTGTGTTTAATTGACTGCCACTGCTCTTCAAGAAATGCCTATCTCCTTGAAGAAGTTCTGTTCCTCTCTGCGACAAGATTTCCGTATCTCTCTGTTGCCTTGTTCACCTTCTTTGCTTTCCATTTCCCTCCTAGTGTTTGACAAGGTGTTTACTAAAACCCGCTTTCACAGCCATATCTCCTTTCTCAGTGACTGCCTCCGTCTCCGACTTACCCCACGTGGATTTCAACTGAAATTCCACCCCTCATCTTTCGAACCCACCCAGGATTACCGGTATCTCCGGGACATAAAACGTTTCTCAGACTGCTGTTCCCGTCACATTCTGAAATCCACACTCAGTGCCATGCGCCGCCATATGAACACACTCGACCTTTCCCTCCAGCAGCACCGCCGTACCCTTTTTCAAAGCTGCGCGTGCCCCCAGTTTCATTTTATCCTTCGGCTCATCCGACGCCTCAACAAGAAACTTTTTCTCTTTCTCTCAACTGCTAAGGAACGCAAGCTCCAACAACTCATCGACACCAACACCCATCTAGGACCCTCCACCCCAGCCTGTCCCTCCGTCCCCACCCCATCTTCCAATCCCAGCCCCAGCCGTGTATTCACTATACCCCCTGACCTTCCCCTCTCCGATGCTGAACGTTCAGTGCTCAGCAAAGGACTTAGTTTCATACCCTTACGCCCTCACCTCAATGAATTTCGGGCTCGGCATGATGCTGAACTCTTCTTTCGCCGTCTTCGTCTCCGGGCTCACTTCTTTGGGCAGGAGTCCTCTCCCAGTTCAACAGATCCTTTTACCCATCTCCAATATTCTCCCTCCACCTGGACCCCTCCCTCTGGATTCTTACCTTCTCTTGATCTTTTCATTGAGAACTGTCGGCGCGACATTAGTCGTCTCAATTTCTCTGCTCCTCTCACCCATTCTAACCTGTCTCTCTCTGAACTTACTGCACTCCATTCTCTCAGGTCCAACCCTGACATTGTCATCAAACCCGCTGACAAGGGTGGTGCTGTTGTTGTCTGGCGCACTGACCTCTACCTCGCGGAGGCTGAGCGTCAACTCGCAGACACTTCCTCCTACCTCTCCCTGGACCATGACCCCACCACTGAACATCAAGCCATTGTTTCCAGGACTGTCACTGACCTCATCTCCTCTGGGGATCTCCCTCCCACAGCTTCCAACCTGATAGTCGCCCAACCTCGGACGGCCCGCTTCTATCTCCTACCCAAAATCCACAAACAGAACTGCCCTGGTAGACCGATCGTCTCAGCTTGCTCCTGCCCCACAGAACTCATTTCTCGTTATCTTGACTCCCTTCTCTCTCCCCTTGTCCAGTCCCTTCCCACCTACATCCGTGATTCCTCTGACACTTTACGTCACATCAACAATTTCCAGTTCCCTGGCTCCAACCGCTTCCTCTTCACCATGGACGTCCAATCCCTCTACACCTCCATCCCCCACCAGGATGGTCTGAGGGCCCTTAGCTTCTTCCTCGAACAGAGGCCCGAACAATCCCCATCCACCACTACTCTCCTCCGTCTGGCTGAACTTGTTCTCACGTTGAACAATTTCTCCTTCAACTCCTCTCACTTTCTCCAAATAAAAGGTGTGGCTATGGGTACCCGCATGGGCCCCAGCTATGCCTGTCTCTTTATGGGATATGTGGAACATTCCTTGTTGCAGTCCTACCCCGGCCCCCTTCCACAACTTTTTCTCCGGTACATCGATGATTACTTCGGTGCTGCTTCATGCTCTCGTCGGGACTTGGAAAAATTTATTAATTTTGCTTCCAATCTCCACCCCTCCATCATTTTCACGTGGTCCATCTCTGACACTTCCCTTCCCTTCCTTGACCTCTCTGTCTCAATCTCTGGTGATAGACTGTCCACCAATATCCACTACAAACCCACCGACTCCCACAGCTACCTCGACTACAGCTCCTCACACCCCGCTTCCTGTAAGGACTCCATCCCATTCTCCCAGTTCCTTCGCCTTCGTCGCATCTGTTCCGATGATGCTACCTTCAAAAACGGTTCCTCTGACATGTCCTCCTTCTTCCTTAACCGAGGTTTTCCACCCACGGTCGTTGACAGGGCCCTCAACCGTGTCCGGCCCATCTCCCGCGCATCCGCCCTCACGCCTTCTCCTCCCTCCCAGAAACATGATAGGGTCCCCCTTGTCCTCACTTATCACCCCACCAGCCTCCGCATTCAAAGGATCATCCTCCGCCATTTCCGCCAACTCCAGCATGATGCCACCACCAAACACATCTTCCCTTCACCCCCCTTATCGGCATTCCGTAGAGATCGCTCCCTCCGGGACACCCTGGTCCACTCCTCCATCACCCCCTACTCCTCAACCCCCTCCTATGGCACCACCCCATGCCCACGCAAAAGATGTAACACCTGCCCCTTCACTTCCTCTCTCCTCACCGTCCAAGGGCCCAAACATTCCTTTCAAGTGAAGCAGCATTTCACTTGCATTTCCCCCAACTTAGTCTACTGCATTCGTTGCTCCCAATGTGGTCTCCTCTACATTGGAGAGACCAAACGTAAACTGGGCGACCGCTTTGCAGAACACCTGCGGTCTGTCCGCAAGAATGACCCAAACCTCCCTGTGGCTTGCCATTTTAACACTCCACCCTGCTCTCTTGCCCACATGTCTGTCCTTGGCTTACTGCATTGTTCCAGTGAAGCCCAACGCAAACTGGAGGAACAACACCTCATCTTCCGACTAGGCACCTTACAGCCTTCCGGTCTGAATATTGAATTCAATAACTTTAGGTCGTGAGCTCCCTCCCCCATCCCCACCCCCTTTCTGTTTCCCCCTTTTTTCCCCCTTTTTTTTTTTTCCCTATAAATTTTATAGATTTTTCTTTTCCCACCTATTTCCATTATTTTTAAATATTTTAAAATCCTTTATGCTCCCCCCACCCCCACTAGAGCTGTACCTTGAGTGCCCTACCATCCATTCTTAATTAGCACATTCGTTTAGATAATATCACCAACTTTAACTTTAACACCTATGTGTTCTTTTGTACCATTGTTACTGACATCTTTTGATGATCTGCTTCTATCACTGCTTGTTTGTCTACACAAGCACCTCTGTCTCTCTCTCTCTCTCCTTCCCCCCCCCCCCCCACACACCTTAAACCAGCTTATATTTCAACTCTTTCCTGGACTCGAAATCAAGTTCTGTCGAAGGGTCATGAGGACTCGAAACGTCAACTCTTTTCTCCTCCGCCGATGCTGCCAGACCTACTGAGTTTTTCCAGGTAATTCTGTTTTTGTTTTAGGGAGGGGTGTACTGGTTGGAGAAGCTTACAGAGATCGGGAGGTGAGTAAGGGTTGGAGGAGGTTACAGAGATAGGGAGGGGTGTAGGGGCTGGAGCAGGTTACAGAGATAGGAATGGGCATAGGGGCTGGAGGAGGTTACAGTGATAGGGAGGGATGTAGGGGCTGGAGCAGGTTACAGAGATAGTGAGGGGTGTAGGGGTTGGAGCTGTTTACAGAGATTGTGAGGGGTGTAGCGGCTGGAGCAGGTTACAGACATATGGAGGGGTGTAGGGGCTGAAGGAAGTTACAGAGATAGGGAGGAGTGTAGGGGCCGGAGGAGGTTACAGAGATAGGGAGGGGTGTAGGGAATGGAGGAAATTACAGAGATAGTGAGGGGTGTACGTGATGGAGAAGCTTACGGAGATTGGGAGTGGTGTAAGGATTGGAGCAGGTTACAGAGATAAGGAGGGGCGTAGGGGCTGGAGTAGGTTACAGAGATACAGAGAGGTGTAGGGGCTGGAGTAGGTTACAGAGTTAGGGAGGGCTGTAGGGGCCGGAGGAGGTTACAGAGATAGGGAGGGTGTAGGGACTGGAAGATGTTACAGAGTTAGGGAAGTTTTTAGGGGCCGGAGGAGGTTACAGAGATAGGGGTGTAGGGGTTGGAGGAGGTTACAGATATAGGGAGGTGTGTTGGGGTTTGAGGTGGTTACAGAGATAGGGAGGTGTGTAGGTGTTGGAGGATATTACAGTGATAGGGAGGTGTGTAGGTGTTGGAGGAGGTTACAGAGATAGGGAGGTGTGTACGGGTTGGAGGTGGTTACAGAAATAGGGAGGGGTGTAGGTGCCGGAGGATGTTACAGAGATAGGGAGAGGTGTTGGGGCTGGAGGGGGTTACAGAGATAGGGAGGGTGTTACAGAGATAAGGAGGGGTGTAGGTCTGGAGGATGTTACAGAGATAGCGCGGGAGTTACAGAGATATGGAGCGGTGAGAGGCTGGAGAGCGTTACAGAGATAGGGAGGGGTGTTGGAGCTGGAGGAGGTTACAGAGATAGGAAGTGGTGTAGGGGCGGTAGGAAGTTACAGAAATAGGGAGGATTGTAGGGGCTGGAGGTGTTTACAGAGATAGGGAGAGGAGTAGGGGCCGGAGGAGTTTACAAAGAAAGGGAGGGGTGTAGGGGCTGCAGGAGGTTATAGAGATAGGTAAGGGTGAGAGGCTGGAGGAGGTTATAGAGATAGGTAGGGGTGAGAGGCTGGATGAGGTTACAGAGATAGGGAGAGGAGTAGGAGCCGGAGGAGGTTACAAAGATAGGGAGGGGTGTAGGGGCTGGAGGAGGTTACAGACATAGGGAGGGGTGAAGGGATTGGAGGAGGTTACAGAGATAGGGAGGGGTGTAGGGACTGGAGGAGGTTACAGAGATAGGGAGGGGTGCAAAGCTGGAGGAGGTTACAGAGTTAGTGAGAGTTTAGGATCCAGAAGAGGGTACAGCTATAGGGAGGGGTGTAGGGGTTGGAGGGGGTTACAGAGATAGGGAAGGAGTTACAGAGATAAGGAGGGGTGTAGGTCTGGAGGAGGTTACAGAGATAGGGAGGGGTGTAGGTTCTGGAGGAGGTTACAGAGATAGGGAGGGGTGTAGGGGCTGGCGACGCTTACAGAGATAGGGAGGGGTTTTGTGGTTGGAGCAGGTTACAAAGATAGGGAGGGTCATAGGGGCTGGAAGAGGTTACAGAGATAGGGAGGAAGTTACAGAGATAGGGACTGGTGTAGTAGCCGGAGGATGTTACAGAGATAGGGAGGGGTGTAGGGATTGAAGGAGGTTACAGAGATAGGGAGGGGTGTAGGGGCTGGAGGAGTTTTCAGAGATAGGGAGGGGCGAGAGGCTGGAGGAGGTTACAGAGATAGGGAGAGGTGTAGGAGACGGAGGAGGTTACTGAGATAGGGAGGGTTGTAGGGGCTGGATGGGGTTACAGAGATAGGTACTTACAGAGATAGGGAGGGAGTTACAGAGGTAAGGAGGGGTGTAGGGGTTGGAGCAGGTTACAGAGATAGGGAGGGTCGTAGGGGCTGGAGGAGGTTAGAGAGTTAGGGAGGGTTGTAGGGGCTGGAGGAGGTTACAGAGATAGGGAAGTTGTAGGGGCTGGAGGAGGTTACAGAGTTAGGGAGGGGTATAGGGGCAGAAGGAAGTTACAGAGATAGGGAGGGGTGCAGTGGCTGGAGAAGGTAACAGAGATAGGGATGTGTGTAGGGGCTGGAGGAGGTTACAGATATAGGGAAGTGTGCACGCGTTGGAGGAGGTTACAGAGATTGGGAGGTGTGTAGATGTTGGAGGAGGTTACAGAGATAGGGAGGGGTGTAGATGCTGGCGGCGGTTACAGAGATATGGAGGGGTGTGGGGCTTCTAGGAGGTTACAGAGATAGGGAGTGGTCTAGGGACTGGAGGAGATCACAGAGATAGGGAGGGGTGTAAGGGTTGGAGCAGGTTACAGTGATAGGGAGGGGCGTAGGGGCTGGAGGAGGTTACAGAGATAGGGAGGGGTGTAGGGGCTGGAGCAGGTTACAGAGTTTGGGAGGGATGTAGGGGCTGGAGAATGTTACAGAGATAAGGATGGTGTAAGGGCTGGAGTAGGTTACAGAGTTAGGGAGGTGTGTAGAGGTTGCTGGTGGTTACAGAGATAGGGAGGGGTGTAGGGGCTGGAGGGTATTACAGAGATACGGCGGGAGTTACAGAGTTAAGGAGGGGTGTAGGGCTGGTGGAGGTTACGGGGATAGGGCGGGAGTTACAGAGATAGGGAGCGGTGAGAGGCTGGAGAGCGTTACAGAGATAGGGAGGGGTGTTGGATCTGGAGGAGGTTACAGAGATAGGAAGTGGTGTAGGGGCGGTAGGAAGTTACAGAAATAGGGAGGATTGTAGGGGCTGGAGGTGTTTACAGAGATAGGGAGAGGAGTAGGGGCCGGAGGAGTTTACAAAGAAAGGGAGGGGTGTAGGGGCTGCAGGAGGTTATAGAGATAGGTAAGGGTGAGAGGCTGGAGGAGGTTATAGAGATAGGTAGGGGTGAGAGGCTGGATGAGGTTACAGAGATAGGGAGAGGAGTAGGAGCCGGAGGAGGTTACAAAGATAGGGAGGGGTGTAGGGGCTGGAGGAGGTTACAGACATAGGGAGGGGTGAAGGGATTGGAGGAGGTTACAGAGATAGGGAGGGGTGTAGGGACTGGAGGAGGTTACAGAGATAGGGAGGGGTGCGAAGCTGGAGGAGGTTACAGAGTTAGTGAGAGTTTAGGAGCTGGAAGAGGTTACAGCTATAGGGAGGGGTGTAGGGTTGGAGGGGGTTACAGAGATAGGGAGGGAGTTACAGAGATAGGAAGTTACAGAGATAGGGAGGGAGTTACAGAGATAAGGAGGGGTGTAGGTCTGGAGGAGGTTACAGAGATAGGGAGGGGTGTAGGTTCTGGAGGAGGTTACAGAGATAGGGAGGGGTGTAGGGGCTGGCGACGCTTACAGAGATAGGGAGGGGTTTTGTGGTTGGAGCAGGTTACAGAGATAGGGAGGGGTGTAGGGGCTGGAGGAGTTTTCAGAGATAGGGAGGGGCGAGAGGCTGGAGGAGGTTACAGAGTTAGGGAGAGGTGTAGGAGACGGAGGAGGTTACTGAGATAGGGAGGGTTGTAGGGGCTGGATGGGGTTACAGAGATAGGTACTTACAGAGATAGGGATGGAGTTACAGAGGTAAGGAGGGGTGTAGGGGTTGGAGCAGGTTACAGAGATAGGGAGGGTCGTAGGGGCTGGAGGAGGTTAGAGAGTTAGGGAGGGTTGTAGGGGCTGGAGGAGGTTACAGAGATAGGGAAGTTGTAGGGGCTGGAGGAGGTTACAGAGTTAGGGAGGGGTATAGGGGCAGAAGGAAGTTACAGAGATAGGGAGGGGTGCAGTGGCTGGAGAAGGTAACAGAGATAGGGATGTGTGTAGGGGCTGGAGGAGATTACAGATATAGGGAAGTGTGCATGCGTTGGAGGAGGTTACAGAGATTGGGAGGTGTGTAGATGTTGGAGGAGGTTACAGAGATAGGGAGGGGTGTAGATGCTGGCGGCGGTTACAGAGATATGGAGGGGTGTGGGGCTTCTAGGAGGTTACAGAGATAGGGAGTGGTCTAGGGACTGGAGGAGATCACAGAGATAGGGAGGGGTGTAAGGGTTGGAGCAGGTTACAGTGATAGGGAGGGGCGTAGGGGCTGGAGGAGGTTACAGAGATAGGGAGGGGTGCAGGGACTGGAGTTGGTGACAGAGTTAGGGAGGGGTGTAGGGGCTGGAGGTGGTTACAAAGATGGGGGTGGGGGGAGCGGCTGGAGGATGTTTCAGAAATAGGGAGTGAGTTATAGAGATAGTTTGCGGTGTAGGGCTGGAGGAGCTTACATATAGGGAGGTGTGTACGGGCATGAGGAGTTTACAGAGATAAGGTGGGTTGTAGGGGCTGGAGGATTTTACAGAGATAGGGATGGGTGTAGGGGCTGGAGGAGGTTACAGAGATAGGGAGGGATGTAGTGTCTGGAGGAGATTACAGAGATAGGGAGCGGTGAGAGGCTGGAGGAGGTTACAGAGATGGGGAGGGAGTTACAGAGATTGTGCGGTGTTAGGCTGGAGGAGGTTACAGAGATGGGGAGGAGTGTAGGGGTTGGAGAAGGTTACAAGGATAAGGAGGAGTGTCGGGACTGCAGGTGGTTACAGAGATAGGGGGAGGTGTTGTGGCTGGAGGATGTTAGAGATAGGGAGGGGTGTAGCGCTGGAGGAGGTTACAGTGATTGGGAGGTGTGTAGATGTTGGAGGAGGTTACAGAGATAGGGAGGGGTGTAGATGCTGGCGGCGGTTACAGAGATATGGAGGGGTGTGGGGCTTCTAGGAGGTTACAGAGATAGGGAGTGGTCTAGGGACTGGAGGAGATCACAGAGATAGGGAGGGGTGTAAGGGTTGGAGCAGGTTACAGTGATAGGGAGGGGCGTAGGGGCTGGAGGAGGTTACAGAGATAGGGAGGGGTGTAGGGGCTGGAGCAGGTTACAGAGTTTGGGAGGGGTGTAGTGGCTGGAGAATGTTACAGAGATAAGGATGGTGTAAGGGCTGGAGTAGGTTACAGAGTTAGGGAGGTGTGTAGAGGTTGCTGGTGGTTACAGAGATAGGGAGGGGTGTAGGGGCTGGAGGGTATTACAGAGATACGGCGGGAGTTACAGAGTTAAGGAGGGGTGTAGGGCTGGTGGAGGTTACGGGGATAGGGCGGGAGTTACAGAGATAGGGAGCGGTGAGAGGCTGGAGAGCGCTACAGAGATCGGGAGGGGTGTAGGAGCCGGAGGAGGTTACAGAGATAGGGAGGGGTGCAGGGACTGGAGTTGGTGACAGAGTTAGGGAGGGGTGTAGGGGCTGGAGGTGGTTACAAAGATGGGGGTGGGGGGAGCGGCTGGAGGATGTTTCAGAAATAGGGAGTGAGTTATAGAGATAGTGTGCGGTGTAGGGCTGGAGGAGCTTACATATAGGGAGGTGTGTACGGGCATGAGGAGTTTACAGAGATAAGGTGGGTTGTAGGGGCTGGAGGATTTTACAGAGATAGGGATGGGTGTAGGGGCTGGAGGAGGTTACAGAGATAGGGAGGGATGTAGTGTCTGGAGGAGATTACAGAGATAGGGAGCGGTGAGAGGCTGGAGGAGGTTACAGAGATGGGGAGGGAGTTACAGAGATTGTGGGGTGTTAGGCTGGAGGAGGTTACAGAGATGGGGAGGAGTGTAGGGGTTGGAGGAGGTTACAAGGATAAGGAGGAGTGTAGGGACTGCAGGTGGTTACAGAGATAGGGGGAGGTGTTGTGGCTGGAGGAGGTTACAGTGATAGGGAGGGGTGTACGGGCTGGAGGAATTTACAGAGATAGCGATGGGTGTAGGGGTTTGAACAGATTACAGAGATAGGGAGGGGCGTAGGGGTTGGAGGAGGTTACAGAGATAGGGAGGGCTGTAGGGGCTGGAAGAGGTTACAGAGTTAGTGAGGGGTTTAGGGGCTGGAGGAGGTTACAGAGATACGGAGGGGTGTAGGTGTTGGAGGAGTTTACAGAGATAGGGAGGGGTCTAGTGAATGGTGGAGGTTACAGAGATATGGAGGGGAGTAGGGTGCAGCACACCCTCAAATGCGGACTCTCTTGTAGTGCAGCACACCCCCAATTATTGACCCTCCAATAGTGCAGCATACCGTCAATTACTGACACTGCAATAGTGTAGCACACCCTCAATTACTGACACTCCAATCATGCAGCACACCCTCAATTACTGACACTGCAATAGTGTAGCACCCCCTCACTTACAGACACTCAAATTGTGCAGAATACTGTAAATTAATGACTCTCCAATAGTGCAGCACACCCTCAATTACTGACACTCGAATAGTACAGCACACCCTCAATTACTGACACCTATTGAAGCCTATTTCTCCACTAGACCACTGTAACATAATATCAATGGAGCCAGGGTGAGTTTTCACACAGCATATTTCAACTCTTTCTTGGACTCGAAATCAAGTTCTGTCGAAGGGTCATGAGGACTCGAAACGTCAACTCTTTTCTTCTCCGCCGATGCTGCCAGACCTGCTGAGTTTTTCCAGGTAATTCTGTTTTTGTTTTGGATTTCCAGCATCTGCAGTTTTTTTTTGTCTTTAGGTAGGGTTCTAGATGGGGTTACAGAGATAGGAAGTTACAGAGATAGGGAGGGAGTTACAGAAATAAGGAGGGGAGTAGGGCTGGAGGAGGTTACAGAGATAGGGTGGGGTGTTCTGGATGGAGGAGGGTACAGTGATAGGGAGGGGTGTAGGGGCTGGAGTAGGTTACAGAGTTAGGGACGTGTATCGGGACCGGAGGAGGATACAGAGATAGGGAGGGGTGTAGGGGCTGGAGCAGGTTACAGAGATAGGGAGGTATATATGGGTTGGAGGATGTTACAGAGATAGGAAGTGCGTAGGGGTTGGAGGAGGTTACAGAGGTAAGGAGGGGCGTAAGAGCCGGAGGAGGTTACAGAGATAGGGAGGGGTGTAGGGGCATGAGGAGTTAACAGAGATAGTGTGGGGAGTAGAGGCTGGAGGGGCTTACAGAGATAGGGAGAGATGTAGGGGCTGGAGGAGGGTACAGAGATAGGGAGCGGTGTAAGGGTTGGAGCAGGATACAGAGATAGGGAGGTGTGTAGGAGTTGGAGGTGGTTACAGAGATAGGGAGGGGTGAGGGAGCGGGAGGATTTTACAGAGATACAGATATGTGTAGGGGCTGGAGGAGGTTACAGAGATAGGGAGGGGTGTAGGGGCTGGAAGGTGTTTCAGAGATTGGGAGGGTGTTACAGAGATAAGGAGGGGTGTAGGTCTGGAGGAGGTTACAGAGATAGGGCGGGAGTTACAGAGATAGGGAGGGGTGTTGGAGCCGCAGGGTGTTACAGAGAAAGGGAGGGCTGTAGGGGCTGTAGGAGGTTACAAAAATAGGGGTGGCGGGAGGGGCTGGAGGAGGTTACAGAGATAGGGAGGAATGAGAGGCTCAAGGGTTTTAAAGAGATAGGGAGGGAGTTATAGAGATTATGAGCGGTGTAGTGCTGGAGGAGGTTACAGATAGTGAGGGGTGTATGGGCATGAGGAGATTACAGAGATACGGAGGGGTGTAGGGGCTGGAGGAAGTTACAGAAATCGGGAGGGTTGTAGGGTCTGGAGGAGGTTACAGAGATAGGGAGGGGTGTAGGGGCCGGAGGAGGTTACAGAGATAGGGAGGGGTGTAGGGGCCGGAGGAGGTTACAGAGATAGGGCTGGGTGTAGAGGCCGAAGGAGGTTACAGAGATAGGGAGGGGTGTAGGAGCCGGAGGAGATTACAAAGACAGGGAGGGGTGTCGGGGCTGGAAGAAGTTACAGACATAGGGAGGAGTGTAGGGGCTGGAGGAGGTTACAGAGATAGGGAGCGATGAGAGGCTGGAGGAGGTTACAGAGATGGGAGGGTAGTTACAGAGATGGTGGTGTGATAGGCTGGAGGAGGTTACAGAGATAGGGAGTGGTGTAGGGGTTGGAGGAGATTACACAGACAGGGAGGGGTGTAGGGGCTGGAAGAGGTTACAGAGATAGGGAGGTGTGCAGGGGTTGGAGGAGGGAAAAAGCATAAGGAGGAGTGTAGGGACTGGAGGTGGTTACTGAGATGGGGGAGGTGTAGGGGCTGGAGGAAGTTACAGAAATAGGGAGGGTTGTAGGGACTGGAGGAGTTTACAGAGATAGGTAGCGATGAGAGGCTGGAGGAGGTTACAGAGATACAGAGGGGTGTCGGGGTTGGAGGAGGTTACAGAGATAGGGAGAGGTCTAGGGACTGGAGGAGGTTACAGAGATAAGTAGGGAAGGGAGGCTGGAGGAGGTTACAGAGATAGGGAGAGGAGTAGGACCCGGAGGAGGTTACAAAGATAGGGAGGGGTGTAGGGGCTGGAGGAGGTTACAGACATAGGGAGGGGTGTAGGGATTGGAGGAGGTTACAGAGATAGGGAGGGGTGTAGGGACTGGAGGAGGTTACAGAGATAGGGAGGGGTGCGAGGCTGGATGAGGTTACAGAGTTAGGGAGTGTTTAGGAGCCGGAGGAGGTTACAGCGATAGGGAGGGGTGTAGGTGCTGGAGGGGGTTACAGAGATAGGGAAGGAGTTACAGAGATAGGAAGTTACAGAGATAGGGAGTGGTGTAGGGGTTGGAGGAGATTACACAGACTGGGAGGGGTGTAGGGGCTGGAAGAGGTTACAGAGATAGGCAGGGGTGTAGGGATTGGAGGAGTTTACAGAGATAGGAAGTTACAGAGATAGGGAGGGAGTTAGAGAGATAAGGAGGGGTGTAGGGCTGGAGGATGTTACAGAGATAGGGAGCGGTGTAGGGGCTGGAGGAGGCTACAGAGATAGGGAGGGTGGCAAGGGCTGGAGGAGGTTATAGAGATAGGGAGGGAGTTACAGAGATAGGGACGGGTGAGAGGCTGGAGAGCGTTACAGAGATAGGGAGGGGTGTAGGGTCCGGATGATGTTACAGAAATAGGGAGGGGTGTAGGGATTGGAGGTGGTTACAGAGATAGGGAGGGGTATTGGGCCTGAGGATGTTACAGAGATAGGGAGGGGTGTAGGGGCTGGAGGAGGTTACAGAGATAGGGAGGTGTGTAGGGGTTGGAGGAGGTTTCAGATATAGGGAATTGTGTAGGGGCATGAGGAGGTTACAGATATAGGGTGTGGTGTAGATGCTGGCGAGGGTTACAGAGATAGAGAGGGTTTTAAGGGCTCTAGGAGGTTACAGAGATTGGGAGGGGTGAAGGGTCTGGAGGAGATTATAGAGATAGGGAGAGTTGTGCGGGCTGGAGAAGCTTACAGAGATCGGGAGTGGTGTAGGGGTTGGACCAGGTTACAGAGATTTGGAGGGGTGTAGGGGCTCGAGGAGTTTACAGAGATAGGGAGAGATTTGGAGCCGGAGGAGGTTACAGCGATGGGGGGGAGGTGTAGGGACTGGAGTGGGTTACAGAGATAGGGAGGGAGTTACAGAGATAGGAAGTTACAGTGACAGGGAGGGAGTTACAGAGATTAGGAGGGGTGTAGTGTTGGAGGAGGTTACAGATAGGGAGGGGTGTAGGGGCTGGAGGAGGTTACTGAGATAGGGACGGGTGTAGGAGTTGGAGCAGGTTACAGAGATAGGGAGGTGTGTAGGGGTTGGAGGTGGTTACAGAGATAGGGAGGGTTGTAGGAGCCGGAGGAGGTTACAGAGATAGGGAGAGGTGTAGGGGCTGGAGAAGGTTACAGAGATAGGGACTGGTGTAGGGGCTGGAGTGGGTTACAGAGATAGGGAGGGATTTAAAGAGATAGGAAGTTACAGAGATAGGGAGGGAGTTACAGAGATAAGGAGGGGTGTAGGGCTGGAGGTGGTTACAGAGATAGGGAGGGTTGTAGGAGCCGGAGGAGGTTACAGAGATAGGGAGAGCTGTAGGGGCTGGAGAAGGTTACAGAGATAGGGACTGGTGTAGGGGCTGGAGTGGGTTACAGAGATAGGGAGGGATTTAAAGAGATAGGAAGTTACAGAGATAGGGAGGGAGTTACAGAGATAAGGAGGGGTGTAGGGCTGGAGGAGTTTACAGAGATAGGGAGGGGTGTAGGGGCTGGTGGAGATTGCAGAGATAGAGAGGGGTGCAGGGGTTGGAGCAGGTTACAGAGATTAGCAGGGGCGTAGTGGCTGGAGGAGGTTACAGAGATAGGGAGGGGTGTAGGGCTGGAGGAGGTTACAGAGATAGGGAGGGAGTTACAGAGATAGGGACGGGTGAGAGGCTGGAGAGCGTTACAGAGATAGGGAGGGGTGTAGGGTCCGGATGATGTTACAGAAATAGGGAGGGGTGCAGGGATTGGAGGTGGTTACAGAGATAGGGAGGGGTATTGGGCCTGAGGATGTTACAGAGATAGGGAGGGGTGTAGGGGCTGGAGGAGGTTACAGAGATAGGGAGGTGTGTAGGGGTTGGAGGAAGTTTCAGATATAGGGAATTGTGTAGGGGCATGAGGAGGTTACAGATATAGGGAGTGGTGTAGATGCTGGCGAGGGTTACAGAGATAAGGAGAGTTTTAGGGGCTCTAGGAGGTTACAGAGATTGGGAGGGGTGAAGGGTCTGGAGGAGATTATAGAGATAGGGAGGGTTGTGCGGGCTGGAGAAGCTTACAGAGATCGGGAGTGGTGTAGGGGTTGGAGCAGGTTACAGAGATTTGGAGGGGTGTAGGGGCTCGAGGATTTTACAGAAATAGGGAGGGGTGTAGGGGCTGGAGCAGTTTACAGAGTTAGGGAGGGTTGTAGGGGCTGGAGGAGGTTACAGAGATAGGGAGAGATTTGGAGCCGGAGGAGGTTACAGCGATTTGGGGGGGGGTGTAGGGACTGGAGTGGGTTACAGAGATAGGGAGGGAGTTACAGAGATAGGAAGTTACAGAGATAGGGAGGGAGTTACAGAGATTAGGAGGGGTGTAGGGTTGGAGGAGGTTACAGAGATAGGGAGGGGTGTAGGGGCTGGAGGAGGTTACTGAGATTGGGACGGGTGTAGGAGTTGGAGCAGGTTATAGAGATAGGGAGGTGTGTAGGGGTTGGAGGTGGTTACAGAGATAGGGAGGGTTGTAGGAGCCGGAGGCGGTTACAGAGATAGGGAGAGGTGTAGGGTCTGGAGAAGGTTACAGAGATAAGGAGTGGTGTAGGGGCTGGAGTGGGTTACAGAGATAGGGAGGGATTTACAGAGATAAGGAGGGGTGTAGGGGCTGGAGGAGGTTAAAGAGTTAGGGAGGGAGTTCCAGAGATAAGGTGGTGTGTAGTGCTGGAGGAGGTTACAGAGATAGGGAGGGAGTTACAGAGAAAGGGAGGGGTGAGAGGCTGGAGAGAGTTACAGAGATAGGGAGTGGTGTAGGGATTGGAGGAGGTTACAGACATTGGGAGGGGTGTAGGGATTGGAGGAGTTTTCCGAGATAGGGAGGGGTGTAGGGATTGGAGGAGGTTTCCGAGGTAGGGAGGGGTGCAGGGACTTGAGGACGTTACAGAGATAGGAAGGGGTGCGAGGCTGGAGGAGGTTACAGAGTTAAGGAGAGGTGTAGGAGCCGGAGGAGGTTACTGAGATAGGTAGGGTTCTCGATGGGGTTACAGAGATAGGAAGTTACAGAGATAGGGAGGGAGATACAGAAATAAGGAGGGGTGTAGGGCTGGAGGAGGTTACAGAGATAGGGTGGGGTGTTCTGGCTGGAGGAGGGTACAGCGATAGGGAGGGGTGTAGGGGCTGGAGTAGGTTACAGAGTTAGGGAGGTGTATCGGGGCCGGAGGAGGTTACAGAGATAGGGAGGTGTGTAGGGGATGGAGCAGGTTACAGAGATAGGGAGGTATATATGGGTTGGAGGATGTTACAGAGATAGGAAGTGTGTAGGGGTTGGAGGAGGTTACAGAGGTAAGGAGGGGTGTAAGAGCCGGAGGAAGTTACAGAGATAGGGAGGGGTGTAGGGGTTGGAGGAGATTACACAGACTGGGAGGGGTGTAGGGGCTGGAGGAGGTTACAGAGCTAGGGAGGCGTATAGGGCTGGAGGAGGTTACAGAGATAGGGAGGGAGTTACAGAGATAGGGACGGGTGAGAGGTTGGCGAGATTTACAGAGATAGGAAGGGGTGAAGGAGCCGGATGATGTTACAGAGATAGGGAGGGGTGTAGGGATTGGCGGAGGTTACAGTGATAGGGAGGGATATATGGGCCGGAGGATGTTACAGAGATATGGAGGTGTGTAGGGGTTGGAGGAGGTTACAGATATAGGGAATTGTGTAGGCGTTGGAGTAGGTTACAGAGATAGGGAGGTGTGTAGGGGTTGAAGGAGGTTACAGAGATAGGGAGGGGTGTAGGGGCTGGAGGAGGTTACAGTGATAGGGAGGGGTGTACGGGCATGTGGAGGTTAGATATAGGGAGGGGTGTAGATGCCGGCGGGGGTTACAGAGATAGGCAGGGGTGTAGGGACTGGAGGAGATTATAGAGATAGGGAGGGGTGTAGGCGTTGGAGCAGGTTACAGAGATTTGGAGTCGCATAGGGGCTGGAGGAGTTAACAGAGATAGGGAGGGGTGTTGGAGCCGCAGGAGGTTACAGAGAAAGGGATCGTTGTAGGGGCTGTAGGAGGTTACAAAAATAGGGGTGTGGGGAGGGGCTGGAGGAGGTTACAGAGATAGGGCGGAATGAGAGGCTGGAGGGTGTTACAGAGATAGGGAGGTTTGTAGGGGCTGGAGGAGGTTACAGAGTTAGGGAGGGGTTTAAGGGCCGCAGGATTTTACAGAAATAGGGAGGGGTGTAGAGGCCGGAGGAGGTTACAGAGATAGGGAGGGGTGTAGGGGCCGGAGGAGGTTACAGAGATAGGGCAGGGTGTAGGGGCCGGAGGAGGTTACAGAGATTGGGCAGGGTGTAGGGGCTGGAGGAGGTTCAGAGATAGGGCTGGGTGTAGGAGCCGAAGGAGGTTACAGAGATAGGGAAGGGTGTAGGAGCCGGAGGAGATTACACAGACAGGGAGGGGTGTAGGGGCTGGAAGAAGTTACAGACATAGGGAGGGGTGTAGGGGCTGGAAGAGGATACAGAGATAGGGAGGGCTGTAGAGGCTGGAGGAGGTTACAGAGATAGGGAGCGGTGAGAGGCTGGAGGAGATTACAGAGATGGGGGGGTAGTTACAGTGATGGTGAGGTGATAGGCTGGAGCAGGTTACAGAGATAGGGAGTGGTGTAGGGGTTGGAGGAGATTACACAGACAGGGAGGGGTGTAGGGGCTGGAAGAGGTTACAGAGATAGGGAGGTGTGTAGGGGCTGGAGGAATTTACAGAGATAGGGAGGTGTGCAGGGGTTGGAGGATGTTAGAAGGATAAGGATGAGTGTAGGGACTGGAGGTGCTTACTGAGATAGGGGGAGGTGTAGGGGCTGGAGGATGTTACAGAAATAGGGAGGGTTGTTGGGGCTGGAGGAGTTTACAGAGATAGGGAGGGATGAGAGGCTGGAGGAGGTTACAGAGATACAGAGGGGTGTAGGTGTTGGAGGAGGTTACAGAGATAGGGAGGGGTGTAGGGACTGGAGGAGTTTACAGAGATAAGTAGGGAAGGGAGGCTTGGGGAGGTTACATAGATAAGGAGAGGAGTAGGAGCCGGAGGAGGTTACAAAGATAGGGAGGGGTGTAGTGTCTGGAGGAGTTTACAGACATAGGGAGGGGTGTAGGGATTGGAGGAGGTTACAGAGATAGGGAGGTGTGTAGGGACTGGAGGAGGTTACATAGATAAGGAGAGGAGTAGGAGCCGGAGGAGGTTACAAAGATAGGGAGGGGTGTAGTGTCTGGAGGAGGTTACAGACATAGGGAGGGGTGTAGGGATTGGAGGAGGTTACAGAGATAGGGAGGTGTGTAGGGACTGGAGGAGGTTACAGAGATAGGGAGGGGTGCGAGGCTGGAGGAGGTTACAGAGTTAGGGAGTGTTTAGGAGCCGGAGGAGGTTACAGCGATAGGGAGGGGTGTAGGTGCTGGAGAGTGTTACAGAGATAGGGAAGGATTTACAGAGATAGGAAGTTACAGAGATAGGGAGGGAGTTACAGAAATAAGGAGGGGCGTAGTGCCTGGAGGAGGTTACAGAGATAGGGAGGGGTATAGGGCTGGAGGAGGTTACAGAGATAGGGAGAGAGTTACAGAGATAGGGACGGGTGAGAGGTTGGAGAGAGTTACAGAGATAGGCAGGGGTGTAGGGATTGGAGGAGGTTACAGAGATAGGGAGGGGTATATGGGCCGGAGGATGTTACAGAGATAGGGATGGGTGTAGGGGCTGGAGGAGGTTACAGAGATATGGAGTTGTGTAGGGGTTGGAGGAGGTTACAGAGATAGGGAGGGGTGTAGGGGCTGGAGGAGGTTACAGAGATAGGGAGGGGTGTACGGGCATGAGGAGGTTACAGATATAGGGAGGGGTGTAGATGCTGGCGGGGGTTACAGAGATAGGGAGGGTTGTAGGGGCCCTAGGAGGTTACAGAGATAGGGAGGGGTGTAGGGACTGGAGGAGATTATAGAGATAGGGAGGGGTGTAGGGGTTGGAGCAGGTTACAGAGATTGAGTCGCCTTGGGGCTGGCGGAGTTTACAGAGATAGGGAGGGGTGTTGGAGCCGCAGGAGGTTACAGAGATAGGGAGGGCTGTAGGGGCTATAGGAGGTTACAAAAATTGGGGTGGGGGGAAGGTCTGGAGGAGGTTACAGAGATAAGGAGGAATGAGAGGCTGGAGGGTATTAAAGAGATAGGGTGGGAGTTATAGAGATTATGAGCGGTGTAGGGCTGGAAGAGGTTACAGATAGGGAGGGGTGTATGGGCATGAGGAGGTTACAGAGATAGGGAGGGGTGTAGGGGCTGGAGGAAGTTACAGAGATAGGGAGGGGTGTAGGGGCCGGAGGATTTTACAGAAATAGGGAGGGGTGTAGGGGCCGGAGGACTTTACAGAGATAGGGAGGGGTGAAGGGGCCGGAGGAGGTTACAGATATAGGGAGGGGTGTAGTGGCCGGAGGAGGTTACAGAGATTGGGCGGGGTGTAGCGGCTGGAGGAGGTTACAGAGATAGGGAGCGGTGAGAGGCTGGAGGAGGTTACAGAGATGGGGGGTAGTTACAGAGATGGTGGGGTGATAGGCTGGAGGAGGTTACAGAGATAGGGATTGGTGTAGGGGTTGGAGGAGATTACACAGACAGGGAGGGTTGTAGGGGCTGGAAGAGGTTAGAGAGATAGGGAGGGGTGTAGGAGCTGGAGGATGTTACAGAGATAGGGAGGTGTGCAGGGGTTGGAGGAGGTTACAAGGATAAGGAGGAGTGTAGGGACTGGAGGTGGTTACAGAGATAGGGGAGGTGTAGGAGCTGGAGGAATTTACAGAAATAGGGAGGGTTGTTGGGGCTGGAGGAGTTTACAGAGATAGGGAGGGATGAGAGGCTGGAGGAGGTTACAGAGATACAGAGGGGTGTAGGTGTTGGAGGAGGTTACAGAGATATGGAGGGGTCTAGGGACTGGAGGATGTTACAGAGATAGGGAGGTGTGTAGGGGTTGGAGCAGGTTAAAATGATAGGGAGGGGCGTAGGGGCTGGAGGAGGTTCCAGAGATAGGAGTGTAGGGGCTGGAGCAGTTTACAGAGTTAGGGAGGGGTGTATGGGCTGGAGGAGGTTACAGAGATAGGGAGGGTGTAGGGGTTGGAGGAGATTACACAGACAGGGAGGGGTGTAGGGGCTGGAAGAGGTTAGAGAGATAGGGAGGGGTGTAGGGGCTGGAGGAGGTTACAGACATAGGGACGGGTGTAGGGATTGGAGGAGGTTACAGAGATAGGGAGGGGTGTAGGGACTGGAGGAGGTTACAGAGATAGGGAGGGGTGCGAGGCTGGAGGAGGTTACAGAGTTAGGGAGTGTTTAGGAGCCGGAGGAGGTTACAGCGATAGGGAGCGGTGTAGGGGCTGGAGGGGGTTACAGAGATAGAAGGAGTTACAGAGATAGGAAGTTACAGCGATAGGGAGGGAGTTACAGAGATAAGGAGTTGTGTAGGGCTGGAGGAGGTTACAGAGATAGGGAGGGGTGTAGGAGTTGGAGAAGGTTACAGAGATAGGGAGGGGCGTAGTGCCTGGAGTAGGTTACAGAGATAGGGAGCGGTATAGGGATGGAGGATGTTACAGAGATAGGGAAGGAGTTACAGAGATAGGGACGTTTGACAGGTTGGAGAGAGTTACAGAGATTGGGAGGGGTGAAGGAGCCGGATGATGTTACAGAGATAGGGAGGGGTGTAGGGATTGGAGGAGGTTACAGAAATAGGGAGGGTTATATGGGCCGGAGGATGTTACAGAGATAGGGAAGGGTGTAGGGGCTGGAGGAGTTTACAGAGATATGGAGGTGTGTAGGGGTTGGAGGAGGTTACAGATATAGGGAATTGTGTAGGGGTTGGAGGAGGTTACAGAGATAAGGAGGTGTGTAGGGGTTGGAGGAGGTTACAGAGATAGGGAGGGGTGTAGGGGCTGGAGGAGGTTACAGAGATGGGAGGGTGTACGGGCATGAAGATGTTACAGATATAGGGAGGGATGTAGATGCTGGCGTGTGTTACAGAGATAGGGAGGGGGGCAGGGGTCCTAGGAGGTTACAGAGATATGGAGGGGTGTAGGGACTGGAGGAGATTACAGAGATAAGGAGGGATGTAGGGGCTGGAGGAGGTTACAGAGATCGGGAGGTGTGTAGGGGTTGGAGCAGGTTAAAGTGATAGGGAGGGGCGTAGGGGCTGGAGCAGTTTACAGAGTTAGGGACGGGTGTATGGGCTGTAGGAGGTTACAGAGATAGGGAGGGTGTAGGGGCTGGAGGAGGTTACAGAGATAGGGAGTGGTGTAGGGGCTGGAGTGGGTTACAGAGATAGGGAGGGATTTACAGGGATAAGGAGGTGTGTAAGGGCTGGAGGAGGTTACAGAGTTAGGGAGGGAGCTACAGAGATAGGGAAGGGTGAGAAGCTGGAGAGCGTTACAGAGATAGGGAGTTGTTTAGGGATTGGAGGAGGTTACAGACATAGGGAGGGGTGTAGGGATTGGATGAGGTTTCCGAGACAGGGAGGGTTGTAGGGATTGGAGGAGGTTTCCGAGATAGGGAGGGGTGTAGGGACTTGAGGACGTTACAGAGATAGGAAGGAGTGCGAGGCTGGAGGAGGTTACAGAGTTAAGGAGAGGTGTGGGAGCTGGAGAAGGTTACAGAGATATGGAGGGGTGTAGGGGCTGGAGGAGGTTACAGAGATAGGGAGGGAGTTACAGAGATAAGGAGGGCTGTAGGGCTGGAGAAGGTTACAGAGATATGGAGGGAGTTACAGAGATAGGGAGGGGTGAGAAGCTGGAGAGCTTTACAGAGATAGGGAGGGGTGTAGGAGCCAGAGGAGGTTACTGAGAAAAGGAGGGGTGTAGGGATGGAGGAGGTTACAGAGATAGGGAGGGGTGAGTGGCTGGAGGAGGTTACAGATTTAGGGAGAGGTGTAGGATCCGGAGGAGGTTACTGAGATAGGGAGGGTTCTAGATGGGGTTACAGAGGTAGGAAGTTACAGAGATAGGGAGGGAGTTACAGGATAAGGAGGGGTGTAGGGCTGGAGGAGGTTACAGAGATAAGGTGGGGTGTTCTGGCTGGAGGAGGGTACAGCGATAGGGAGGGGTGTCGGGGCTGGAGCAGGTTACAGAGATAGGGCGTGGTGCACGGGTTGGAGCACGTTACAGAGATAGGGAGGGGCGTAGGGTCATGAGGAGGTTACAGAGATAGGGAGGGGTGTAGGGGCTGGATGAGGTTACAGATTTGGGGGGGGTAGGGGCTAGATGATGTTACGGAGATTGGGAGGTTGTAGGGGCCGGAGGAGGTTTCAGAGTTAGGGAGGTGTATCGGGGCCGGAGTAGGTTTCAGAGATAGGGAAGGATGTAGAGGCTGGAGGAGGTTACAGAGATAGGGAGGTGTATATGGGTTGGAGGATGTTACAGAGATAGGCAGTGTGTAGGGGGTGGAGGAGTTTACATAGATAGGGAGGTGTGTAGGGGCTGGAGGATGTTACAGAGAAAGGGAGGGGTGTAGGAGCCGGAGGAGGTTACAGAGATAGGGAGGAGTGTAGGGGCATGAGGAGTTTACAGAGATAGTGTGGGGTGTAGAGGCTGGAGGGTCTTACAGAGATAGGGAGAGATGTAGGGGCTGGAGGGGGTTACAGAGATAGGGCGGGAGTTATAGAGATAAGGCGGGGTGTAGGGCTGGAGGAGGTTACAGAGATAGGGAGAGGTGTAGGTGCTGGAGGATGTTACCGAGGTAGGGAGTAGTGTAGGGGCTGGAGGTGGTTACAGAGATAGGGAAGGGTGTAGGAGCCGGAGGAGGTTACAGAGATACGGATATGTGTAGGGGCATGAGGAGGTTACAGAGATAGGGAGGGGTGTAGGAGCCGGAGGAGGTTACAGAGCTAGTGAGAGGTGCAGGAGCTGGAGTGGGTTACAGAGATAGGGCTGGGTGTAGGGGCCGAAGTAGGTTACAGAGATAGGGAGGGGTGTAGGGGCTGGAGGAGGGTACAGAGATAGGAGGGGTGTAGGAGCCGGAGGAGGGTACAGAGATAGGGAGCGGTGAGAGGCTGGAGGAGGTTACAGAGATGGTGGGGTGATAGGCTGGAGGATGTTGCAGAGATAGGGTGTGGTGTAGGGGTTGGAGGAGATTACACAGACAGGGAGGGATGTAGGGGCTGGAAGAGGTTACAGAGATAGGGAGGGGTGTAGGGACTGGAAGAGGTTACAGAGATAAGTAGGGAAGGGAGGCTGGAGGAGGTTACAGAGATAGAGAGAGGAGTAGGACCCGGAGGTGGTTACAGAGATAGGGAGGGGTGTAGGGGCTGGAGGAGTTTTCAGACATATGGAGGGGTGTAGGGATTGGAGGATGTTACAGAGATAGGGAGGGGTTTAGGGATTGGAGGAGGTTACAGAGATAGGGAGGTGTGTAGGGACTGGAGGAGTTTACAGAGATAGGGAGGGGTGCGAGGCTGGAGGAGGTTACAGAGTTAGGGAGTGTTTAGGAGCCGTAGGAGGTTACAGCGATAGGGAGGGGTTTAGAGCCTGGAGGGGGTTGCAGAGATAGGGAAGGTGTTACAGAGATAGGAAGTTACAGAGATAGGGAGTTACAGAGATAAGAAGGGGTGTAGGGCTGGAGGATGTTACAGAGATAGGGAGGGGTGTAGGGGCTGGCGGAGGTTACAGAGATAGAGAGGGGTGTAGGAGTTGGAGAAGGTTACAGAGATAGGGAGGGACTTAGTGCCTGGAGGAGGTTACAGAGATAGGGAGGGGTATAGGGCTGGAGGAGGTTACAGAGATAGGGACGGTTGAGAGATTGGAGAGAGTTACAGAGATAGGGAGGGGTGAAGGAGCCGGATGATGTTACAGAGATAGGGAGGGGTGTAGGGATTGGAGGAGTTTACAGAGATAGGGAGGGGTATATGGGCCGGAGGATGTTGCAGAGATAGGGAAGGGTGTAGGGGCTGGAGGAGGTTACAGAGATATGGAGGTGTGTAGGGGTTGGAGGAGGTTACAGATATAGGGAATCGTGTAGGGGTTGGAGGAGGTTACAGAGATAGGGAGGTGTGTAGGGGTTGGAGGAGGTTACAGAGATAGAGAGGGGTGTAGGAGTTGGAGAAGGTTACAGAGATAGGGAGGGACTTAGTGCCTGGAGGAGGTTACAGAGATAGGGAGGGGTATAGGGCTGGAGGAGGTTACAGAGATAGGGACGGTTGAGAGATTGGAGAGAGTTACAGAGATAGGGAGGGGTGAAGGAGCCGGATGATGTTACAGAGATAGGGAGGGGTGTAGGGATTGGAGGAGTTTACAGAGATAGGGAGGGGTATTTGGGCCGGAGGATGTTGCAGAGATAGGGAAGGGTGTAGGGGCTGGAGGAGGTTACAGAGATATGGAGGTGTGTAGGGGTTGGAGGAGGTTACAGAATTAGGGAGGGGTGTAGGGGCTGGAGGAGGTTACAGAGATTGGGAGGGGTGTACGGGCATGAGGAGGTTACAGATATAGGGAGGGGTGTAGATGCTGGCGGGGGTTACAGAGATAGGTAGGGGTGTAGGGGCCCTAGGAGGTTACAGAGATAGGGAGGGGTGTAGGGACTGCAGGAGACGAAAGAGATAGGGAGGGGTCTAGGGGTTGGAGCAGGTTACAGAGATTTGGAGTCGCGTAGGGGCTGGAGCAGGTTACAGTGTTAGGGAGGGGTGTAGGGGCTGGAGGAGGTTACAGAGTTAGGGGGAGATTTGGAGCCGGAGGAGGTTACAGCGAAAGGGAGGGTTGTAGCGGCTGGAGGGGTTTACAGAGATAGGGAGGGAGTTACAGAGATAGGAAGTGACAGAGATAGGGAGGGATTTACAGAGATTAGGAGGCGTGTAGGGCTGGAGGAGTTTACAGAGACAGGGAGGGGTGTAGGGGCTGGAGGAGGTTACAGAGATAGGGAGGTGTGTAGGGGTTGGAGCAGGTTACAGAGATCGGGAGGGGCGTAGGGGCTGGAGGGGGTTACAGAGATTGGGAGGGGTGTAGGGCTGGAGGAGTTTACAGAGATAGGGAGGGATTTACAGAGATAGGGTCGGGTGAGAGGCTGGAGAGCTTTGCAGAGATAGGGAGGGGTGTAGGGGCTGGAGCAGTTTACAGAGATAGGGAGGGGCGTAGGGGCTGGAGCAGGTAAACTCCTCCAGCCCCTACACCCCTCTCTATCTCTGTAACCACTTCCAGCCACCTACAACCCTCCCTATCCCCATAATCTCCTCCGGCACTTACACCCCTCCCTATCTCTGTAAACTCCTCCACTCACTACAACCCTCCTGATCTCTGTAACCTACTCCAGCTTCTACAAACCTCCCTATCTCTGTAATTTCCTTAGGCCACTACAACTGTCACTATCTCTGTAACCAACTCCAGACCCTACATCCCTCCCTATCTCTGTAACCTCCTCCAGCTCCTACACCCCTCCCTATCTCTGTAACCTCCTCCAGCCCCTACAATTCTTCTTATCTCTGTAACTCCTCCAGCACTACAAACCTTCCTATCTCCGTAATTTCCTTGGGCCACTACAACTCTCACTATCTCTGTAACCTCCAACCCCTACATCCATCCCTATCTCCGTAACCTCCTCCAGCCTCTACACCCCTCCCTATCTCTGTAACCTCCTCCAGCACCTAACCCTCTCCCTGTTTCTGTTATCTCCTCCAGCCCCTACACCACTCCCTATCTCTGTAATTTCCTCCAGCCCCTACAACCCTCCCTATCTCTGTAACCTCCTCCACTCACTACAACCTTCCTGATATCATTATCCTCCTCCGGCCACTACACCCCTCCCTATCTCTGTAACATCCTCCTGCTCCTACACATCTTCCTTTCTCTGTAACCTTCTCCAGACCATACAGCCCTCCCTACACATCCCTCCCCATCTCTGCAACCTCCTCCAGCCCCTACAACCCTCCCTATCTTTGTGAGATCATCCACTCCCTACAACCATCCCTATCTCTGTAACCTCCTCCAGTCTTTACAAACCTCCTTATCTATGTAAACTCCTCCAGCCCCTACACCCCTCCCTATCTCTGTAACCACTTCCAGCCACCTACAACGCTACCTATCCCCGTAATCTCCTCTGGCCCTTACACGCCTCCCTATCTCTGTAAACGCCTCCACTCACTACAACCCTCCTGATCTCTGTAACCTCCTCCAGCTTCTACAAACCTCCCAATCTCTGTAATTTCCTTAGGCCACTACAACTCTCACTATCTCTGTAACCACCTCCAGACCCTACACCCCTCCCTATCTCTGTAACCTCCTCCAGCTCCTACACCCCTCCCTATCCATGTAACATCTTCCACTCACTACAATCCTCCCTATTTCTGTAAACTGCTCCAGCCCCGACAACACTCCCTGTCTCTGTAACCTCCTCCAGCCCCTACAAAGCTCCCTATCTCTGTAACCTCCTCCAGCCCCTACACCACAACTTATCTCTGTAATCTCCAACAGCCAATACAGCCCTCCCTATCTCCGTAACCTCCTCCAGCCTGTATGACCCTCACTATCTCTGTAAATTCTTCCAGCCATTACAAACTTCCATTTCTCTGTAACCTCTTCCAGTCCCCATAACGCTCACTATTTCAGTAACAACCTCCAGCCCAGACAACCCTCCCTATCTCCATAACCATCTCCAGCCATCTACAGCCCTCTCATTCTCTGTAACCTCATCCAGACCCTACACCGCTCCTTATCTCTGTAATCACCTCCAGCCCCTGCAACCCTCCTTATCTCTGTAACCACCTCCAGCCTCTACAACATTCCCTATCTCTGTAACCACCTCCAGCCCCTACAACCCTCCTTATCTCTGTAACAACCTCCAGCCACATACAACCCTCCCTATCACTGCAACATTCTCAGCCCCTACACCTCTCCCTATCTCTGTAAACTCCTCCAGCCCCTACAACACTCCTTAACTCTGTAACCGCTTCCTGCCCCTACACAACTTCCTAGCTCTGTAAGCTCCTCCAGCCCCTACATCGCTCCCTATATCTGGAACCTCCTCCAGCCCCGACACACCTCTCTACCTCTGTAAACTCCACCAGTCCCTACAAACCTCCCTGTCTCTGCAACTTCTTCCAGACCCTACACACCTCCGTATCTCTGTAACCTCCTCCAACCCCTGCGGCCCATCCCTATCTCTGTAAAATCTTCCACCCTCTACAACCCTCCCTCTCTCTGTAATGTCCTCCACTCCTTACAACCCTCCCTTTCTCCGTAACCTCCTACACTCACTACAACTATCCCGATCTATGTAACCTCTGTCAAACCCTACAAGACTCCCTATTTTGGATACCTCCTCCACTCACTACAACGCTGCCTATCTCTGTAAGCTCCTCCAGCCCTTACAAACATCCCTATCTCTGTAACATCCTCCAGCACCCTATACCCATCCCTATCTCAGTAACCTTGTACAGTCCCTAAACCCCTCCTTATCTCTGTAACCTCCTCCAGGCCCTACACCCCTCCTTATCTCTGTGACCACCTCCAGGCCATACAACCCTCCATATCACTGCAACATTCTCAGCCCGTAAACCTCTCCCTATCTCTGTAACCTCCTCCAGCCCCTACAACCCTCCCTTTGTTGAAACCATCCAGCCCCTACAAATCTCCCTATCTCTGTAACCTCCTCCAGTCTCTACCCCCCTCCCTATCTCTGTAACCTCCTCCAGTCTCTACACCCATCCCTATCTCTGTAACCTCCTCCAGTCTCTACACCCCTCCCTATCTCTGTAACCTTCTCCAGTCTCTACACCCCTCCCTATCTCTGTAACCTCCTCCAGTCTCTACACCCTTCTCTATCTCTGTAACCTCCTCCAGTCTCTACACCCCTCCCTATCTCAGTAACCTCCTCCATTCTCTACACCCCTCCCTATCTCTGTAACCTCCTCCAGTCTCTACACCCCTCCCCATCTCTGTAAACTCCTCCAGCACCTACAACGCTCCCATTGTCTGTAACTCCTCCAAGCCCTACAATCCTCCCTATCTCTCTGTAACCAACTCCACTCACTACAACAGTCCCTATCTCTGTAACCTCCTCCAGCCCCTACATCCCTCCATATCTCTGTAAAAGTTCCAGCCACCTACACCCCTCCCTATCTCTGTAAACTCCTCCAATCTCTACAACCCTCCCTATCTCTGTAACCGCCTCCACTCACTACAAACCTCCTGTTCTCTGTAACCTATCCCAGCCCCTACAACACTCCCTATCCCTGTACCCTCTTGCAGCCCCTAAACACCTCCCTATCTCTGTAATCACCTCCAGCACCTACACCGCACCCTAACTCTGTAAACTCCTCCACTCCCTTCAACCCTCCCTATCTCTGTTATCTCCTCCAGCACCTACAAAGCTCCCTATCAATTTAAACTCCTCCAGCCCCTACACGACTCCCTATCTCTGTAACCTCTTCCAGCCACCTACACCGCTCCCTATCTCTGTAATCTCCTCCAGCCCCTAAACCCCTCTCTATCTCTGTAACCACCTCCAGCCACCTACACCCTTCACTATCACTGTAATCTCGTCCAGACCTTACACCACTCCCTATCTCTGTAAACTCCTCCAATATCTACAACCCTCCCTATCTCTGTAACCTCCTCCATTCGCGACAACCCTCCTGATCTCTGTAACCTACTCCAGCTTCTACAAACTTCTCTATCTCTGTAATCTCGTTAGGCCACTACAACCGTCACTATCTCTGTAACCTCCTCCGGCTCCTACAACCCTTTCTATCTCTGTAACCTCCTCCGGCTCCTACACCCCTCCCTATCGCTGTAACATCCTCTACTTAGTACAATCCTCCCAATTTCTGTAACCTCCTCCACATCTTACAAGACTCACTATCTCTGTAACCTCCTCCACTCACTACAACCCTCCCTATCTCTGTAATCTCCTCCACTGACTAGAACCGTCCTGATCTCTGTAACCTTCTCCAGCCCTTACAAACCTCCCTATCTCTGGAAAGTCCTCCAGCACCCTACACCCATTCCTATCTTAGTAACCTCCTCCAGCCCCTAGACCCCTCCCTATCTCTGTTACCTCCTCCAGCCCTTACACCCCTCCCTATCTCTTTAACCACCTCCAGCCCCTACACCCCTCCCTATCTCTGTAACCACCTCCAGCCACATACACCCCTCCCTATCACAGCAACATCCTTAGCCCCTACACCTCTCCCCATCTCTGCAATCTCCTGCAGCCCCTAAAAACCTCCCTATCTCTGTAATCACCTCCAGCACCTACACCACACCTTATCTCTGTAAACTCCTCCAGCACCTACAACGCTCTCTATCTCTTTAACCTCCTCCAGCCCCAAAAATCTCCCCATCTCTGTAACCTCCTCCTGCCCTTACAAACCTTCTTATCTATGTAAACTCCTCCAGCCCCTACACCCCTCCCTATCTCTGTAACCACCTCCAGCCACCTACACCCCTCCCTATATCTGTAATCTCCTCCAGCCCCTACACCCCTCTCTATCTCTGTAAACTCCTCCACTATCTACAACCCTCCCTATCTCTGTAACTTCCTCCATTCACTCCAGCCCTCCCTAAATCTGTAACTTCCTCCACTCACTACAATGCTTCTGATCTCTGTAACCTACTCCAGACCCTACACCCCTCGCTATCCCTGTAACCTCCTCCAGCTCCTACACCCCTCCCTATCTCTGCAACATCCTCCACTCACTACAATCCTCCCTATTTCTGTAATCTCCTCCAGCCCTACAACACTCCCTATCTCTGTAATCTCCTCCATCCCCTACAAATCTCCCTATCTCTGTAACTCCTCCAGCCTTACAAAGCTCCCTATCTCTGTAACCTCCTCCAGCCCCTACACCACAACTTACCTCTGTAACCTCCAACAGCCCCTAAAAGCCCCCCTAATTCTGTAACCTCCCAGCCTCTACAACCCTCCCTGTCTCTGTAATGTCCTCCACTCCCTACAACCCTCCCTTTCTCCATAACCTCCTACACTCACTACAACCATTCCTATCTCTGTAACATCAGCCACACCCTATAAGACTCCCTATCTCTGTTATCTCCTCCACTCACTATAACCCTCCTTATCTCTGTAAACTCCCCCAGCCCTTACAACCTTCCATTTCTCTGTAACCTCCTCCAGTCCCTATAATGTTCACTATTACTGTAACAACCTCCAGCCACTACACCCCACCCTATCTCCGTAACCACCTCCAACCATCTACACCCCTCTCTTTCTCTGTAACCTCATCCAGCCCCTACACCACTCCTTATCTCTGTAACCACCTCCAGCCTTACAAGCCTCCCTATCTCTGTAACCACCTCCAGCCACATACAGCTCTCCCTATCACTGCAACATTCTCAGCCCCGACACCTCTCCCTATCTCTGTAACCTCCTCCAGCCCCTACACCCCACCCTATATCTGGAACATCCTCCAGCCCCTACACATCTCTCTATCTCTGTAAGCTCCACCAGTCCCTACACCCCTCCCTATCTCTGTAACTTCAAACAGCCCCTGCACACCTCCATATCTCTATAACCTCCTCCAGCCCCAACACCCCTCCCTATCTCTGTAAAATCCTCCAGCCCCTACAACGCTCCCTATCTCTGTAACGTCCTCCACTCCCTACAACCTTCCCTTTCTCCGTAACCTCCCATACTCACTACAAACATCCCTATCTCTGTAACATCAGCCACACCCTGCAAGACTCCCTATCCCTGTTACCTCCTCCACTCACTATAATACTCCCTGTCTCTGAAAACTCCTCTAGCCCTTACAAACCTCCCTATCTCTGTAACCTCCTCCAGCACCTACACCCATCCCTATCTCTGTAAACTCATCCAGCCTCTATTTCGCTCCTATCGCTGTTAACTCCTCCAGCCGCTACACCTCTCCCTATATCTGTAACCTCCTCCAGCCCCTACAACCCTCCCTATCTCTGTAAATTCGTCTAGCCCCTACAAATCTCCCTATCTCTGTAATTCCCTCAAGCTGCTACACCATTCCCAATCTCTGTAACCTCCTCCAGCCCTTACACCTCTCCCTATTTCTATAGCCTCCTCCAGCACCTAACCCTCTCCCTGTTTCTGTAATCTCCTCCAGCACCTACACTCCTCCCTATCTCTGTAAACTCCTCCAGCCCCTACAACCCTCCCTATCTCTGTAACCTCCTCCACTCACTACAACCCTCCCGATCTCTGTAACCTCCTCCAGCCACTGCAGCCCAACCTAACTCTGTATTCTCCTCCTGCTCCTTAACACCTTCCTATCTCTGTAACCTCCTCCAGACCGTACACCCCTCCCTACACACCCCTCCCGATCTCTGTAACTGCCTCCAGCCCCTACAGAACTCCGTATCTCAGCAACCTCCTCCAACCCCTACAACCCTCCCTATCTCTGTAAGCTCATCCACTCCCTACAACCATCCCTATCTCTGTAACCTCCTCCAGCCCTTACAAACCTCCTTATCTATGTAAACACCTCCAGCCCCTACACCCCTCCCTATCTCTGTAACCTCCTCCAGCCCCTACAACCCTCCCTATCTCTGTAACCTCCTCCACTCACTACAACCCTCCCGATCTCTGTAACCTCCTCCAGCCACTGCAGCCCAACCTAACTCTGTATTCTCCTCCTGCTCCTTAACACCTTCCTATCTCTGTAACCTCCTCCAGACCGTACACCCCTCCCTACACACCCCTCCCGATCTCTGTAACTGCCTCCAGCCCCTACAGAACTCCGTATCTCAGCAACCTCCTCCAACCCCTACAACCCTCCCTATCTCTGTAAGCTCATCCACTCCCTACAACCATCCCTATCTCTGTAACCTCCTCCAGCCCTTACAAACCTCCTTATCTATGTAAACACCTCCAGCCCCTACACCCCTCCCTATCTCTGTAACCTCCTCCAGCCCCTACACCCCTCCCTATCTCTGTAACCTCCTCCAGCTCCTACACCCCTCCCTATCTCTGTAACATCTTCCACTCACTACAATCCTCCCTATTTCTGTAAACTGCGGCAGCCCCGACAACACTCCCTATCTCTGTAACCTCCTCCAGCCCCTACAATTCTCCTTATCTCTGTAACTCCTCCAGTACTACAAACTTCTCTATCTCTGTAACCTCCTCCAGCCCCTACTACACTCCCTATCTCTGTAACATCCTCCAGCCCCTACAAAGCTCCCTATCTCTGTAACCTCCTCCAGCCCCTACACCACAACTTATCTCTGTAACCTCCAACAGCCAATACAGCCCTCCCTATCTCCGTAACCTCCTTCAGCCTTTATGACCCTCACTATCTCTGTAAATTCTTCCAGCCATTACAAACTTCCATTTCTCTGTAACCTCTTCCAGTCCCCATAACGCTCACTATTTCAGTAACAACCTCCAGCCCAGACAACCCTCCCTATCTCCATAACCATCTCCAGCCATCTACAGCCCTCTCTTTCTCTGTAACCTCATCCAGACCCTACACACCTTCCTATCTCTGTAATCACCTCCAGCCCCTCCACCCCTCCTTATCTCTGTAATCACCTCCAGCCCCTACAACCCTCCCTATCTCTGTAACAACCTCCAGCCACATACAACCCTCCCTATCACTGCAACATTCTCAGCCCCTACACCTCTCCCTATCTCTGTAAACTCCTCCAGCCCCTACAACACTCCTTAACTCTGTAACCGCTTCCTGCCCCTACACACCTTCCTATCTCTGTAAGCTCCTCCAGCCCCTACACCGCTCCCTATATCTGGAACCTCCTCCAGCCCCTGCACACCTCTCTATCTCTGTAAGCTCCACCAGTCCCTACAAACCTCACTGTCTCTGTAACTTCTTCCAGACCCTACACACCTCCGTATCTCTGTAACCTCCTCCAGCCGCTGTGGCCCATCCCTATCTCTGTAAAATCTTTCAACCTCTACAACCCTCCATCTCTCTGTAATGTCCTCCACTCCTTACAACCCTCCCTTTCTCCGTAACCTCCTACACTCACTACAACTATTCCGATCTACGTAACCTCTGTCAAACCCTACAAGACTCCCTATTTCGGATAACTCTTCCACTCACTACAACGCTCCCTATCTCTGTAACCTCCTCCAGCACCCTATACCCATCTCTATCTCAGTAACCTCGTACAGCCACTAAACCCCTCCTTATCTCGGTAACCACCTCCAGGCCCTACAACCCTCCCTATCTCTGTAACCACCTCCAGGCCCTACAACCCTCCCTATCTCTGTAACAACCTCCAGCCACATACAACACTCCATATCACTGCAACATTCTCAGCCCGTACACCTCTCCCTATCTTGTAACCTCCTCCAGCCCCTACACCCCTTCCTATCTGTGTAGCCTCCTCCAGCCCCTACACACCTACCTATCTGTGTAACTTTCTCCAGCCCCTACACCTCTCCCTATATCTGGAACCTCCTCCAGCACCTATACACCTCTGTATCTCTGTAACCTCCTCCAGACCCTACACACCTCCGTATCTCTGTAACCTCCTCCAGCCCCTGCACCGCATCCCTATCTCTGTAAAATTCTCCAGCCCCTACAACCCTCCCTATGACTGCAATGTCCTCCACTCTGTACAACCCTCACTTTCTCCATAACCTCCTACACTCACTACAACCATCCCTATCTATGTAACCTCTGTCAAAACCTACAAGACTCCCTATCTCGGAAAACTCCTCCACTCACTACAACGCTCCCTATCTCTGTAAGCTCCTCCAGCCCTGACAAACCTCCCTATCTCTGCAACTTCCTCCAGCATCCTAAACCCATCCCTATCTCAGTAACCTCGTACAGCCCCTACACCCCTCCCTATCTCTGTAACCTCCTCCAGCACCTGCACACATCCCTATCTCTGTAAACTCATCCAGCCCCGACATCTCTCCTATCTCTGTAAACTCCTCCAGCTGCTACACCCCTCCCTATCTCTGTAACCACCTTCAGCTATTTACACCTGTCCCTATCTCTGTAATCTCCTCCAGCCACCTACACCCCTTCATAACTCTGTAACCTCCTCCAGCCACCTACACCCCTCCCTATCTGTAACCTCCTCCACTCACTACAACCCTCCCTACCTCGGTAACATCCTCCAGCCCCTACACCGATCCCTATCGCCATAACCTCCACCAGCCCCTACACCCCTCCCTATCTCTGTAACCTCCTCCAGCACCTAATCCTCTCCCTGTTTCTGTAACCTCCTTCAGCCCCTACACCACTCCTTATCTCTGTAATCTCCTCCAGGTCCTACATCCATCCCTATCTCTGTAAACTCCTACAGCACCTACAACCCTCCTGATCTCTGTAAACTCCTCCACTCCCTACAACCCTCCCTATCTCTGTAACCTCCTCCAGCCCTTACCACCCTCCTTAACTCTGTAACAGCTTCCTGACCCTACACATCTTCCTATCCCTATAACCTCCTCCAGCCCCTACACCTCTCCCTATATCTGGAACCTCCTCCAGCACCTATTAACCTCTCTATCTCTGTAACCTCCTCCAGACCCTTCACACCTCCGTATCTCTGTAACCTCCTCCAGCCCCTGCATCCCTATCTCTGTAAAATTCTCCAGCCCCTACAACCCACCCTATGTCTGCAATGTCCTCCACTCCCTACAACCCTCCCCAATTCAGTATCCTCCTCCTGCTCCTACAAACCTTCCTATCTCTGTAATCTCCTCCAGATCCTAAACCCTCCTTATATCTGGAACCTCCTCCGGCTGCACTAATGGATTTTCAGGAATTGACAGTGTGCTTCAATATTGGAGAATAAGTAACTGAGTGTCTGCTGCACTACTTGCATGTCAGTAATTGAGGGTGTGCTGCATGATTGGTCGTCGGTTATTGTGGGTGTGCTGCAGTATTGGATTGTAAATAATTGAGGATATGCTGCACAATAGGTGTGTCAGTAATTGAGGGTGTGCTGCACTATTGGAGTTTCAGTAATTGAGACTGTGCTATACTGTTGGAGTGTCAGTAATTGAGGGTGTGCTGCACTATTGGACTTCAGTAATTGTGGCTGTGCTGCACTATTGGAGGGTCAGTAATTGAGACTGTGCTGCACGATTGGACGGTCAGTAATTGAAGGTTTGCTGCACTATTGGAGGTTCAGTAATTGAGGGTTACCTTCAGTATTGAAGTGTCAGTAATTGATGCTGTGCTGCACTGTTGGAGTGTCATTAATTGAGGGAATGCTGCACTAGTGGATGGTCTGTAATTGAGGGTGTTCCGCAATGTCGGAAGGTCAGTAATTGAAGGTGTGATGCACTATTAGAGGGTCAGTGTTTGAGGGTGTGCTGCACTATTGGAGGATTAGTAAATGAGACTGTGCTGCATTATTGAAGAGTCATCAGTTGAGGCTGTGCTGCACTTTTGGAATGTCAGTGATTGAGGGGGTGCTGCACTAGAGGTGTGCAAGTAATTGAGGGTGTGCTGCACTATTGCAGGGTCAGTAATTCAGGGTTTGCTGCACTATAGGTATGGCAGTGATTGAGGGTGTGCTGCACTATTGAGTGTCAGTAATTGAGGGGGTGCTACCCTATTGCAGTGTCAGTAATTGACGGTATGCTGCACTATTGGAGGGTCAATAATTGAGGGTGTGCTGCATGATTGGTGTGTCAGTAATTGAGGGTATCCTGCACTATTGGAGTGTCAGTAATTGACGGTATGCTGCACTATTGGAGGGTCAATAATAGAGGGTGTGCTGCACTACTAGAGAGTCCGCATTTGAGGGTGTGCTGCACCCTACACCACTCCCTATATCTGTAACCTCCTCCAGCCCTACACCCCTCCCTATCTCTGTAACCTCCTCCAGCCACTTACACCCGTCCCTATCTCTGTAATCTCCTCCAGCCCCTACACCCTTCCATATCTCTGTAACCACCTCCAGATACCTACACCCGTCCCTATCTCTGTAACCTCCTCTACTCAGTACAACACTGCCTATGTCTTTAACCTCCTCCAGCCCCTGCAACACTCCCTATGTCTGTAACTTTGTCCAGGCCCTACAAACCCCCCTATCACTGTAACCTCCTCCATGCCCTACACCCCTCCCTACCTCTGTTATCTCCTCCAGCCACTACACCACCCCCGATCTCTGTAACCTCCTCCAGCCCCTACACCCATCCCTATCGCCGTAACCTCCTCCAGCCCCTACAGCCCTCCCTATCTCTGTAACCTCCTCCAGCACCTAATCCTCTCCCTGTTTCTGTAACCTCCTTCAGCCCCTACACCACTCCCTATCTCTGTAATCTCCTCCAGATCCTACATCCCTCACTATTCGGTAAACTCCTACAGCCCCTACAACCCTCCTGATCTCTGTAAACTTCTCCACTCACCACAACCCACCCGATCTCTGTAACCTCCTCCAGACCCAACAACCCTCCCCAATTCAGTATCCTCCTCCTGCTCCTACAAACCTTCCTATCTCTGTAATCTCCTCCAGATCCTAAACCCTCCTTATATCTGGAACCTCCTCCGGCTGCACTAATGGATTTTCAGGAATTGACAGTGTGCTTCAATATTGGAGAATAAGTAACTGAGTGTCTGCTGCACTACTTGCATGTCAGTAATTGAGGGTGTGCTGCATGATTGGTCGTCGGTTATTGTGGGTGTGCTGCAGTATTGGATTGTAAATAATTGAGGATATGCTGCACAATAGGTGTGTCAGTAATTGAGGGTGTGCTGCACTATTGGAGTTTCAGTAATTGAGACTGTGCTATACTGTTGGAGTGTCAGTAATTGAGGGTGTGCTGCACTGTTGGAGGGTCAGTAATTGAGGGTTTGCTGCACTATTGGAGTATCAGTAATTGAGACTGTGCTGCACGATTGGACGGTCAGTAATTGAAGGTTTGCTGCACTATTGGAGGTTCAGTAATTGAGGGTTACCTTCAGTATTGAAGTGTCAGTAATTGATGCTGTGCTGCACTGTTGGAGTGTCATTAATTGAGGGAGTGCTACACTAGTGGATGGTCTGTAATTGAGGGTGTTCCGCAATGTCGGAAGGTCAGTAATTGAAGGTGTGATGCACTATTAGAGGGTCAGTGTTTGAGGGTGTGCTGCACTATTGGAGGGTCAGTAAATGAGACTGTGCTGCATTATTGAAGAGTCATCAATTGAGGGTGTGCTGCACTTTTGGAATGTCAGTGATTGAGGGGGTGCTGCACTAGAGGTGTGCAAGTAATTGAGGGTGTGCTGCACTATTGGAATGTCAGTGAATGAGGGGGTGCTGCACTAGATGTGTGCAAGTAATTGAGGGTGTGCTGCACTATTGCAGGGTCAGTAATTCAGGGTTTGCTGCACTATAGGTATGGCAGTGATTGAGGCTATGCTGCACTATTGAGTGTCAGTAATTGAGGGGGTGCTACCCTATTGCAGTGTCAGTAATTGACGGTATGCTGCACTATTGGAGGGTCAATAATAGAGGGTGTGCTGCACTACTAGAGAGTCCGCATTTGAGGGTGTGCTGCACCCTACACCACTCCCTATATCTGTAACCTCCTCCAGCCCTACACCCCTCCCTATCTCTGTAACCTCCTCCAGACCCTACACCCCTCCCTATCTCTGTAACCATCTCCAGCCCCTACACCCCTCCTTATCTCTGTAACCACCTCCAGCCCCTACAACCCTCCCTATCTCTGTAACCACCTCCAGCCACATACAACCCTCCCTATCACTGCAACATTCTCAGCCCCTACACCTCTCCCTATCTCTGTAAACTCCTCCAGCCCCTACAACACTCCTTAACTCTGTAACCGCTTCCTGCCCCTACACACCTTCCTATCTCTGTAAGCTCCTCCAGCCCCTACACTGCTCCCTATATCTGGAACCTCCTCCAGCCCCGACACACCTCTCTACCTCTGTAAGCTCCACCAGTCCCTACAAACCTCCCTGTCTCTGTAACTTCTTCCAGACCCTACACACCTCCGTATCTCTGTAACCTCCTCCAACCCCTGCGGCCCATCCCTATCTCTGTAAAATCTTCCACCCTCTACAACCCTCCCTCTCTCTGTAATGTCCTCCACTCCTTACAACCCTCCCTTTCTCCGTAACCTCCTGAACTCACTACAACTATCCCGAACTATTTAACATCTGTCAAACCCTATAAGACTTCCTATCTCGGATAACTCCTCCATTCACCACAACGCTCCCGATCTCTGTAAGCTCCTCCAGCCCTTCCAAACCTCCCTATCTCTGTAACCTCCTCCAGCACCCTATACCCATCTCTATCTCAGTAACCTCGTACAGACCCTAAACCTCTCCTTATCTCTGTAACCACCTCCAGGCCCTGCAACCCTCCTTATCTCTGTAACCACCTCCAGGCCCTACAACCCTCCCTATCTCTGTAACCACCTCCAGCCACATACAACACTCCATATCACTGCAACATTCTCAGCCCGTACACCTCTCCCTATCTCTGTAACCTCCTCCAGCCCCTACACCCCTTCCTATCCGTGTAACCTCCTCCAGCCCCTACACACCTATCTACCTGTGTAACTTTCTCCAGCCCCTACACTTCTCCCTATATCTGGAACCTCCTCCAGCACCTATACACCTCTGTATCTCTGTAACCTCCTCCAGACCCTACACACCTCCGTATCTCTGTAACCTCCTCCAGCCCCTGCACCGCATCCCTATCTCTGTAAAATTCTCCAGCCCCTACAACCCTCCCTATGACTGCAATGTCCTCCACTCGCTACAACCATCCCATTCTCCGTAACCTCCTACACTCATTACAACCATCCCTATCTATGTAACCTCTGTCAAACCCTACAAGACTCCCTATCTCGGAAAACTCCTCCACTCACTACAACTCTCCCTATCTCTGTAAGCTCCTCCAGCCCTTACAAACCTCCCTATCTCTGTAATTTCCTCCAGCACCCGAAACCCATCCCTATCTCAGTAACCTCGTACAGCCCCTACAGCCCTCCCTATCTCTGTAACCTCCTCCAGCACCTACACCCAACCCTATCTCTGTAAACTCATCCAGCCCCTACATCTCTCCTATCTCTGTAAACTCCTCCAGCTGCTACACCCCTCCCTATCTCTGTAACCTCCTCCAGCCATTTACACCTGTCCCTATCTCTGTAATCTCCTCCAGCCACCTACACCCCTCCATATCTCTGTAACCACCTCCAGCCACCTACACCCCTCCCTATCTGTAACCTCCTCCACTCACTACAACCCTCCCTACCTCTGTAACATCCTCCATCCCCTACACCCATCCCTATCGCCATAACCTCCTCCAGCCCCTACACCCCTCCCTATCTCTGTAACCTCCCCAAGCTCCTAATCCTCTCCCTGTTTCTGTAACCTCCTTCAACCCTTACACCACTCCCTACCTCTGTAAACTCCTCCAGATCCTATATCCCTCCCTATCTCTGTAAACTCCTCCAGCACCTACAACCCTCCTGATCCCTGTAAACTCCTCCACTCCCTACAGCCCTCCCTATCTCTGTAACATCCTCCAGCCCTTACAACCCTCCTTAATTCTGTAACAGCTTCCTGACCCTACACACCTTCCTATCCCTATAACCTCCTCCAGCCCCAACACCTCTCCCTATATCTGGAACCTCCTCCAGCACCTATACACCTCTGTATCGCTGTAACCTCCTCCAGACCCTTCACACCTCCGTATCTCTGTAACCTCCTCCAGCTCCTGCATCCCTATCTCTGTAAAATTCTCCAGCCCCTACAACCCTCCCTATGTCTGCAATGTCCTCCACTCCCTACAACCCTCCCTTTCTCCATAACCTCCTACACTCACTACAACCATCCCTATCTATGTAACCTCTGTCAAACCCTACAAGACTTCCTATCTCGGATACCTCCTCCACTCACTACAACGCTCCCGATCTCTGTAAGCTCCTCCAGCCCTTACAAACCTCCCTATCTCTGTAACCTCCTCCAGCACCATATACCCATCCCTATCACAGTAACCTCGTACAGCCCCTACACCCCTCCTTATCTCTGTAACCTCCTCCAGCAGCTACACCTATCCCTATCTCTGTAAACTCATCCAGCCCCTTCATCTCTCCTATCTCTGTAAACTCCCCCAGCCGCTACACCCTTCCCTATCTCTGTAACCTCCTCAAGCCACTTACACCCGTCCCTATCTCTGTAATCTCCACCAGCCCCTACACCCCTCCATATCTCTGTAACCACCTCCAGACACCTACACCCGTCCCTATCTCTGTAACCTCCTCTACTCAGTACAACATTGTCTATGTCTTTAACCACCTCCACCCCCTGCAACACTCCCTATGTCTGTAACTTTGTCCAGCCCCTACAAACCCCCCGATCACTGTAACCTCCTCCATGCCCTACACCCCTCCCTACCTCTGTTATCCCCTCCAGCCACTACACCACTCCCGATCTCTGTAACCTCCTCCAGCCCCTACACCCATCCCTATCGCCGTAACCTCCTCCAGCCCCTACACCCCTCCCTAACTCTGTAACCTCCTCCAGCACCTAATCCTCTCCCTGTTTCTGTAACCTCCTTCAGCCCCTACACCACTCCCTATCTCTGTAATCTCCTCCAGACCCTAAACCCTCCTTATATCTGGAACCTCCTCCGGCTGCACTAATGGATTATCAGGAATTGACAGTGTGCTTCAATATTGGAGCATAAGTAACTGAATGTCTGAAGCACTACTTGCATGTCAGTAATTGAGGGTGTGCTGCATGATTGGTCGTCGGTAATTGTGGGTTTGCTGCAGTATTGGATTGTTAATAATTGAGGATATGCTGCACAATAGGTGTGTCAGTAATTGAGGGTGTGCTGCAGTATTGGAGTGTCAGTAATTGAGGGTGTGCTGCACTATTGGAGTGTCAGTAATTGAGGGTGTGCTGCACTATTGGAGTGTCAGTAATTGAGGGTGTGCTGCACTATTGAGAGTCAGTAATTGAGACCATGCTATACTGTTGGAGTGTCAGTAATTGAGGGTGTGCTGCACTAATGGAGTGTCAGTAATTGAGACCGTGCTATACTGTTGGAGTGTCAGTAATTGAGGATGCTGCTCTATTGGAGTGTCAGTAATTGAGGGTGTGCTGAACTGTTGGAGGGTCAGTAATTGAGGGTGTGCTGCTCTATTGGAGTGTCAGTAATTGAGGGTGTGCTGAACTATTGGAGGGTCAGTAATTGAGGGTGTGCTGCACTATTGGTGTGTAAGTAATTTAGGGTGTGCTGCAGTATTGGAGGGTCAGTAATTGAGGGTGTGCTGCAGTATTGGAGGGTCAGTAATTGAGGGTATGCTTCACTATTGGAGTTCAATAATTGTGGCTGTGCTGCACTGTTGAATAGTCAGTAATTGAGGCTGGTGCACTATTGGATAGTTAGTAATCGAGACTGAGCTGCACTATTGTAGTGTCAGTAATTGAGGGTGTGCTGCACTACTGGAAGGTCAGTAATTGAGGGTGTGCTGCACGATTGGACGGTCAGCAATTGAAGGTTTGCTGCACTATTGGAGGTTCAGTAATTGAGGGTTACCTTCAGTATTGAAGTTTCAGTAATTGATGCTGTGCTGCACTGTTGGAGTGTCATTAATTGAGGGAGTGCTGCACTAGTGGATGGTCTGTAATTGAGGGTGTTCCGCAATGTCGGAAGGTCAGTAATTGAAGGTGTGATGCACTATTAGAGGGTCAGTGTTTGAGGGTGTGCTGCACTATTGGAGGGTCAGTAAATGAGACTGTGCTGCATGATTGGAGTGTCAGTAATTGAGGGTGTGCTGCACTATTGAGTGTCAGTAATTGAGGGGTGCTACCCTATTGCAGTGTCAGTAATTGACGGTATGCTGCACTATTGGAGGGTCAATAATTGGGGGTGTGCTGCACTATTGGAGTGTCAGTTATTGAGGGTGTACTGCACTATTGGAGTGTCAGTAATTTACAGTATTCTGCACAACTTGAGTGTCTGTAATTGAGGGGGTGCTACACTATTGCAGTGTCAGTAATTGAGGGTGTGCTGCATGATTGCAGTGTCAGTAATTGAGGGTATGCTGCACTATTGGAGTGTCAGTAATTGAGGGTGTGCTGCACTATTGGAGTGTCAGTAATTGAGGGTGTGCTGCATGATTGGAGTGTCAGTAATTGAGGGGGAGCTACACTATTGCAGTGTCAGTAATTGACGGTATGCTGCACTATTGGAGGGTCAATAATTGGGGGTGTGCTGCACTACTATAGAGTCCGCATTTGAGGGAAGTGCTGCACCCTACACCCCTCCCTATCTCTGTAACCTCCACCAGTACCTAGACCCCTCCCTACCTCTGTAACCTCCTCCAACCCCTACACCCCTCCGTATCTCTGTAACATCCTCCAGCCCCTACACCCTTCACTAACTCTGTAACCTCCTGCAGCCCCTACACCCCTCCCTATCTCTGTAACCTCCTCCAGCCCCTACGCCCCTCACTATCTCTGTAACCTGCTCCAACCCCTACACCCCTCCCTATCTTTGTAACCTCCTCCAGCCCTACACCCCTCCCTATCTCTGTAACCTCCTCCAGCCCCTACACCCCTCCCTATCTCTGTAACCACCTCCAGCCCTACACCCCTCCATATCTCTGTAACTCCCTCATTATATCTGTAACATCCTATCTCTGTAACTCCATCCAGCCCCTACAACAATCCCAATCCCTGTAACCTCCTCGGGCTCCTACACCTCTCCCTAAATCTGTAAACTCATCCAGCCTTGCACCACTCCCTATCTCTCTAACGTCCTCCAGTCCATACACCCCTCCCTATCTCTGTAACCTCCTCCAGTCACTGCACACCTCCCTATCTCTGTAACCTCCTCCAGCCCTTACATCCCGCCCAACTCTGTAACCTACTCCAGCCTATCACCGCTCCCTATCTCTGTAAGCTCCTCCAGTCCCTACACACCTCCCTATCTCTGTAACTTCATCCAGCCCCTACACCCCTCCCTTTCTCTGTAAAATCGTCCAGCACCTACACCCTTCCCTATCTCTGTAACCTCCACCAGCCCCTACAACCCTCCCTATCTCTGTAACCTCCTCCAGCCCCTACACCCATCCCTATCTCAATAACATCCTCCAGCCCCTTCAAACCTCCCTATCTCAGTATCTTCCTCCAGCCCCTACACCCCTCCATATCTCTGTCAACTCCTCATGCCCGTAAACTCCTCCCTAAATGTAAGCTCCTCCAGCCCTACACCACTCACTATCTCTATAACTCCCTCCCTATTTCTGTAACCTCCTCCAGCGCCTCCCCCCAACCCTATCTTTGTAACCACCTCCAGCCCCTACACCCCTCCCTATCTCTGTAACCTCCTCCGGCTCCTACACCCCTCCCTATCTCTGTAACTCCCGCCCTATCCCCGTAACCTCCTCCAGCCCTACACCCCTCATTATTTCTGTATTGCTCTCCAGCCTCTCACCGCTCCCTATCTCTGTAACTCCCGCCCTATCCCCATAACCTCCTCCAGCCCTACACCCCTCCTTATCTCTGAAATACCCACCCTATCTCTGTAACCCCCTCCAGCACCTACACCCCACCCTATCTCTGTAACCTCCTCCAGCCCCTACACCTCTCCCTATCTCTGTAAAAACCTCCGGCTCCTACACCCCCCCCTATCACTGTAACCACCTCCAACCCCAACACACCTCCCTATCTCTGTAACCTCCTCCAACCCCTACACACCTCCCTAACTCTGTAAACTCCTCCAGCCCCTACATCATCCCTATCTCTGTAACCTCCTCCAGCCCCAACAACCTCCCTAACTCTGTAGCCTCCTCCAGCCCCTACACCCCTCCCTAACTCTGTAACCTGCTCCAGCCCCTACACCCCTCCCAATCTCTGTAACCTCCTCCAGCATCTACACCCCTCCCTATCTCTGCAACCTCCTCATGCCCGTACACACCTCCCTATCTCTGTAACCTCCTCCAGCCCTACACCCCTCCTTATCTCTTTAACCTCCTCCAGCCCTACACCCCTCATTATCTCTGTAACTCCCTCCCTATCTCTGTAACTTCCTATCTCTGTAACCCCATCCAGCCCCTACAACAATCCCTATCTCAGTAACCTCCTCCGGCTCCTACACCTTTCCCTAACTCTGTAACCTCCTCCAGCCTCTCACCCCTAACTATCTCTCTAAACTCATCCAGTCCCTACACCCCTCCCTATCTCTGTAACCTCCTCCAATCCCTAAACTCCTCCCTATCTCTGTAACCTCCTCCAGCCCCTACACCCCTCCCTATCTCTGTAACCTCCTCCAATCCCTACACTCCTCCCTATCTCTGTAACATCCTCCTGCTCAAACACCCCTCCCTATCTCTGTAACGCTCTCCAGCCTCTCACCCGTCGCTATCTCTGTAACTCCCTCCCTATCTCTGTAACCTCCTCCAGCACTACACCCCGCCCTATCTCTTGTAACCTCCTCCAGCCCCTACGCCCCTCCCTATCTCTGTAACCTCCTCCAGCACTCCACCCCGCCCTATCTCTTGTAACCTCCTCCAGCCCCTACGCCCCTCCCTATCTCTGTAACCTGCTCCAATCCCTACAACCCTCAATATCTCTGTAAGCTTCGGCAGCCCCTACACCCCTCCCTATCTCTGGAACCTCCTCCAGCCCCTACACCCCTCCCTAACTCTGTAACCTCCTCCAGCCCCTACACCCCTCCCTATCTCTGTAACCTCCTCCAGCCCTACACCCCTCCTTATCTCTGTAACTTCCTCCCTATCTCTGTAACTTCCTAACTCTGCAACTTCATCCCTATCTCTGTAACCCCCTCCAGCCCCTACACCCCTCCCTTTCGCTGTAACCTCCTCCGGCTCCTAAACTCTCCTTAACTCTGTAACCTCCTCCAGCCACTCACCCCTACCTATCCCAATAACCCCTCCAGCCTCTCACCCCTACCTATCTCTACAACAACCTCCAACCCCTACACCCCTCCCTATCTTTGTAACCTCCCCTGGCTCCTACTCCTCTCCCTGTCTCTGTAACCTCCTCCAGTCCCTAGACCCCTCCCTATCTCTGTAAACTCCTCCAACCCCTACACCCCTCTGAATCTCTGTAACATCCTCCAGCCTCTCATTGCTCCCTATCTCAGTAAACTCATCCAGCCCCTACAATCCTCCCTAAATCTGTAACTTCCTGCAGCCCCTACACCTCCCCCTATCTCTGTAACATCCTCCCGCCCTACACACCTCCTTATACTTATAACCTCCTCCAAACCCTGCACACATCCCTATCTCTGAAAACCTCCTCCAGCCCCTACATCCCTCCCTATCTCTGTTACTTCCTCCAGCCTATCACCCCACCATCACTCTACCACCCCCCCCCATCTCTGTAACCTCCTCCAGCCTCTCACTGCTCCCTATCTCTGTAACCTCCTCCAACCCCAACATCCCTCCCTATCTCTGTAACCTCCTCCAGCCCCTAAACTCCTCCTTGTCTGTGTAACCTACTCCGGCTCCTACACCCCTCCCTATCCCTGTAACCTCCTCCAGCCACTACAACCCTCCCTATCTCTGTAACTTCATCCAGCCCCTACACCCCTCCCTATCTCTGTAACCTGCTCATGCCCGTACACCCCTCACTATCTGCAACCTCCACCAGACCTACACCGCTCATTATCACTATAACTCCCTCACTATCTCTGTAACACCCTCCAGCCTCTCATTCCTCACTATCCCTGTAACATCCTCCATCCCCTAAACACTTCCCTAACTCTGTGACGTCCTCCAACCCCTACACACCTCCCTATCTCTGTACCCTCCTCCAGCCCTACACACTTCCCTATCTCTATAACCTGATCCGGCCCCTATACACCTCCATAACTCTGTAACCTCCTCCAGATCCTACAACCTCCCTATCTCTGTAACCTCCTCCAGCCCCTACACCCCTCCCTAACTCTGTAACCTCATCCAGCCCCTACACCCCTCCCTATCTCTGTAACCTCCTCCAGCCACTACGCCCCTCCCTATGTCTGTAACGTGCTCCAACCCCGACACCCCTCCCTATCTCTGTAACCTCCTCCGGCCCCGACACACCTCGCTATCTCTGTAAAATCCTACAGCCCCTAAACCCATCCTTATCTCTGTAACCTCCACCAGCCCCTACAACCCTCTCTATCTCTGTAACTTCCTCTCGCCCCTACACCCCTCATATCTCTGTAACCTGCTCCAGAACTACACCGCTCCCTATCTCTGTAACCTCCTCCAGCCCCTACGCCCCTCCCTATCTCTGTAACCTGCTCCAGCCCCTACACCCCTCCCTATCTCTGTAACCTCCTCCAGCCGGTACACCCCTCCCTATCTCTGTAATCTCCTCCAGACCCTACACACCTCCCTATCTCTGTAACCTCCTCCAGTCCCTACACCGCTCCCCATCTCTGTAACCACCTAGAGCCCCTACACACCTCCGTAACTCTGTAACCCACGACAGCATCTACAACCCTCCCTATCTCTGTAACCTCCTCATGCCCGTACACCCCTCCCTATCTCTAAACTCCTTCAACCCCTTCACCTCTCCCTATCTCTGTCTTTCCTCCGGCTCCTACACCCCTCCCTATCTCTGGAACCTTCTCCAACCCCTACACACCTCCCTATCTCTGTAACATCCTCCGGCCCCTATACCCCTCCCTAACTCTGTAACCTCCTCCAAACCCTACAAAGTCCCTAACACTGTAACCTCCTCCAGCCCCTACACCCCTACCTCAATCTCAAACCTCCTCCAGCCCCTACATCCCTCCCTATCTCTGTAACCTCCTCCAGCCCCTACGCCCCTCCCTATCTCTGTAACCTTCGCCAGCCCGTACACCCTTCCCTATCTCTGTAAACTCCTCCAGCCCATACACCCCTCCCTAACTCTCTACCCTCCTGCAGCCACTACCCCCCCTCCCTATTTCTGTACCCTCCTCCAGCCATGCAACCCTCCTCATCGCTGTAAATCCCTCCCTATCTCTGTAACTTCCTATCTCTGTAACCCCATCCAGCCCCTACAACCCGCCCTATCTCAGTAACCTCCTCCGGCTCCTACACCTCTCACTAAATCTGTAACATCCTCCAGCCTCTCACCCCCTCCCTAGCTCTGTAACCTCCTCCAGTCCCTACACCCCTCCCTATCTCTCTAACCTCCTCCAATCACTACACCCCTCCCTATCTCTGTAACATCCTACAGCTCCTACAACCCTCCCTATCTCTGTAACGCTCCCCAGCCACTCACCCGTCCCTATCTCTGTAACTCCCTCCCGAACTCTGTAACCTCCTCCAGCCCTACACACCTCCCTATCTCTGTAACCTACCCCAGCCCCTACGCCCTTCCCTGTCTCTGTAACCTGCTCCGACCACAACACCCTTCCCTATCTCTGTAAGCTTCGCCAGCCGCCAAACCCCTCCCCATCTCCGTAACCTCATCCAGCCCCTACACCCCTCCCTATCCCTGTAACCTCCTCCAGCCCTACACTCCTCCTTATCCTTGTAAACTCCTCCAAACCCTGCACCCCTCCCTATCTCTGTAACTTCCTCCAGCCCCTACACCCCTCCCTATCTCTGTAACCTCCTCCAGCCTATCACACCACCATCTCTGTAACTCCCCCCCATCTGTGTAACCTCCTCCAGCCTCTCACTGCTCCCTATCTCTGTAACCTCCTCCAGCCCCAACATCCCTCCCTATCTCTGTAACCTCCTCCAGTCCCTACACCCCTCCCTATCTCTGTAATCTCCTCATGCCCGTACACCCCTCACTATCTGTAACCTCCACCAGACCTACACCGCTCATTATCACTATAACTCCCTCACTATCTCTGTAACACCCTCCAGCCTCTCATTCCTCACTATTCCTATAAACTCCTCCAGCCCCTACACACTTCCCTATCTCTGTAACCTCCTGCAGCCCTACAACCTTCCCTATCTCTGTAACCTTATCCGACCCCTTACGCCTCCATAACTCTGTAACCTCCTTGAGACCCTACAACTTCCCTATCTCTGTAACCTCCTGCAGCCCCTACAACCCTCCCTAACTCTGTAAACTCATCCAGCCCCTACACCCCTCCCTAACTCTGTAACCTGCTCCAAACCATACACCCCTCCCTATCTCTGTAACCTCCTCCGGCCCCTACACCCCTCCCTAACTCTGTAAAATCCTACAGCCCCTAAACCCATCCTTATCTCTGTAACCTCCACCCGCACTTACAACCCTCCCTATCTCTGTAACCTCCTCCAGCCCCTACACCCATCCCTATCTCTGTAACCTCCTACAGCCCCTACAACCCTCGGTATCTCTGTAAATTCCTCCCGCCCCTACACCCCTCATATCTCTGCAACCTGCTCCAGCCCCTACAACGCTCCCTATCTCTGTAACCTCCTCCAGCCCCTACGCCCCGCCCTATCTCTGTAACCTGATCCAGCCCCTACACCCCTCCCTATCTCTGTAACCTCCACCAGACCCTACGCCCCTCCCTATCTCTGTAACCTGCTCCAAACCTTACACACCTCCCTATCTCTGTAAGCTCCTCCAGCCCCTACACCCCTCCCTATCTCTGTAACCTCCTCCAGTCCCTACACCCCTCCCTATCTCTGTAACCTCCACCAGCCCCTACACACCTCCCTATCTCTGTAACCTCCTAGAGCTCCGACACCCCTCCATAACTCTGTAACCCCCGACAGCATCTACACCCCTCCTTATCTCTGTAACTTCCTCATACCCGTACACCCCTCCCTATCTCTAACCTCATCCAGCCCCTTCACCTCTCCCTATCTCTGTAACCTCCTCCGGCTCTTACACCCCTCCCTATCTCTGGAACCTTCTCCAAACCCCTACAAACTTCCCTATATCTGTAACCTCCTCCAACCCCTACACCCCTCCCTATCTCTGTAAAATCCTCCGGCCCCTATACCCCTCCATAACTCTGTAACCTCCTACAACTTCCCTAACTCTGTAGCCTCCTCCAGCCCCGACACCCCTCCCTAAATCTCAAACCTCCTTCAGCCCCTGCATCCCTCCCTATCTCTGTAACCTCCTCCAGCCCCTACGCCCCTCCCTATCTTTGTAACCTTCGCCAGCCCGTACACCCTTCCCAATCTCTGTAAACTCCTCCAGCCCCTACACCCCTCCCTAACTCTGGACCCTCCTGCAGCCACTACACCCCTCCCTATCTCTGTAACTTCCTCCAGCCATGCACCCCTCCTTATCTCTGAAACTCCCTCCCTATCTCTAACTTCCTATCTCTGTAACCCCATCCAGCCCCTACAACCCTCCCTATCTCAGTAACATCCTCCGGCTGCTACAACTCTCCCTAACTCAGTAACCTCCTCCAGCCTCTCACCCCCTCCCTATTTCTGTAAACTCAACCAATCCCTACACCCCTCCCTATCTCTGTAACCTCCTCCAATCCCTGCACCCCTCCCTATCTCTGTAACATCCTCCAGCTCCTACACCCCTCCCTATCTCTGTAACCTCCTCCAGCCCCTACACCCCTCCCTATCTCTATAACCTCCTCCAGCCTCTCACCCCTACCTATCTCTATAACCACCGACAACCTCTACACCACTCCCTATTTTTGTAACCTCCTCTGAATCCTACTCATCTCCCTGTCTCTGTAACCTCCTCCAGTCCCTAGACCCCTCCCTACCTCTGTAACCTCCTCCAACCCCTACACCCCTCTGCATCTCTGTAACCTCCTCCAGCCTCTCATCGCTCCCTATCTCAGTAAACTCCTCCAGCCCCTACAACACTCCCTATCTCTGTAACTTCCTCCAGCCCCTACACCTCCCCCAATCTCTGTAACCTCCTCCAACCCCTACACCTCCCCCTATCTCTGTAACATCTTCGCCCTACACTCCTCCTTATCCTTGTAACCTCCTCCAAACCCTGCACACCTCCCTATCTCTGTAACATCCTCCAACCCCTACATACCGTCCGATCTCTGTAACCTCCTCCACCCTATCACTCCCCCATCTCTGTAACTCCCCCCCCATCTCTGTAACCTCCTCCAGCCTCTCACCGCTCCCTATCTCTGTATCCTCCTCCAGCCCCTACACACCTCCCTATCTCTGTAACCTCTTCCAGCCCCCACACCCCGCCCTGTCTGAGTAATCTCCTCCGGCTCCTACACCCCTCCCTATCTCTGTTACCTCCTCCGGCCCCTACACCCCTCCCGATCTCTATAACCGCCTCCTACCCCTACACCCCTCCCTATCTCTGTAACTTCCTCCAGACCCTACACCCCTCCCTAACTCTGTAATCTCCTCATGCCCGTAAACACCTCACTATCTATAACCTCCTCCAGACGTACACCGCTCATTATCACTATAACTCCCTCACTTTCTCTGTAACACCCTCCAGCCTCTCATTCCTCCCTATCTCTGTAACCTCCTTCAGCCCCTACAAACTTCACTAACTCTGTAACCTCCTCCAGACGCTACAACCTCCATATCTCTGTAACCTCCTCCAGCCCCTACACCCCTCCCTATATCTGTATCCTCCTCCAGCACCTACACCCCTCCCTATCTCTGTAACCTCCTCCAGCCCCTACACCCCTCCCTATCTCTGTAACATCCTCCAGCCCCTACACCCCTCCCTATCTCTGTAACCTCCTCCAGCCGGTACACCCCTCCCTATCTCTGTAATCTCCTCCAGACCCTACACACCTCCCTATCTCTGTAACCTCCTCCAGTCCCTACACCGCTCCCCATCTCTGTAACCACCTAGAGCCCCTACACACCTCCGTAACTCTGTAACCCACGACAGCATCTACAACCCTCCCTATCTCTGTAACCTCCTCATGCCCGTACACCCCTCCCTATCTCTAAACTCCTTCAGCCCCTTCACCTCTCCCTATCTCTGTCTTTCCTCCGGCTCCTACACCCCTCCCTATCTCTGGAACCTTCTCCAACCCCTACACACCTCCCTATCTCTGTAACATCCTCCGGCCCCTATACCCCTCCCTAACTCTGTAACCTCCTCCAAACCCTACAAAGTCCCTAACACTGTAACCTCCTCCAGCCCCTACACCCCTACCTCAATCTCAAACCTCCTCCAGCCCCTACATCCCTCCCTATCTCTGTAACCTCCTCCAGCCCCTACGCCCCTCCCTATCTCTGTAACCTTCGCCAGCCCGTACACCCTTCCCTATCTCTGTAAACTCCTCCAGCCCATACACCCCTCCCTAACTCTCTACCCTCCTGCAGCCACTACCCCCCCTCCCTATTTCTGTACCCTCCTCCAGCCATGCAACCCTCCTCATCGCTGTAAATCCCTCCCTATCTCTGTAACTTCCTATCTCTGTAACCCCATCCAGCCCCTACAACCCGCCCTATCTCAGTAACCTCCTCCGGCTCCTACACCTCTCACTAAATCTGTAACATCCTCCAGCCTCTCACCCCCTCCCTAGCTCTGTAACCTCCTCCAGTCCCTACACCCCTCCCTATCTCTCTAACCTCCTCCAATCACTACACCCCTCCCTATCTCTGTAACATCCTACAGCTCCTACAACCCTCCCTATCTCTGTAACGCTCCCCAGCCACTCACCCGTCCCTATCTCTGTAACTCCCTCCCGAACTCTGTAACCTCCTCCAGCCCTACACACCTCCCTATCTCTGTAACCTACCCCAGCCCCTACGCCCTTCCCTGTCTCTGTAACCTGCTCCGACCACAACACCCTTCCCTATCTCTGTAAGCTTCGCCAGCCGCCAAACCCCTCCCCATCTCCGTAACCTCATCCAGCCCCTACACCCCTCCCTATCCCTGTAACCTCCTCCAGCCCTACACTCCTCCTTATCCTTGTAAACTCCTCCAAACCCTGCACCCCTCCCTATCTCTGTAACTTCCTCCAGCCCCTACACCCCTCCCTATCTCTGTAACCTCCTCCAGCCTATCACACCACCATCTCTGTAACTCCCCCCCATCTGTGTAACCTCCTCCAGCCTCTCACTGCTCCCTATCTCTGTAACCTCCTCCAGCCCCAACATCCCTCCCTATCTCTGTAACCTCCTCCAGTCCCTACACCCCTCCCTATCTCTGTAATCTCCTCATGCCCGTACACCCCTCACTATCTGTAACCTCCACCAGACCTACACCGCTCATTATCACTATAACTCCCTCACTATCTCTGTAACACCCTCCAGCCTCTCATTCCTCACTATTCCTATAAACTCCTCCAGCCCCTACACACTTCCCTATCTCTGTAACCTCCTGCAGCCCTACAACCTTCCCTATCTCTGTAACCTTATCCGACCCCTTACGCCTCCATAACTCTGTAACCTCCTTGAGACCCTACAACTTCCCTATCTCTGTAACCTCCTGCAGCCCCTACAACCCTCCCTAACTCTGTAAACTCATCCAGCCCCTACACCCCTCCCTAACTCTGTAACCTGCTCCAAACCATACACCCCTCCCTATCTCTGTAACCTCCTCCGGCCCCTACACCCCTCCCTAACTCTGTAAAATCCTACAGCCCCTAAACCCATCCTTATCTCTGTAACCTCCACCCGCACTTACAACCCTCCCTATCTCTGTAACCTCCTCCAGCCCCTACACCCATCCCTATCTCTGTAACCTCCTACAGCCCCTACAACCCTCGGTATCTCTGTAAATTCCTCCCGCCCCTACACCCCTCATATCTCTGCAACCTGCTCCAGCCCCTACAACGCTCCCTATCTCTGTAACCTCCTCCAGCCCCTACGCCCCGCCCTATCTCTGTAACCTGATCCAGCCCCTACACCCCTCCCTATCTCTGTAACCTCCACCAGACCCTACGCCCCTCCCTATCTCTGTAACCTGCTCCAAACCTTACACACCTCCCTATCTCTGTAAGCTCCTCCAGCCCCTACACCCCTCCCTATCTCTGTAACCTCCTCCAGTCCCTACACCCCTCCCTATCTCTGTAACCTCCACCAGCCCCTACACACCTCCCTATCTCTGTAACCTCCTAGAGCTCCGACACCCCTCCATAACTCTGTAACCCCCGACAGCATCTACACCCCTCCTTATCTCTGTAACTTCCTCATACCCGTACACCCCTCCCTATCTCTAACCTCATCCAGCCCCTTCACCTCTCCCTATCTCTGTAACCTCCTCCGGCTCTTACACCCCTCCCTATCTCTGGAACCTTCTCCAAACCCCTACAAACTTCCCTATATCTGTAACCTCCTCCAACCCCTACACCCCTCCCTATCTCTGTAAAATCCTCCGGCCCCTATACCCCTCCATAACTCTGTAACCTCCTACAACTTCCCTAACTCTGTAGCCTCCTCCAGCCCCGACACCCCTCCCTAAATCTCAAACCTCCTTCAGCCCCTGCATCCCTCCCTATCTCTGTAACCTCCTCCAGCCCCTACGCCCCTCCCTATCTTTGTAACCTTCGCCAGCCCGTACACCCTTCCCAATCTCTGTAAACTCCTCCAGCCCCTACACCCCTCCCTAACTCTGGACCCTCCTGCAGCCACTACACCCCTCCCTATCTCTGTAACTTCCTCCAGCCATGCACCCCTCCTTATCTCTGAAACTCCCTCCCTATCTCTAACTTCCTATCTCTGTAACCCCATCCAGCCCCTACAACCCTCCCTATCTCAGTAACATCCTCCGGCTGCTACAACTCTCCCTAACTCAGTAACCTCCTCCAGCCTCTCACCCCCTCCCTATTTCTGTAAACTCAACCAATCCCTACACCCCTCCCTATCTCTGTAACCTCCTCCAATCCCTGCACCCCTCCCTATCTCTGTAACATCCTCCAGCTCCTACACCCCTCCCTATCTCTGTAACCTCCTCCAGCCCCTACACCCCTCCCTATCTCTATAACCTCCTCCAGCCTCTCACCCCTACCTATCTCTATAACCACCGACAACCTCTACACCACTCCCTATTTTTGTAACCTCCTCTGAATCCTACTCATCTCCCTGTCTCTGTAACCTCCTCCAGTCCCTAGACCCCTCCCTACCTCTGTAACCTCCTCCAAACCCTACACCCCTCTGCATCTCTGTAACCTCCTCCAGCCTCTCATCGCTCCCTATCTCAGTAAACTCCTCCAGCCCCTACAACACTCCCTATCTCTGTAACTTCCTCCAGCCCCTACACCTCCCCCAATCTCTGTAACCTCCTCCAACCCCTACACCTCCCCCTATCTCTGTAACATCTTCGCCCTACACTCCTCCTTATCCTTGTAACCTCCTCCAAACCCTGCACACCTCCCTATCTCTGTAACATCCTCCAACCCCTACATACCGTCCGATCTCTGTAACCTCCTCCACCCTATCACTCCCCCATCTCTGTAACTCCCCCCCCATCTCTGTAACCTCCTCCAGCCTCTCACCGCTCCCTATCTCTGTATCCTCCTCCAGCCCCTACACACCTCCCTATCTCTGTAACCTCTTCCAGCCCCCACACCCCGCCCTGTCTGAGTAATCTCCTCCGGCTCCTACACCCCTCCCTATCTCTGTTACCTCCTCCGGCCCCTACACCCCTCCCGATCTCTATAACCGCCTCCTACCCCTACACCCCTCCCTATCTCTGTAACTTCCTCCAGACCCTACACCCCTCCCTAACTCTGTAATCTCCTCATGCCCGTAAACACCTCACTATCTATAACCTCCTCCAGACGTACACCGCTCATTATCACTATAACTCCCTCACTTTCTCTGTAACACCCTCCAGCCTCTCATTCCTCCCTATCTCTGTAACCTCCTTCAGCCCCTACAAACTTCACTAACTCTGTAACCTCCTCCAGACGCTACAACCTCCATATCTCTGTAACCTCCTCCAGCCCCTACACCCCTCCCTATATCTGTATCCTCCTCCAGCACCTACACCCCTCCCTATCTCTGTAACCTCCTCCAGCCCCTACACCCCTCCCTATCTCTGTAACATCCTCCAGCCCCTACACCCCTCCCTATCTCTGTAACCTCCTCATGCCTGTACACACCTCCCTATCTCTGTAACCTCCTCCAGCCCCTTCACCTCTCCCTATCTCTGTAACCTCCTCCGGCTCCTACACCACTCCCTATCTCTGTAACCTTCTCCAACACCTACACACCTCCTCCGGCCCCTATACCCCTCTCTAACTCTGTAACCTCCTCCAAACCCTACAAACTCCGTAACACTGTAACCTCCTCAAGCCCCTACACCCCTCCCTAAATCTCAAACCTCCTCCAACCCCTACACCCCTCCCTATCTCTGTAACATCCTCCGGCCCCTATACCCCTCCATAACTCTGTAACCTCCTACAACTTCCCTAACTCTGTAGCCTCCTCCAGCCCCGACACCCCTCCCTAAATCTCAAACCTCCTTCAGCCCCTACATCCCTCCCTATCTCTGTAACCTCCTCCAGCCCCTACGCCCCTCCCTATCTTTGTAACCTTCGCCAGCCCGTACACCCTTCCCAATCTCTGTAAACTCCTCCAGCCCCTACACCCCTCCCTAACTCTGGACCCTCCTGCAGCCACTACACCCCTCCCTATCTCTGTAACTTCCTCCAGCCATGCACCCCTCCTTATCTCTGAAACTCCCTCCCTATCACTGTAACTTCCTATCTCTGTAACCCCATCCAGCCCCTACAACCCTCCCTATCTCAGTAACATCCTCCGGCTGCTACGACTCTCCCTAACTCAGTAACCTCCTCCAGCCTCTCACCCCCTCCCTATTTCTGTAAACTCAACCAATCCCTACACCCCTCCCTATCTCTGTAACCTCCTCCAATCCCTGCACCCCTCCCTATCTCTGTAACATCCTCCAGCTCCTACACCCCTCCCTATCTCTGTAACCTCCTCCAGACCCTACACCCCTCCCTATCTCTATAACCTCCTCCAGCCTCTCACCCCTACCTATCTCTATAACCACCGACAACCCCTACACCATTCCCTATTTTTGTAACCTCCTCTGACTCCTACTCATCTCCCTGTCTCTGTAACCTCCTCCAGTCCCTAGACCCCTCCCTACCTCTATAACCTCCTACAACCCCTACACCCCTCTGCATCTCTGTAACCTCCTCCAGCCTCTCATCGCTCCCTATCTCAGTAAACTCCTCCAGCCCCTACAACACTCCCTATCTCTGTAACTTCCTCCAGCCCCTACACCTCCCCCTATCTCTGTAACATCTTCGCCCTACACTCCTCCTTATCCTTGTAACCTCCTCCAAACCCTGCACACCTCCCTATCTCTGTAACATCCTCCAACCCCTACATACCGTTCGATCTCTGTAACCTCCTCCACCCTATCACTCCCCCATCTCTGTAACTCCCCCCCCATCTCTGTAACCTCCTCCAGCCTCTCACCGCTCCCTATCTCTGTATCCTCCTCCAGCCCCTACACACCTCCCTATCTCTGTAACCTCTTCCAGCCCCCACACCCCGCCCTGTCTGAGTAATCTCCTCCGGCTCCTACACCCCTCCCTATATCTATAACCGCCTCCTACCCCTACACCCCTCCCTATCTCTGTAACTTCCTCCAGCCCCTACACCCCTCCCTAACTCTGTAATTTCCTCATGCCCGTAAACACCTCACTATCTATAACCTCCTCCAGACGTACACCGCTCATTATCACTATAACTCCCTCACTTTCTCTGTAACACCCTCCAGCCTCTCATTCCTCCCTATCTCTGTAACCTCCTTCAGCCCCTACAAACTTCACTAACTCTGTAACCTCCTCCAGACGCTACAACCTCCATATCTCTGTAACCTCCTCCAGCCCCTACACCCCTCCCTATATCTGTATCCTCCTCCAGCACCTACACCCCTCCCTATCTCTGTAACCTCCTCCAGCCCCTACACCCCTCCCTATCTCTGTAACATCCTCCAGCCCCTACACCCCTCCCTATCTCTGTAACCTCCTCATGCCTGTACACACCTCCCTATCTCTGTAACCTCCTCCAGCCCCTTCACCTCTCCCTATCTCTGTCTTTCCTCCGGCTCCAACACCCCTCCCTATCTCTGGAACCTTCTCCAACCCCTACACACCTCCCTATCTCTGTAACATCCTCCGGCCCCTATACCCCTCCCTAACTCTGTAACCTCCTCCAAACCCTACAAAGTCCCTAACGCTGTAACCTCCTCCAGCCCCTACACCCCTACCTCAATCTCAAACCTCCTCCAGCCCCTACATCCCTCCCTATCTCTGTAACCTCCTCCAGCCCCTACGCCCCTCCCTATCTCTGTAACCTTCGCCAGCCCGTACACCCTTCCCTATCTCTGTAAACTCCTCCAGCCCATACACCCCTCCCTAACTCTCTACCCTCCTGCAGCCACTACCCCCCCTCCCTATTTCTGTACCCTCCTCCAGCCATGCAACCCTCCTCATCGCTGTAAATCCCTCCCTATCTCTGTAACTTCCTATCTCTGTAACCCCATCCAGCCCCTACAACCCGCCCTATCTCAGTAACCTCCTCCGGCTCCTACACCTCTCACTAAATCTGTAACATCCTCCAGCCTCTCACCCCCTCCCTAGCTCTGTAACCTCCTCCAGTCCCTACACCCCTCCCTATCTCTCTAACCTCCTCCAATCACTACACCCCTCCCTATCTCTGTAACATCCTACAGCTCCTACAACCCTCCCTATCTCTGTAACGCTCCCCAGCCACTCACCCGTCCCTATCTCTGTAACTCCCTCCCGAACTCTGTAACCTCCTCCAGCCCTACACACCTCCCTATCTCTGTAACCTACCCCAGCCCCTACGCCCTTCCCTGTCTCTGTAACCTGCTCCGACCACAACACCCCTCCCTATCTCTGTAACCTCCTCCAGCCTATCACACCACCATCTCTGTAACTCCCCCCCATCTGTGTAACCTCCTCCAGCCTCTCACTGCTCCCTATCTCTGTAACCTCCTCCAGCCCCAACATCCCTCCCTATCTCTGTAACCTCCTCCAGTCCCTACACCCCTCCCTATCTCTGTAATCTCCTCATGCCCGTACACCCCTCACTATCTGTAACCTCCACCAGACCTACACCGCTCATTATCACTATAACTCCCTCACTATCTCTGTAACACCCTCCAGCCTCTCATTCCTCACTATCCCTATAAACTCCTCCAGCCCCTACACACTTCCCTATCTCTGTAACCTCCTGCAGCCCTACAACCTTCCCTATCTCTGTAACCTTATCCGACCCCTTACGCCTCCATAACTCTGTAACCTCCTTGAGACCCTACAACTTCCCTATCTCTGTAACCTCCTGCAGCCCCTACAACCCTCCCTAACTCTGTAAACTCATCCAGCCCCTACACCCCTCCCTAACTCTGTAACCTGCTCCAAACCATACACCCCTCCCGATCTCTGTAACCTCCTCCGGCCCCTACACCCCTCCCTAACTCTGTAAAATCCTACAGCCCCTAAACCCATCCTTATCTCTGTAACCTCCACCCGCACTTACAACCCTCCCTATCTCTGTAACCTCCTCCAGCCCCTACACCCATCCCTATCTCTGTAACCTCCTACAGCCCCTACAACCCTCGGTATCTCTGTAAATTCCTCCCGCCCCTACACCCCTCATATCTCTGCAACCTGCTCCAGCCCCTACAACGCTCCCTATCTCTGTAACCTCCTCCAGCCCCTACGCCCCGCCCTATCTCTGTAACCTGATCCAGCCCCTACACCCCTCCCTATCTCTGTAACCTCCACCAGACCCTACGCCCCTCCCTATCTCTGTAACCTGCTCCAAACCTTACACACCTCCCTATCTCTGTAAGCTCCTCCAGCCCCTACACCCCTCCCTATCTCTGTAACCTCCTCCAGTCCCTACACCCCTCCCTATCTCTGTAACCTCCACCAGCCCCTACACACCTCCCTATCTCTGTAACCTCCTAGAGCCCCGACACCCCTCCATAACTCTGTAACCCCCGACAGCATCTACACCCCTCCTTATCTCTGTAACTTCCTCATACCCGTACACCCCTCCCTATCTCTAACCTCATCCAGCCCCTTCACCTCTCCCTATCTCTGTAACCTCCTCCGGCTCTTGCACCCCTCCCTATCTCTGGAACCTTCTCCAAACCCCTACAAACTTCCCTATATCTGTAACCTCCTCCAACCCCTACACCCCTCCCTATCTCTGTATAATCCTCCGGCCCCTATACCCCTCCATAACTCTGTAACCTCCTACAACTTCCCTAACTCTGTAGCCTCCTCCAGCCCCGACACCCCTCCCTAAATCTCAAACCTCCTTCAGCCCCTGCATCCCTCCCTATCTCTGTAACCTCCTCCAGCCCCTACGCCCCTCCCTATCTTTGTAACCTTCGCCAGCCCGTACACCCTTCCCAATCTCTGTAAACTCCTCCAGCCCCTACACCCCTCCCTAACTCTGGACCCTCCTGCAGCCACTACACCCCTCCCTATCTCTGTAACTTCCTCCAGCCATGCACCCCTCCTTATCTCTGAAACTCCCTCCCTATCTCTAACTTCCTATCTCTGTAACCCCATCCAGCCCCTACAACCCTCCCTATCTCAGTAACATCCTCCGGCTGCTACAACTCTCCCTAACTCAGTAACCTCCTCCAGCCTCTCACCCCCTCCCTATTTCTGTAAACTCAACCAATCCCTACACCCCTCCCTATCTCTGTAACCTCCTCCAATCCCTGCACCCCTCCCTATCTCTGTAACATCCTCCAGCTCCTACACCCCTCCCTATCTCTGTAACCTCCTCCAGCCCCTACACCCCTCCCTATCTCTATAACCTCCTCCAGCCTCTCACCCCTACCTATCTCTATAACCACCGACAACCTCTACACCACTCCCTATTTTTGTAACCTCCTCTGAATCCTACTCATCTCCCTGTCTCTGTAACCTCCTCCAGTCCCTAGACCCCTCCCTACCTCTGTAACCTCCTCCAACCCCTACACCCCTCTGCATCTCTGTAACCTCCTCCAGCCTCTCATCGCTCCCTATCTCAGTAAACTCCTCCAGCCCCTACAACACTCCCTATCTCTGTAACTTCCTCCAGCCCCTACACCTCCCCCAATCTCTGTAACCTCCTCCAACCCCTACACCTCCCCCTATCTCTGTAACATCTTCGCCCTACACTCCTCCTTATCCTTGTAACCTCCTCCAAACCCTGCACACCTCCCTATCTCTGTAACATCCTCCAACCCCTACATACCGTCCGATCTCTGTAACCTCCTCCACCCTATCACTCCCCCATCTCTGTAACTCCCCCCCCATCTCTGTAACCTCCTCCAGCCTCTCACCGCTCCCTATCTCTGTATCCTCCTCCAGCCCCTACACACCTCCCTATCTCTGTAACCTCTTCCAGCCCCCACACCCCGCCCTGTCTGAGTAATCTCCTCCGGCTCCTACACCCCTCCCTATCTCTGTTACCTCCTCCGGCCCCTACACCCCTCCCGATCTCTATAACCGCCTCCTACCCCTACACCCCTCCCTATCTCTGTAACTTCCTCCAGACCCTACACCCCTCCCTAACTCTGTAATCTCCTCATGCCCGTAAACACCTCACTATCTATAACCTCCTCCAGACGTACACCGCTCATTATCACTATAACTCCCTCACTTTCTCTGTAACACCCTCCAGCCTCTCATTCCTCCCTATCTCTGTAACCTCCTTCAGCCCCTACAAACTTCACTAACTCTGTAACCTCCTCCAGACGCTACAACCTCCATATCTCTGTAACCTCCTCCAGCCCCTACACCCCTCCCTATATCTGTATCCTCCTCCAGCACCTACACCCCTCCCTATCTCTGTAACCTCCTCCAGCCCCTACACCCCTCCCTATCTCTGTAACATCCTCCAGCCCCTACACCCCTCCCTATCTCTGTAACCTCCTCATGCCTGTACACACCTCCCTATCTCTGTAACCTCCTCCAGCCCCTTCACCTCTCCCTATCTCTGTAACCTCCTCCGGCTCCTACACCACTCCCTATCTCTGTAACCTTCTCCAACACCTACACACCTCCTCCGGCCCCTATACCCCTCTCTAACTCTGTAACCTCCTCCAAACCCTACAAACTCCGTAACACTGTAACCTCCTCAAGCCCCTACACCCCTCCCTAAATCTCAAACCTCCTCCAACCCCTACACCCCTCCCTATCTCTGTAACATCCTCCGGCCCCTATACCCCTCCATAACTGTGTAACCTCCTACAACTTCCCTAACTCTGTAGCCTCCTCCAGCCCCGACACCCCTCCCTAAATCTCAAACCTCCTTCAGCCCCTACATCCCTCCCTATCTCTGTAACCTCCTCCAGCCCCTACGCCCCTCCCTATCTTTGTAACCTTCGCCAGCCCGTACACCCTTCCCAATCTCTGTAAACTCCTCCAGCCCCTACACCCCTCCCTAACTCTGGACCCTCCTGCAGCCACTACACCCCTCCCTATCTCTGTAACTTCCTCCAGCCATGCACCCCTCCTTATCTCTGAAACTCCCTCCCTATCACTGTAACTTCCTATCTCTGTAACCCCATCCAGCCCCTACAGCCCTCCCTATCTCAGTAACATCCTCCGGCTGCTACGACTCTCCCTAACTCAGTAACCTCCTCCAGCCTCTCACCCCCTCCCTATTTCTGTAAACTCAACCAATCCCTACACCCCTCCCTATCTCTGTAACCTCCTCCAATCCCTGCACCCCTCCCTATCTCTGTAACATCCTCCAGCTCCTACACCCCTCCCTATCTCTGTAACCTCCTCCAGACCCTACACCCCTCCCTATCTCTATAACCTCCTCCAGCCTCTCACCCCTACCTATCTCTATAACCGCCGACAACCCCTACACCATTCCCTATTTTTGTAACCTCCTCTGACTCCTACTCATCTCCCTGTCTCTGTAACCTCCTCCAGTCCCTAGACCCCTCCCTACCTCTATAACCTCCTACAACCCCTACACCCCTCTGCATCTCTGTAACCTCCTCCAGCCTCTCATCGCTCCCTATCTCAGTAAACTCCTCCAGCCCCTACAACACTCCCTATCTCTGTAACTTCCTCCAGCCCCTACACCTCCCCCTATCTCTGTAACATCTTCGCCCTACACTCCTCCTTATCCTTGTAACCTCCTCCAAACCCTGCACACCTCCCTATCTCTGTAACATCCTCCAACCCCTACATACCGTTCGATCTCTGTAACCTCCTCCACCCTATCACTCCCCCATCTCTGTAACTCCCCCCCCATCTCTGTAACCTCCTCCAGCCTCTCACCGCTCCCTATCTCTGTATCCTCCTCCAGCCCCTACACACCTCCCTATCTCTGTAACCTCTTCCAGCCCCCACACCCCGCCCTGTCTGAGTAATCTCCTCCGGCTCCTACAACCCTCCCTATATCTATAACCGCCTCCTACCCCTACACCCCTCCCTATCTCTGTAACTTCCTCCAGCCCCTACACCCCTCCCTAACTCTGTAATTTCCTCATGCCCGTAAACACCTCACTATCTATAACCTCCTCCAGACGTACACCGCTCATTATCACTATAACTCCCTCACTTTCTCTGTAACACCCTCCAGCCTCTCATTCCTCCCTATCTCTGTAACCTCCTTCAGCCCCTACAAACTTCACTAACTCTGTAACCTCCTCCAGACGCTACAACCTCCATATCTCTGTAACCTCCTCCAGCCCCTACACCCCTCCCTATATCTGTATCCTCCTCCAGCACCTACACCCCTCCCTATCTCTGTAACCTCCTCCAGCCCCTACACCCCTCCCTATCTCTGTAACATCCTCCAGCCCCTACACCCCTCCCTATCTCTGTAACCTCCTCCAGTCCCTACACCGCTCCCCATCTCTGTAACCTCCTAGAGCCCCTACACCCCTCCATAACTCTGTAACCCACGACAGCATCTATACCCCTCCCTATCTCTGTAACCTCCTCATGCCCGTACACACCTCCCTATCTCTAACCTCCTCCAGCCCCTTCACCTCTCCCTATCTCTGTAACCTCCTCCGGCTCCTACACCACTCCCTATCGCTGTAACCTTCTCCAACACCTACACACCTCCCTATATCTGTAACATCCTCCGGCCCCTATACCCCTCTCTAACTCTGTAACCTCCTCCAAACCCTACAAACTCCGTAACACTGTAACCTCCTCAAGCCCCTACACCACTCCCTAAATCTCAAACGTCCTCCAGCCCCTACGCCCCTCCCTATCTCTGTAACATTCGCCAGCCCGTACACCCTTCCCAATTTCTGTAAACTCCTCCAGCCCCTACACCCCTCCCTAACTCTGTACCCTCCTGCAGCCACTACACCCCTCCCTATCTCTGTAACTTCCTCCAGCCATGCACCCCTCCTTATCTCTGAAACTCCCTCCCTATCACTGTAACTTCCTATCTCTGTAACCCCATCCAGCCCCTACAACCCTCCCTATCTCAGTAACATCCTCCGGCTGCTACGACTCTCCCTAACTCAGTAACCTCCTCCAGCCTCTCACCCCCTCCCTATTTCTGTAAACTCAACCAATCCCTACACCCCTCCCTATCTCTGTAACCTCCTCCAATCCCTGCACCCCTCCCTATCTCTGTAACATCCTCCAGCTCCTACACCCCTCCCTATCTCTGTAACCTCCTCCAGACCCTACACCCCTCCCTATCTCTATAACCTCCTCCAGCCTCTCACCCCTACCTATCTCTATAACCACCGACAACCCCTACACCACTCCCTATTTTTGTAACCTCCTCTGACTCCTACTCATCTCCCTGTCTCTGTAACCTCCTCCAGTCCCTAGACCCCTCCCTACCTCTGTAACCTCCTCCAACCCCTACACCCCTCTGCATCTCTGTAACTTCCTCCAGCCTCTCATCGCTCCCTATCTCAGTAAACTCCTCCAGCCCCTACAACACTCCCTATCTCTGTAACTTCCTCCAGCCCCTACACCTCCCCCTATCTCTGTAACATCTTCGCCCTACACTCCTCCTTATCCTTGTAACCTCCTCCAAACCCTGCACACCTCCCTATCTCTGTAACATCCTCCAACCCCTACATACCGTTCGATCTCTGTAACCTCCTCCACCCTATCACTCCCCCATCTCTGTAACTCCCCCCCATCTCTGTAACCTCCTCCAGCCTCTCACCGCTCCCTATCTCTGTATCCTCCTCCAGCCCCTACACACCTCCCTATCTCTGTAACCTCTTCCAGCCCCCACACCCCGCCCTGTCTGAGTAATCTCCTCCGGCTCCTACACCCCTCCCTATCTCTGTAACCTCCTCCGGCCCCTACACCCCTCCCGATCTCTATAACCGCCTCCTACCCCTACACCCCTCCCTATCTCTGTAACTTCCTCCAGCCGCTACACCCCTCCCTAACTCTGTAATCTCCTCATGCCCGTAAACACCTCACTATCTATAACCTCCTCCAGACCTACGCCGCACATTATCACTATAACTCCCTCACTTTCTCTGTAACACCCTCCAGCCTCTCATTCCTCCCTATCTCTGTAACCTCCTTCAGCCCCTACAAACTTCACTAACTCTGTAACCTCCTCCAGACGCTACAACCTCCATATCTCTGTAACCTCCTCCAGCCCCTACACCCCTCCCTATATCTGTATCCTCCTCCAGCACCTACACCCCTCCCTATCTCTGTAACCTCCTCCAGCCCCTACACCCCTCCCTATCTCTGTAACATCCTCCAGCCCCTACACCCCTCCCTATCTCTGTAACCTCCTCCAGTCCCTACACCGCTCCCCATCTCTGTAACCTCCTAGAGCCCCTACACCCCTCCATAACTCTGTAACCCACGACAGCATCTATACCCCTCCCTATCTCTGTAACCTCCTCATGCCCGTACACACCTCCCTATCTCTAACCTCCTCCAGCCCCTTCACCTCTCCCTATCTCTGTAACCTCCTCCGGCTCCTACACCACTCCCTATCTCTGTAACCTTCTCCAACACCTACACACCTCCCTATATCTGTAACATCCTCCGGCCCCTATACCCCTCTCTAACTCTGTAACCTCCTCCAAACCCTACAAACTCCGTAACACTGTAACCTCCTCAAGCCCCTACACCCCTCCCTAAATCTCAAACCTCCTCCAACCCCTACACCCCTCCCTATCTCTGTAACATCCTCCGGCCCCTATACCCCTCCATAACTGTGTAACCTCCTACAACTTCCCTAACTCTGTAGCCTCCTCCAGCCCCGACACCCCTCCCTAAATCTCAAACCTCCTTCAGCCCCTACATCCCTCCCTATCTCTGTAACCTCCTCCAGCCCCTACGCCCCTCCCTATCTTTGTAACCTTCGCCAGCCCGTACACCCTTCCCAATCTCTGTAAACTCCTCCAGCCCCTACACCCCTCCCTAACTCTGGACCCTCCTGCAGCCACTACACCCCTCCCTATCTCTGTAACTTCCTCCAGCCATGCACCCCTCCTTATCTCTGAAACTCCCTCCCTATCACTGTAACTTCCTATCTCTGTAACCCCATCCAGCCCCTACAACCCTCCCTATCTCAGTAACATCCTCCGGCTGCTACGACTCTCCCTAACTCAGTAACCTCCTCCAGCCTCTCACCCCCTCCCTATTTCTGTAAACTCAACCAATCCCTACACCCCTCCCTATCTCTGTAACCTCCTCCAATCCCTGCACCCCTCCCTATCTCTGTAACATCCTCCAGCTCCTACACCCCTCCCTATCTCTGTAACCTCCTCCAGACCCTACACCCCTCCCTATCTCTATAACCTCCTCCAGCCTCTCACCCCTACCTATCTCTATAACCACCGACAACCCCTACACCATTCCCTATTTTTGTAACCTCCTCTGACTCCTACTCATCTCCCTGTCTCTGTAACCTCCTCCAGTCCCTAGACCCCTCCCTACCTCTATAACCTCCTACAACCCCTACACCCCTCTGCATCTCTGTAACCTCCTCCAGCCTCTCATCGCTCCCTATCTCAGTAAACTCCTCCAGCCCCTACAACACTCCCTATCTCTGTAACTTCCTCCAGCCCCTACACCTCCCCCTATCTCTGTAACATCTTCGCCCTACACTCCTCCTTATCCTTGTAACCTCCTCCAAACCCTGCACACCTCCCTATCTCTGTAACATCCTCCAACCCCTACATACCGTTCGATCTCTGTAACCTCCTCCACCCTATCACTCCCCCATCTCTGTAACTCCCCCCCCATCTCTGTAACCTCCTCCAGCCTCTCACCGCTCCCTATCTCTGTATCCTCCTCCAGCCCCTACACACCTCCCTATCTCTGTAACCTCTTCCAGCCCCCACACCCCGCCCTGTCTGAGTAATCTCCTCCGGCTCCTACACCCCTCCCTATATCTATAACCGCCTCCTACCCCTACACCCCTCCCTATCTCTGTAACTTCCTCCAGCCCCTACACCCCTCCCTAACTCTGTAATTTCCTCATGCCCGTAAACACCTCACTATCTATAACCTCCTCCAGACGTACACCGCTCATTATCACTATAACTCCCTCACTTTCTCTGTAACACCCTCCAGCCTCTCATTCCTCCCTATCTCTGTAACCTCCTTCAGCCCCTACAAACTTCACTAACTCTGTAACCTCCTCCAGACGCTACAACCTCCATATCTCTGTAACCTCCTCCAGCCCCTACACCCCTCCCTATATCTGTATCCTCCTCCAGCACCTACACCCCTCCCTATCTCTGTAACCTCCTCCAGCCCCTACACCCCTCCCTATCTCTGTAACATCCTCCAGCCCCTACACCCCTCCCTATCTCTGTAACCTCCTCCAGTCCCTACACCGCTCCCCATCTCTGTAACCTCCTAGAGCCCCTACACCCCTCCATAACTCTGTAACCCACGACAGCATCTATACCCCTCCCTATCTCTGTAACCTCCTCATGCCCGTACACACCTCCCTATCTCTAACCTCCTCCAGCCCCTTCACCTCTCCCTATCTCTGTAACCTCCTCCGGCTCCTACACCACTCCCTATCGCTGTAACCTTCTCCAACACCTACACACCTCCCTATATCTGTAACATCCTCCGGCCCCTATACCCCTCTCTAACTCTGTAACCTCCTCCAAACCCTACAAACTCCGTAACACTGTAACCTCCTCAAGCCCCTACACCACTCCCTAAATCTCAAACGTCCTCCAGCCCCTACGCCCCTCCCTATCTCTGTAACATTCGCCAGCCCGTACACCCTTCCCAATTTCTGTAAACTCCTCCAGCCCCTACACCCCTCCCTAACTCTGTACCCTCCTGCAGCCACTACACCCCTCCCTATCTCTGTAACTTCCTCCAGCCATGCACCCCTCCTTATCTCTGAAACTCCCTCCCTATCACTGTAACTTCCTATCTCTGTAACCCCATCCAGCCCCTACAACCCTCCCTATCTCAGTAACATCCTCCGGCTGCTACGACTCTCCCTAACTCAGTAACCTCCTCCAGCCTCTCACCCCCTCCCTATTTCTGTAAACTCAACCAATCCCTACACCCCTCCCTATCTCTGTAACCTCCTCCAATCCCTGCACCCCTCCCTATCTCTGTAACATCCTCCAGCTCCTACACCCCTCCCTATCTCTGTAACCTCCTCCAGACCCTACACCCCTCCCTATCTCTATAACCTCCTCCAGCCTCTCACCCCTACCTATCTCTATAACCACCGACAACCCCTACACCACTCCCTATTTTTGTAACCTCCTCTGACTCCTACTCATCTCCCTGTCTCTGTAACCTCCTCCAGTCCCTAGACCCCTCCCTACCTCTGTAACCTCCTCCAACCCCTACACCCCTCTGCATCTCTGTAACTTCCTCCAGCCTCTCATCGCTCCCTATCTCAGTAAACTCCTCCAGCCCCTACAACACTCCCTATCTCTGTAACTTCCTCCAGCCCCTACACCTCCCCCTATCTCTGTAACATCTTCGCCCTACACTCCTCCTTATCCTTGTAACCTCCTCCAAACCCTGCACACCTCCCTATCTCTGTAACATCCTCCAACCCCTACATACCGTTCGATCTCTGTAACCTCCTCCACCCTATCACTCCCCCATCTCTGTAACTCCCCCCCATCTCTGTAACCTCCTCCAGCCTCTCACCGCTCCCTATCTCTGTATCCTCCTCCAGCCCCTACACACCTCCCTATCTCTGTAACCTCTTCCAGCCCCCACACCCCGCCCTGTCTGAGTAATCTCCTCCGGCTCCTACACCCCTCCCTATTTCTGTAACCTCCTCCGGCCCCTACACCCCTCCCGATCTCTATAACCGCCTCCTACCCCTACACCCCTCCCTATCTCTGTAACTTCCTCCAGCCGCTACACCCCTCCCTAACTCTGTAATCTCCTCATGCCCGTAAACACCTCACTATCTATAACCTCCTCCAGACCTACGCCGCACATTATCACTATAACTCCCTCACTTTCTCTGTAACACCCTCCAGCCTCTCATTCCTCCCTATCTCTGTAACCTCCTTCAGCCCCTACAAACTTCACTAACTCTGTAACCTCCTCCAGACGCTACAACCTCCATATCTCTGTAACCTCCTCCAGCCCCTACACCCCTCCCTATATCTGTATCCTCCTCCAGCACCTACACCCCTCCCTATCTCTGTAACCTCCTCCAGCCCCTACACCCCTCCCTATCTCTGTAACATCCTCCAGCCCCTACACCCCTCCCTATCTCTGTAACCTCCTCCAGTCCCTACACCGCTCCCCATCTCTGTAACCTCCTAGAGCCCCTACACCCCTCCATAACTCTGTAACCCACGACAGCATCTATACCCCTCCCTATCTCTGTAACCTCCTCATGCCCGTACACACCTCCCTATCTCTAACCTCCTCCAGCCCCTTCACCTCTCCCTATCTCTGTAACCTCCTCCGGCTCCTACACCACTCCCTATCTCTGTAACCTTCTCCAACACCTACACACCTCCCTATATCTGTAACATCCTCCGGCCCCTATACCCCTCTCTAACTCTGTAACCTCCTCCAAACCCTACAAACTCCGTAACACTGTAACCTCCTCAAGCCCCTACACCCCTCCCTAAATCTCAAACGTCCTCCAGCCCCTACGCCCCTCCCTATCTCTGTAACATTCGCCAGCCCGTACACCCTTCCCAATCTCTGTAAACTCCTCCAGCCCCTACACCCCTCCCTAACTCTGTACCCTCCTGCAGCCACTACACCCCTCCCTATCTCTGTAACTTCCTCCAGCCATGCACCCCTCCTTATCTCTGAAACTCCCTCCCTATCACTGTAACTTCCTATCTCTGTAACCCCATCCAGCCCCTACAACCCTCCCTATCTCAGTAACATCCTCCGGCTGCTACGACTCTCCCTAACTCAGTAACCTCCTCCAGCCTCTCACCCCCTCCCTATTTCTGTAAACTCAACCAATCCCTACACCCCTCCCTATCTCTGTAACCTCCTCCAATCCCTGCACCCCTCCCTATCTCTGTAACATCCTCCAGCTCCTACACCCCTCCCTATCTCTGTAACCTCCTCCAGACCCTACACCCCTCCCTATCTCTATAACCTCCTCCAGCCTCTCACCCCTACCTATCTCTATAACCACCGACAACCCCTACACCACTCCCTATTTTTGTAACCTCCTCTGACTCCTACTCATCTCCCTGTCTCTGTAACCTCCTCCAGTCCCTAGACCCCTCCCTACCTCTGTAACCTCCTCCAACCCCTACACCCCTCTGCATCTCTGTAACTTCCTCCAGCCTCTCATCGCTCCCTATCTCTGTAACCTCCTCCAGCCCCTACACCCCTCCCTATATCTGTATCCTCCTCCAGCACCTACACCCCTCCCTATCTCTGTAACCTCCTCCAGCCCCTACACCCCTCCCTATCTCTGTAACATCCTCCAGCCCCTACACCCCTCCCTATCTCTGTAACCTCCTCATGCCTGTACACACCTCCCTATCTCTGTAACCTCCTCCAGCCCCTTCACCTCTCCCTATCTCTGTAACCTCCTCTGGCTCCTACACCACTCCCTATCTCTGTAACCTTCTCCAACACCTACACACCTCCTCCGGCCCCTATACCCCTCTCTAACTCTGTAACCTCCTCCAAACCCTACAAACTCCGTAACACTGTAACCTCCTCAAGCCCCTACACCCCTCCCTAAATCTCAAACCTATTCCAACCCCTACACCCCTCCCTATCTCTGTAACATCCTCCGGCCCCTATACCCCTCCATAACTGTGTAACCTCCTACAACTTCCCTAACTCTGTAGCCTCCTCCAGCCCCGACACCCCTCCCTAAATCTCAAACCTCCTTCAGCCCCTACATCCCTCCCTATCTCTGTAACCTCCTCCAGCCCCTACGCCCCTCCCTATCTTTGTAACCTTCGCCAGCCCGTACACCCTTCCCAATCTCTGTAAACTCCTCCAGCCCCTACACCCCTCCCTAACTCTGGACCCTCCTGCAGCCACTACACCCCTCCCTATCTCTGTAACTTCCTCCAGCCATGCACCCCTCCTTATCTCTGAAACTCCCTCCCTATCACTGTAACTTCCTATCTCTGTAACCCCATCCAGCCCCTACAACCCTCCCTATCTCAGTAACATCCTCCGGCTGCTACGACTCTCCCTAACTCAGTAACCTCCTCCAGCCTCTCACCCCCTCCCTATTTCTGTAAACTCAACCAATCCCTACACCCCTCCCTATCTCTGTAACCTCCTCCAATCCCTGCACCCCTCCCTATCTCTGTAACATCCTCCAGCTCCTACACCCCTCCCTATCTCTGTAACCTCCTCCAGACCCTACACCCCTCCCTATCTCTATAACCTCCTCCAGCCTCTCACCCCTACCTATCTCTATAACCACCGACAACCCCTACACCATTCCCTATTTTTGTAACCTCCTCTGACTCCTACTCATCTCCCTGTCTCTGTAACCTCCTCCAGTCCCTAGACCCCTCCCTACCTCTATAACCTCCTACAACCCCTACACCCCTCTGCATCTCTGTAACCTCCTCCAGCCTCTCATCGCTCCCTATCTCAGTAAACTCCTCCAGCCCCTACAACACTCCCTATCTCTGTAACTTCCTCCAGCCCCTACACCTCCCCCTATCTCTGTAACATCTTCGCCCTACACTCCTCCTTATCCTTGTAACCTCCTCCAAACCCTGCACACCTCCCTATCTCTGTAACATCCTCCAACCCCTACATACCATTCGATCTCTGTAACCTCCTCCACCCTATCACTCCCCCATCTCTGTAACTCCCCCCCCATCTCTGTAACCTCCTCCAGCCTCTCACCGCTCCCTATCTCTGTATCCTCCTCCAGCCCCTACACACCTCCCTATCTCTGTAACCTCTTCCAGCCCCCACACCCCGCCCTGTCTGAGTAATCTCCTCCGGCTCCTACACCCCTCCCTATATCTATAACCGCCTCCTACCCCGACACCCCTCCCTATCTCTGTAACTTCCTCCAGCCCCTACACCCCTCCCTAATTCTGTAATTTCCTCATGCCCGTAAACACCTCACTATCTATAACCTCCTCCAGACGTACACCGCTCATTATCACTATAACTCCCTCACTTTCTCTGTAACACCCTCCAGCCTCTCATTCCTCCCTATCTCTGTAACCTCCTTCAGCCCCTACAAACTTCACTAACTCTGTAACCTCCTCCAGACGCTACAACCTCCATATCTCTGTAACCTCCTCCAGCCCCTACACCCCTCCCTATATCTGTATCCTCCTCCAGCACCTACACCCCTCCCTATCTCTGTAACCTCCTCCAGCCCCTACACCCCTCCCTATCTCTGTAACATCCTCCAGCCCCTACACCCCTCCCTATCTCTGTAACCTCCTCCAGTCCCTACACCGCTCCCCATCTCTGTAACCTCCTAGAGCCCCTACACCCCTCCATAACTCTGTAACCCACGACAGCATCTATACCCCTCCCTATCTCTGTAACCTCCTCATGCCCGTACACACCTCCCTATCTCTAACCTCCTCCAGCCCCTTCACCTCTCCCTATCTCTGTAACCTCCTCCGGCTCCTACACCACTCCCTATCTCTGTAACCTTCTCCAACACCTACACACCTCCCTATATCTGTAACATCCTCCGGCCCCTATACCCCTCTCTAACTCTGTAACCTCCTCCAAACCCTACAAACTCCGTAACACTGTAACCTCCTCAAGCCCCTACACCCCTCCCTAAATCTCAAACGTCCTCCAGCCCCTACGCCCCTCCCTATCTCTGTAACATTCGCCAGCCCGTACACCCTTCCCAATCTCTGTAAACTCCTCCAGCCCCTACACCCCTCCCTAACTCTGTACCCTCCTGCAGCCACTACACCCCTCCCTATCTCTGTAACTTCCTCCAGCCATGCACCCCTCCTTATCTCTGAAACTCCCTCCCTATCACTGTAACTTCCTATCTCTGTAACCCCATCCAGCCCCTACAACCCTCCCTATCTCAGTAACATCCTCCGGCTGCTACGACTCTCCCTAACTCAGTAACCTCCTCCAGCCTCTCACCCCCTCCCTATTTCTGTAAACTCAACCAATCCCTACACCCCTCCCTATCTCTGTAACCTCCTCCAATCCCTGCACCCCTCCCTATCTCTGTAACATCCTCCAGCTCCTACACCCCTCCCTATCTCTGTAACCTCCTCCAGACCCTACACCCCTCCCTATCTCTATAACCTCCTCCAGCCTCTCACCCCTACCTATCTCTATAACCACCGACAACCCCTACACCACTCCCTATTTTTGTAACCTCCTCTGACTCCTACTCATCTCCCTGTCTCTGTAACCTCCTCCAGTCCCTAGACCCCTCCCTACCTCTGTAACCTCCTCCAACCCCTACACCCCTCTGCATCTCTGTAACTTCCTCCAGCCTCTCATCGCTCCCTATCTCAGTAAACTCCTCCAGCCCCTACAACACTCCCTATCTCTGTAACTTCCTCCAGCCCCTACACCTCCCCCTATCTCTGTAACATCTTCGCCCTACACTCCTCCTTATCCTTGTAACCTCCTCCAAACCCTGCACACCTCCCTATCTCTGTAACATCCTCCAACCCCTACATACCGTTCGATCTCTGTAACCTCCTCCACCCTATCACTCCCCCATCTCTGTAACTCCCCCCCATCTCTGTAACCTCCTCCAGCCTCTCACCGCTCCCTATCTCTGTATCCTCCTCCAGCCCCTACACACCTCCCTATCTCTGTAACCTCTTCCAGCCCCCACACCCCGCCCTGTCTGAGTAATCTCCTCCGGCTCCTACACCCCTCCCTATCTCTGTAACCTCCTCCGGCCCCTACACCCCTCCCGATCTCTATAACCGCCTCCTACCCCTACACCCCTCCCTATCTCTGTAACTTCCTCCAGCCGCTACACCCCTCCCTAACTCTGTAATCTCCTCATGCCCGTAAACACCTCACTATCTATAACTTCCTCCAGACCTACGCCGCACATTATCACTATAACTCCCTCACTTTCTCTGTAACACCCTCCAGCCTCTCATTCCTCCCTATCTCTGTAACCTCCTTCAGCCCCTACAAACTTCACTAACTCTGTAACCTCCTCCAGACGCTACAACCTCCATATCTCTGTAACCTCCTCCAGCCCCTACACCCCTCCCTATATCTGTATCCTCCTCCAGCACCTACACCCCTCCCTATCTCTGTAACCTCCTCCAGCCCCTACACCCCTCCCTATCTCTGTAACATCCTCCAGCCCCTACACCCCTCCCTATCTCTGTAACCTCCTCCAGTCCCTACACCGCTCCCCATCTCTGTAACCTCCTAGAGCCCCTACACCCCTCCATAACTCTGTAACCCACGACAGCATCTATACCCCTCCCTATCTCTGTAACCTCCTCATGCCCGTACACACCTCCCTATCTCTAACCTCCTCCAGCCCCTTCACCTCTCCCTATCTCTGTAACCTCCTCCGGCTCCTACACCACTCCCTATCTCTGTAACCTTCTCCAACACCTACACACCTCCCTATATCTGTAACATCCTCCGGCCCCTATACCCCTCTCTAACTCTGTAACCTCCTCCAAACCCTACAAACTCCGTAACACTGTAACCTCCTCAAGCCCCTACACCCCTCCCTAAATCTCAAACGTCCTCCAGCCCCTACGCCCCTCCCTATCTCTGTAACATTCGCCAGCCCGTACACCCTTCCCAATCTCTGTAAACTCCTCCAGCCCCTACACCCCTCCCTAACTCTGTACCCTCCTGCAGCCACTACACCCCTCCCTATCTCTGTAACTTCCTCCAGCCATGCACCCCTCCTTATCTCTGAAACTCCCTCCCTATCACTGTAACTTCCTAATTCTGTAACCCCATCCAGCCCCTACAACCCTCCCTATCTCAGTAACATCCTCCGGCTGCTACGACTCTCCCTAACTCAGTAACCTCCTCCAGCCTCTCACCCCCTCCCTATTTCTGTAAACTCAACCAATCCCTACACCCCTCCCTATCTCTGTAACCTCCTCCAATCCCTGCACCCCTCCCTATCTCTGTAACATCCTCCAGCTCCTACACCCCTCCCTATCTCTGTAACCTCCTCCAGACCCTACACCCCTCCCTATCTCTATAACCTCCTCCAGCCTCTCACCCCTACCTATCTCTATAACCACCGACAACCCCTACACCACTCCCTATTTTTGTAACCTCCTCTGACTCCTACTCATCTCCCTGTCTCTGTAACCTCCTCCAGTCCCTAGACCCCTCCCTACCTCTGTAACCTCCTCCAACCCCTACACCCCTCTGCATCTCTGTAACTTCCTCCAGCCTCTCATCGCTCCCTATCTCAGTAAACTCCTCCAGCCCCTACAACACTCCCTATCTCTGTAACTTCCTCCAGCCCCTACACCTCCCCCTATCTCTGTAACATCTTCGCCCTACACTCCTCCTTATCCTTGTAACCTCCTCCAAACCCTGCACACCTCCCTATCTCTGTAACATCCTCCAACCCCTACATACCGTTCGATCTCTGTAACCTCCTCCACCCTATCACTCCCCCATCTCTGTAACTCCCCCCCATCTCTGTAACCTCCTCCAGCCTCTCACCGCTCCCTATCTCTGTATCCTCCTCCAGCCCCTACACACCTCCCTATCTCTGTAACCTCTTCCAGCCCCCACACCCCGCCCTGTCTGAGTAATCTCCTCCGGCTCCTACACCCCTCCCTATCTCTGTAACCTCCTCCGGCCCCTACACCCCTCCCGATCTCTATAACCGCCTCCTACCCCTACACCCCTCCCTATCTCTGTAACTTCCTCCAGCCCCTACACCCCTCCCTAACTCTGTACCCTTCTGCAGCCACTACCCCCCTACCTATCTCTATAACCTCCTCCAGCCATGCACACCTCCTTATATCTGTAACTCCTTCCCTATCTCGGAAACTTCCAATCTCTGTAACCCCATCCAGCGCCTACATCCCTCCCTATCTCAGTAACTTCCTCTGGCTCCTACACCTCTCATAACTCTGTAACCTACTCCAGCCTCTCACCCCCTCCCTAGCTCTGTAACCTCCTCCAATCACTACACCCCTCCCTATCTCTGTAACATCCCCCAGCTCCTACACCCCTCCCTATCTCTGTAACAGTCCCCAGCCTCTCACCCGTCCCTATCTCTGTAACTCCCTCCCGAACTCTGTAACCTCCTCCAGCCGTACACACCTCCCTATCTCTGTAACCTCCTCCAGCCCCTACGCCCTTCCCTATCTCTGTAACCTGCTCCAACCACTACACCCCTCCCTATCTCTGGAAGCTTCGCCAGCACCCACACACCTCCCTATCTCTGTAACCTCATCCAGCCCCTACACCCCTCCCTATCTCTGTAACCTCCTCCAGCCCTACACACCTCCTTATCCTTGTAACCTCCTCCAAACCCTGCGCCCTTCCCTATCTCTGTAACCTCCTCCAGCCCCGACACCCCTCCCTATCACTGTAACCTCCTCCAGCCTATCACACCACCATCTCTGTAACTGCCCCCCCCATCTCTGTAACCTCCTCCAGCCCCAACATCCCTCCCTATCTCTGTAACCTCCTCCAGCCCCTACAGCCCTACCTGTCTGTATAACCTCCGGCGGCTCCTACACCCCTCCCTCTCTCTGTAACCTCCTCCAGCCACTACAACCCTCCCGATCTCTGAAACTTCCTCCAGCCCCTAAACCCCTCCCTATCTCTGTAACCTCCTCATGCCCGTACACCCCTCACTATCTGCAACCTCCACCAGACCTACACCGCTCATTATCACTATAACTCCCTCACTATCTCTGTAATACCCTCCAGCCTCTCATTCCTCACTATCCCTATAACCTCCTCCAGCCCCTACACACCTCCTATCTCTGTAACCTCCTCTGGCCCCTACACCCCTCCCTATCTCTGTAAAATCCTACAGCTCCTAAACCCATCCTTATCTCTGTAACCTCCACCAGCCCCTACAACCCTCCCTATCTCTGTAACCTCCTCCAGCCGTTACACCCATCCCTATCTCTGTAACCTCCTACAGCCCCTACAAACCTCCGTATCTCTGTAACTTCCTCCAGCCCCTACACCCCTCATATCTCTGCAACCTGCTCCAGCCCCTACAACGCTCCCTATCTCTGTAACCTCATCCAGCCCCAACGCCCCTCCCTATCTCTGTAACCTTCGCCAGCCCGTACACCCTTCCCTATCTCTGTAAACTCCTAGAGCCCCTACACCCCTCCCTAACTCTGTACCCCCCTGCAGCCAATACACCCCTCCCTATCTCTGTAACATCCACCAGCTCCTACACCCCTCCCTAACTCTGTACCGTCCTGCAGCCACTACACCCCTCCCTATCTCTGTAACTTCCTCCAGCCATGCACCCCTCCTTATCTCTGTAACTCCCTCCCTATCTCTGTAACTTCCTATCTCTGTAACCCCATTCAGCCCCTACAACCCTCCCTATCTCAGTAAATCCTCCGGCTGCTACAACTCTCCCTAACTCAGTAACCTCCTCCAGCCTCTCACCCAATCCCTATCTCTGTGAACTCCTCCAGTCCCTACACCCCTCCCTAAATCTCAAACCTCCTCCAGCCCCTACGCCCCTCCCTATCTCTGTAACCTTCGCCAGCCCGTACACCCTTCCCTATCTCTGTAACCTCCTCCAGCCCCTACACCCCTCCCTAACTCTGTACCCTTCTGCAGCCACTACCACCCTCCCTATCTCTATAACCTCCTCCAGCCATGCACCCCTCCTTATCTCTGTAACTCCCTCCCTATCTCTGTAACTTCCTACCTCTGTAACCCCATCCACCCACTACAACCCTCCCTATCTCAGTAACCTCCTCCAGCTCCTACACCTCTCCCTAACTCTGTAACCTACTCCAGCCTCTCACCCCCTCCCTATCTCTGTAAACTCCTCCAGTCCCTACACCCCTCCCTATCTCTGTAACCTCCTCCAATCACTACATCCCTCCCTATCTCTGTAACATCCTCCAGCTCCTACACCCCTCCCTATCTCTGTAACCTCCTCCAGCCCTACACTCCTCCTTATCCTTGTAACCTCCTCCAGCCCCTACACCCCTCCCTATCTCTGTAACCTCCTCCAGCCTCTACACCCCTCACTATCTGCAACCTCCACCAGACCTACACCGCTCATTATCACTATAACTCCCTCACTATCTCTGTAACACCCTCCAGCCTCTCATTCCTCACTATCCCTATAACCTCCTCCAGCTCCTACACACCTCCTATCTCTGTAACGTCCTCTGGCCCCTACACCCCTCCCTATCTCTGTAAAATCCTACAGCTCCTAAACCCATCCTTATCTCTGTAACCTCCACCAGCCCCTACAACCCTCCCTATCTCTGTAACCTCCTCCAGCCCCTACACCCATCCCTATCTCTGTAACCTCCTCCATCCCCTACACCCCTCATATCTCTGCAACCTGCTCCAGCCCCTACAACGCTCCCTATCTCTGTAACCTCCTCCAGCCTCTACGCCCCTCCCTATCTCTGTAACCTTCTCCAACACCTACACACCTCCCTCTGTCTGTAACCTCCACCAAACCCTTACAAATTTCCCTATATCTGTAACCTCCTCCAACCCCTACACTCTTCCCTATCTCTGTAACCTCCTCCAGCCACTACACACCTCCCTATCTCTGTAACCTCCTCCAGCCCTACACTCCTCCTTATCCTTGTAACCTCCTCCAGCCCCTACACCCCTCCCTATCTCTGTAACCTCCTCCAGCCCCTACACCCCTACCTGTCTGTGTAACCTCTGGCGGCTCCTACACCCCTCCCTATCTCTGTAACCTCCTCCAGCCACTACAACCCTCCCTATCTCTGTAACTTCCTCCAGCCCCTACACCCCTCCCTAACTCTGTAACCTACTCATGCCCGTACACCCCTCACTATCTGCAACCTCCACCAGACCTACACCGCTCATTATCACAATAACTCCCTCACTATCTCTGTAACACCCTCCAGCCTCTCATACCTCACTCTCCCTATAACCTCCTCCAGCCCCTACACTCCTCCTATCTCTGTAACCTCCTCTGGCCCCTACACCACTCCCTATCTCTGTAAAATCCTACAGCTCCTAAACCCATCCTTATATCTGTAACCTCCACCAGCCCCTACAACCCTCCCTATCTCTGTAACATCCTCCAGCCCCTACACCCATCCCTATCTCTGTAACCTCCTCCATCCCCTACACCCCTCATCTCTCTGCAACCTGCTCCAGCCCCTACAACGCTCCCTATCTCTGTAACCTCCTCCAGCCTCTACGCCCCTCCCTATCTCTGTAACCTTCTCCAACACCTACACACCTCCCTATCTCTGTAACCTCCTCCAGCCACTACACACCTCCCTATCTCTGTAACATCCTCCGGCCCCTATACCCCTCCATAACTCTGTAACCTCCTCCAAACCCTACAACTTCCCTAACTCTGTAACCTCCTCCAGCCCCTACACCCCTCCCTAAATCTCAAACCTCCTCCAGCCCCTACATCCCTCCCTATCTCTGTAACCTCCTCCAGCCCCTACGCCCCTCTCTATCTCTGTAACCTTCGCCAGCCCGTACACCCTTCCCTATCTCTGTAAACTCCTCCAACCCCTACACCCCTCCCTAACTCTGTAAACTCCTCCAGCCATGCACCCCTCCTTATCTCTGAAACTCCCTCCCTATCACTGTAACTTCCTATCTCTGTAACCCCATCCAGCCCCTACAACCCTCCCTATCTCAGTAACATCCTCCGGCTGCTACAACTCTCCCTAACTCAGTAACCTCCTCCAGCCTCTCACCCAATCCCTATCTCTGTGAACTCCTCCAGTCCCTACACCCCTCCCTAAATCTCAAACCTCCTCCAGCCCCTACGCCCCTCCCTATCTCTGTAACCTTCGCCAGCCCGTACACCCTTCCCTATCTCTGTAACCTCCTCCAGCCCCTACACCCCTCCCTAACTCTGTACCCTTCTGCAGCCACTACCACCCTCCCTATCTCTATAACCTCCTCCAGCCATGCACCCCTCCTTATCTCTGTAACTCCCTCCCTATCTCTGTAACTTCCTATCTCTGTAACCCCATCCACCCACTACAACCCTCCCTATCTCAGTAACCTCCTCCAGCTCCTACACCTCTCCCTAACTCTGTAACCTACTCCAGCCTCTCACCCCCTCCCTATCTCTGTAAACTCCTCCAGTCCCTACACCCCTCCCTATCTCTGTAACCTCCTCCAATCACTACATCCCTCCCTATCTCTGTAATATCCTCCAGCTCCTACACCCTTCCCTATCTCTGTAACCTCCTCCAGCCCTACACTCCTCCTTATCCTTGTAACCTCCTCCAGCCCCTACACCCCTCCCTATCTCTGTAACCTCCTCCAGCCTCTACACCCCTACCTGTCTGTGTAACCTCCGGCGGCTCCTACACCCCTCCCTATCTCTGTAACCTCCTCCAGCCATTACAACCCTCCCTATCTCTGTAACTTCCTCCAGCCCCTACACCCCTCCCTATCTCCGTAACCTACTCATGCCCGTACACCCCTCACTATCTGCAACCTCCACCAGACCTACACCGCTCATTATCACTATAACTCCCTCACTATCTCTGTAACACCCTCCAGCCTCTCATTCCTCACTATCCCTATAACCTCCTCCAGCTCCTACACACCTCCTATCTCTGTAACGTCCTCTGGCCCCTACACCCCTCCCTATCTCTGTAAAATCCTACAGCTCCTAAACCCATCCTTATCTCTGTAACCTCCACCAGCCCCTACAACCCTCCCTATCTCTGTAAACTCCTCCAGCCCCTACACCCATCCCTATCTCTGTAACCTCCTCCATCCCCTACACCCCTCATATCTCTGCAACCTGCTCCAGCCCCTACAATGCTCCCTATCTCTGTAACCTCCTCCAGCCTCTACGCCCCTCCCTATCTCTGTAACCTTCTCCAACACCTACACACCTCCCTCTGTCTGTAACCTCCACCAAACCCTTACAAATTTCCCTATATCTGTAACCTCCTCCAACCCCTACACTCCTCCCTATCTCTGTAACCTCCTCCAGCCACTACACACCTCCCTATCTCTGTAACCTCCTCCAGCCCTACACTCCTCCTTATCCTTGTAACCTCCTCCAGCCCCTACACCCCTCCCTATCTCTGTAACCTCCTCCAGCCCCTACACCCCTACCTGTCTGTGTAACCTCTGGCGGCTCCTACACCCCTCCCTATCTCTGTAACCTCCTCCAGCCACTACAACCCTCCCTATCTCTGTAACTTCCTCCATCCCCTACACCCCTCATATCTCTGCAACCTGCTCCAGCCCCTACAACGCTCCCTATCTCTGTAACCTCCTCCAGCCTCTACGCCCCTCCCTATCTCTGTAACCTTCTCCAACACCTACACACCTCCCTATCTCTGTAACCTCCTCCAGCCACTACACACCTCCCTATCTCTGTAACATCCTCTGGCCCCTATACCCCTCCATAACTCTGTAACCTCCTCCAAACCCTACAACTTCCCTAACTCTGTAACCTCCTCCAGCCCCTACACCCCTCCCTAAATCTCAAACCTCCTCCAGCCCCTACATCCCTCCCTATCTCTGTAACCTCCTCCAGCCCCTACGCCCCTCTCTATCTCTGTAACCTTCGCCAGCCCGTACACCCTTCCCTATCTCTGTAAACTCCTCCAACCCCTACACCCCTCCCTAACTCTGTAAACTCCTCCAGCCATGCACCCCTCCTTATCTCTGAAACTCCCTCCCTATCACTGTAACTTCCTAACTCTGTAACCCCATCCAGCCCCTACAACCCTCCCTATCTCAGTAACATCCTCCGGCTGCTACAACTCTCCCTAACTCAGTAACCTCCTCCAGCCTCTCACCCAATCCCTATCTCTGTGAACTCCTCCAGTCCCTACACACCTCACTAAATCTCAAACCTCCTCCAGCCTCTACGCCCCTCCCTATCTTTGTAACCTTTGCCAGCCCGTACACCCTTCCCTATCTCTGTAACCTCCTCCAGCCCCTACACCCCTCCCTAACTCTGTACCCTGCTGCAGCCATTACACCCTCCCTATCTCTATAACCTCCTCCAGCCATGCACCCCTCCTTATCTCTGTAACTCCCTCCCTATCTCTGTAACTTCCTATCTCTGTAACCCCATCCACCCCCTACAACCCTCCCTATCTCAGTAACCTCCTCCGGCTTCTACATCTCTCCCTAACTCTGTAACCAACTCCAGCCTCTCACCCCCTCCCTATCTCTGTAACCTCCTCCAGTCCCTACACCCCTCCCTATCTCTGTAACCTCCTCCAGCCCCTACGCCCCTCCCTATCTCTGTAACCTGCTCCAGCCACTACACCCCTCCCTATCTCTGGAAGCTTCGCCAGCCCCCACACACCTCCCTATCTCTGTAACCTCATCCAGCCCCTACACCCCTCCCTATCTCTGTAACCTCCTCCAGCCCTACACTCCTCCTTATCCTTGTAACCTCCTCCAAACCCTGCGCCCCTCCCTATCTCTGTAACCTCCTCCAGCCCCAACATCCCTCCCTATCTCTGTAACCTCCTCCAGCCCCTACACCCCTACCTGTCTGTGTAACCTCCAGCGGCTCCTACACCCCTCCCTATCTCTGTAACCTCCTCCAGCCACTACAACCCTCCCTATCTCTGTAACTTCCTCCAGCCCCTACACCCCTCACTATCTGCAATCTCCACCAGACCTACACCGCTCATTATCACTATAACTCCCTCACTATCGCTGTAACACCCTCCAGCCTCTCATTCCTCACTATCCCTATAACCTCCTCCAGCCCCTACACATTTCCTTATCTCGGTAACCTCCTCCAGCCCCGACACCCATCCCTATCTCTGTAACCTCCTACAGCCCCTACAAACCTCCGTATCTCTGTAATTTCCTCCCGCCCCTACACCCCTCATATCTCTGCAACCTGCTCCAGCCACTACAGACCTCCCTATCTCTGTAACCTCCTCCAAACCCCTACAAATTTCCCTATATCTGTAACCTCCTCCAACCCCTACAACCTCCCTAGCTCTGGAACCTCTTCCAGCCCCTACACCACTCCCTAAATCTCAAACCTCCTCCAGCCCCTACATCCCTCCCTATCTCAGTAACCTCCTCCAGCCCCTACGCCCCTCCCTATCTTTGTAACCTTCACCAGCCCGTACATGCTTCCCAATCTCTGTAAACTCCTCCAGCCCCTTCACCCCTCCCTAACTCTGTACCGTCCTGCAGCCACTACAACCCTCCCTATCTCTGTAACTTCTTCCAGCCATGCACCCCTCCTTATCTCTGAAACTCCCTCCCTATCACTGTAACTTCCTATCTCTGTAACCCCATCCAGCCCCTACAACCCTCCCTATCTCAGTAACATCCTCCGGCTGCTACAACTCTCCCTAACTCTGTAACCTCCTCCAGCCACTCACCCCCTCCCTATCTCTGTAAACTCCTCCAGTCCCTACACCCCTCCCTATCTCTATAACCTCCTCCAATCCCTACACTCCTCCCTATCTCTGTAACATCCTCGAGCTCCTACACCCCTCCCTATCTCTGTAACCTCCTCCAGCCTCTCACCCCTACCTATCTCTATAACCTCCTCCAGCCTCTCACCCCTCCCTATCTCTATAAACACAGCCAACCCCTACACCACTCCCTATCTTTGTAACCTCCTCTGGATCCTACTCCTCTTCCTGGCTCTGTAACCTTCTCCAGTCCCTAGACCCCTCCCTATCTCTGTAACCTCCTCCAACCCTTACACCCCTCTGCATCTCTGTAACCTCCTCCAGCCTCTCATCGCTCCCTATCTCAGTAAACTCCTCCAGCCCCTACAACCCTCCCTATCGCTGTAACTTCCTCTAGACCCTACACCTCCCCCTATCTCTGTAGCATCCTACCGCCCTACACTCCTCCTTATCCTTGTAACCTCCTCCAAACCCTGCACACCTCCCTATCTCTGTAACATCCTCCATCCTATCATCCCCCCCATCTCTGTAACTCCCCCCCTATCTCTGTAACCTCCTCCAGCCTCTCACCGCTCCCTATCTCTGTAACCTCTTCCAGCCCCTACACCCCTCCCTGTCTGTGTAATCTCCTCCGGCTCCTACACCCCTCCATATCTCTGTAACTTCCTCCAGCCCCTACACGCCTCCCTAACTCTGTAACCTCCTCATGCCCGTACACCCCTCACTATCTGTAAACTCCTCCAGACCTACACCGCTCATTATCACTATAAATGCCTCACTTTCTCTGTAACACCCTCCAGCCTCTCATTCCTCCCTATCTCTGTAACCTCCTTCAGCCCCTACAACCCTCCCTATCTCTGTAACCTCCTCCAGTCCCTACACCGCTCCCCATCTCTGTAACCTACTAGAGCCCCTATACTCCTCCATAACTCTGTAACCCACGACAGCATGTACACCCCTCCCTATCTCTGTAACCTCCTCATGCCCGTACACCCCTCCCTATCTCTCACCTCCTCCAGCCCCTTCACCTCTCCCTATCTCTATAACCTCCTCCGGCTCCTACACCCCTCCCTATCTCTGTAACCTTCTCCAACCCCTACACACCTCCCTATCTCTGTAACATCCTCCGGCCCCTATACCCCTCCATAACTCTGTAACCTCCTCCAACCCCTACAATTTCCCTAACTCTGTAACCTCCTCCAACCCCTACACCCCTCCCTAAATCTCAAACCTCCTCCAGCCCCTACATCCCTCCCTATCTCTGTAACCTCCTCCAGCCCCTACGCCCCTCCCTATCTCTGTAAACTCCTCCATCCCCTACGCCCTTCCCTATCTCTGTAACCTTCGCCAGCCCGTACACCCTTCCCTATCTCTGTAAACTCCTCCAGCCCCTACACCCCTCCCTAACTCTGTACCCTCCTGCAGCCACTACACCCCTCCCTATCTCTGTAACCTCCTGCAGCCATGCACCCCTCCTTATCGCTGAAACTCCCTCCCTATCACTGTAACTTCCTATCTCTGTAACCCCATCCAACCCCTACAACCCTCCCTATCTCAGTAACCTCCTCCGGCTCCTACAACTCTCCCTAACTCTGTAACCTCCTCCAGCCTCTCACCCCCTCCCTATATCTGTAAACTCCTCCAGTCCCTACAACCCTCTCTATCTCTGTAACCTCCTCCAATCCCTACACCCCTCCCTATCTCTGTTACATCCTCCAGCTCCTAAACCCCTCCCTATCTCTATAACCTCCTCCAGCCTCTCACCCCTAACTATCTCTATAACCACCGCCAAACCCTACACCACTCCCAATCTTTGTAATCTCCTCAGGATCCTAATCCTCTCCCTGGCTCTGTAACATCCTGCAGTCCCTAGACCCCTCCCTATCTCTGTAACCTCCTCCAACCCCTACACCCCTCTGCATCTCTGTAACCTCCTCCAGACTCTCATCGCTCCCTATCTCAGTAAACTCCTCCAGCCCCTACAACCCTCTCTATCGCTGTAACTTCCTCCAGCCCCTACACCTCCCCCTATCTCTGTAACATCTTCCCGCCCTACACTCCTCCTTATCCTTGTAACCTCCTCCAAACCCTGCACACCTCCCTATCTCTGTAGCATCCTCCACCCTATCACACCCCCAACTCTGTAACTCCCCCATCTCTGTAACCTCCTCCAGCCTCTCACCGTTCCCTATCTCTGTATCCTCCTCCAGCCCCTACACCCCTCCCTATCTCTGTAACCTCTTCCAGCCCCTACACACCTCCCTGCCTGTGTAATCTCCTCCGGCTCCTACACCCCTCCCTATCTCTGTAACCTCCTCCGGCCCCTACACCCCTCCCTATCTCTGTAACCTCATCATGCCCGTACACCCCTCACTATCTGTAACCTCCTCCAGACCTACACCGCTGATTATCACTATAAATGCCTCACTTTCTCTGTAACACCCTCCAGCCTCACATTCCTCCCTATCTCTGTAACCTCCTTCAGACCTACACACTTCACTAACTCTGTAACCTCCTCCAGACCTAACAACCTCCATATCTCTGTAACCTCCTCCAGCCCCTACACTCCTCCCTATCTCTGTAACCTCCTCCAGCACCTACACCCCTCCCTATCTCTGTAACCTCCTCCAGCAAATACACCCCTCCCTTTTCTGTAACGTCAACCAGCCCCTACACCCCTCCCTATCTCTGTAACCTCCTCCAGTCCCTGCACCGCTCTCCATCTCTGTAACCTTCTAGAGCCCCTACACACCTCCATAACTCTGTAACCCACGACAGCATCTACACCCCTCCCGATCTCTGTAACCTCCTCATGCCCGAAAAACCCTCCCTATCTCTAAACTCCTCCAGCCCCTTCACCTCTCCCTATCTCTATAACCTCCTCCGGCTCCTACACCCCTGCCTATCTCTGTAACATTCTCCAACACCTACACACCTCCCTATCTCTGTAACATCCTCCGGCCCCTATACCCCTCCCTAAATCTGTAACCTCCTCCAAACCCTACAAACTCCCTAACACTGTAACCTCCTCCAGCCCCTACACCCCTACCTCAATCTCAAACCTCCTCCAGCCCCTACATCCCTCCCTATCTCTGTATCCTCCTCCAGCCCCTACGCCCCTCCCTATCTCTGTAACCTTCGCCAGCCCGTATACCCTTCCCTATCTCTGTAAACTCCTCCAGCCCCTACACCCCTCCCTAACTCTGTACCCTCCTGCAGCCACTACCCCCTCCCTATCTCTGTAACCTCCTCCAGCCATGCACCCCTCCTTATCTCTGTAACACCCTCCCTATCTCTGTAACTTCCTATCTCTGTAACCCCATCCAGTCCCTACAACCCTCCCTATCTCAGTAACCTCCTCCATCTCCTACACCTCTCCCTAACTCTGTAACCTCCTCCAGCCTCTCACCCCCTCCCTAGCTCTTTAACCTCCTCCAGTCCCTGCACCCCTCCCTATCTCTGTAACCTCCTCCAATCACTACACCCCTCCCTATCTCCGTAACATCCTCCACCCCTCCCTATCTCTGTAACGCTACCCAGCCTCTCACCCGTCCCTATCTCTGTAACTCCCTCCCGAACTCTGTAACCTCTTCCAGCCCTACACCCCTCCCTATCTCTGTAACCTACTCCAGCACCTACGCCCCTGCCTATCTCTGTAACCTGCTCCAACCACTACACCCCTCCCTATCTCTGTAAGCTTCACCAGCCCCCACACCCCACCCTATCTCTGTAACCTCATCCAGCCCCTACACCCCTCCCTATCTCTGTAACCTCCTCCAGCCCTACACTCCTTATCCTTGTAACCTCCTCCAAACCCTGCACCCCTCCCTATCTCTGTAACCTCCTCCAGCCATGCACCCCTCCTTATCTCTGTAACTCCCTCCCTATCTCTGTAACTTCGTATCTCTGTAATGCCATCCAGCCCCTAGAACCCTCCCTATCTCTGTAACCTCCTCCAGCCCTACACTCCTCCTTATCCTTGTAAACTCCTCCAAACCCTGCACCCCTCCCTATCACTGTAACCTCCTCAAGCCCCTACACCCCTCCCTATCTCTGTAACCTCCTCCAGCCTATCACACCACCATCTCTGTAACTCACCCCCCATCTCTGTAACCTCCTCCAGCCTCTCACCGCTTCCTATGTCTGTATCCTCCTCCAGCCCCTACACCCCTCCCTATCTCTGTAAAATCCTTCCGCCCCTAAACCCCTCCATATCTCTGTAACCTCCAGCAGCCACTACAACACTCCCTATCTCTGTAACCTCATCCAGTCCCTACAACCCTCCCTATCTCTGTAACATCCTCCAGCCCCTACACCCCTCCATATATCTGTAACCTGCTCCAGCCCCTACCCCTCCCTATCTCTGTAACCTCCTCCAGCCCCTACGCCTCTCCCTATCTCTGTAACCTGCTCCAACCATTACACCCCTCCCGATCTCTGTAAGCTTCTCCAGCCGGTACACCCCTCCCTATCTCTGTAACCTCCTCCAGCCCTACACCTCTCCTTATCTCTGTAACTCCCTCTCTATCTCTGTAACTCCCTCTCTATCTCTGTAACTTCCTCCCTATCTCTGTAACCTCTTCCAGCTCCTACACTCCTCCCTGTCTGTGTAATCTCCTCCGGCTCCTACACGCCTCCCTATCTCTGTAACTTCCTCCAGGATCTAAACCCCACCCTATCTCTGTAACCTCCTCATGTCCGTACACCCCTCACTATCTGTAAGCTCTTCCAGACCTACACCGCTCATTATCTCTATAACTCCCTCCCTATCTCTGTAACACCCTCCAGCCTCTCATTCCTCCCTTTCTCTGTAACCTCCTCCAACCCCTCCACACCTCCCTATATCTATAACTGCCTCCTACCCCTACACCCCTCCCTATCTCTGAAACCTGCTCCGGCCCCTATACCGCTCTCTAACTCTGTAACCTCCTCCAGACCCAACAACCTCCATATCTCTGTAACCTCCTCCAGCCCCTATACCCCTCCCCATCTCTGTAACCTCCTCCAGCCCCTACGCCCCTCCCTATCTCTGTAACCTGCTCCGACCCCTACACCCCTCCCTATCTCTGTAACCTCCTCCAGCCCCTACACCCCTCCCTATCTCTGTAAAATCCTACAGCCCCTAAACCCCTCCCTATCTCTGTAAAATCCACGAGCCCCTACACCCCTCCCTATCTCTGTAACCTCCTCCAGCCCCTAAACGCATCCCTATCTCTGTAACCTCCTCCAGCCCCTACAACCCTCCCTATCTCTGTAACCTTCTCCAGCCCCTACACCCCTCCCTATCTCTGTAACCTCCTCCAGCCCCTACACCCCTCCATATTTCTGTAACCTGCTCCAGCCCCTACACCCCTCCCTATCTCTGTAACCTCCTCCAGCGCCTTGGCCCCTCCCTATCTCTGCAACCTGCTCCAGCACCTACACCCCTCCCTATCTCTGTAACGTCCTCCAGCCCCTACGCCCCTCCCTATCTCTGTAACCTGCTCCAACCCTTACACCCCTCCCGATCTTCTCCAGCCGGTACACACCTCCCTATCTCTGTAATCTACTCCAGTCCCTACACCCCTCCCAATATCTGAAACCTCCTGGAGCCTTCTCCAGCCCCTACACCCCTCCATATCTCTCTATCCCCCGGCAGCATCTACACCCCTCCCTATCTCTGTAATCTCCTCATACCCGTACACCCCACCCTATCTCTAAACTCCTCCAGCCCCTATACTCCTCCCTAACTCTCTAACCTCCTCCAGCCCCTACACCCCTCCCTATCTCTGTAACCTCCACCAGCCCCTACACCCCTCCCTATCTCTGTAACCTTCTCCAGCCCGTACAGCCCTCCCTATCTCTGTAACCTTCTCCAGCCCCTACACTCCTCCATATCGCTGTACCCTCCTCCAGCCAGTCCACCCCTCCCTATCTCTGTAACCTCCTCCAAACTGCTGCACCCCTCCTTATCTCTGTACCTCCCTCCCTATCTCTGTAACTTCCTATCTTTTAACTCCCTCCCTATCTCTGAAACCCCCTCCAGCCTCAACACCCCTCCCTATCGCTGTAACCTCCTCCGGCTCCTAAACTCCCCCTAACTCTGTAACCTCCTCCAGCCTCACACCCCTCCCTATTTCTGTAACCTCCTCCAATCCCTACACCCAACCTATCTCTGTAACATCCTCCAGCCCCTACACCCCTCCATATATCTGTAACCTGCTCCAGCCCCTACCCCTCCCTATCTCTGTAACCTCCTCCAGCCCCTACGCCCCTCCCTATCTCTGTAACTGCTCCAACCATTACACCCCTCCCGATCTCTGTAAGCTTCTCCAGCCGGTACACCCCTCCCTATCTCTGTAAACTCCTCCAGCCCTACACCTCTCCTTATCTCTGTAACTCCCTCTCTATCTCTGTAACTTCCTCCCTATCTCTGTAACCTCTTCCAGCTCCTACACCCCTCCCTGTCTGTGTAATCTCCTCCGGCTCCTACACGCCTCCCTATCTCTGTAACTTCCTCCAGCCCCTAAACCCCACCCTATCTCTGTAACCTCCTCATGTCCGTACACCCCTCACTATCTGTAAGCTCTTCCAGACCTACACCGCTCATTATCTCTATAACTCCCTCCCTATCTCTGTAACACCCTCCAGCCTCTCATTCCTCCCTTTCTCTGTAACCTCCTCCAGTCCCTCCACACCTCCCTATATCTATAACTGCCTCCTACCCCTACACCCCTCCCTATCACTGAAACCTGCTCCGGCCCCTATACCGCTCTCTAACTCTGTAACCTCCTCCAGACCCAACAACCTCCATATCTCTGTAACCTCCTCCAGCCCCTATACCCCTCCCCATCTCTGTAACCTCCTCCAGCCCCTACGCCCCTCCCTATCTCTGTAACCTGCTCCGACCCCTACACCCCTCCCTATCTCTGTAACCTCCTCCAGCCCCTACACCCCTCCCTATCTCTGTAAAATCCTACAGCCCCTAAACCCCTCCCTATCTCTGTAAAATCCACGAGCCCCTACACCCCTCCCTATCTCTGTAACCTCCTCCAGCCCCTAAACGCATCCCTATCTCTGTAACCTCCTCCAGCCCCTACAACCCTCCCTATCTCTGTAACCTTCTCCAGCCCCTACACCCCTCCCTATCTCTGTAACCTCCTCCAGCCCCTACACCCCTCCATATTTCTGTAACCTGCTCCAGCCCCTACACCCCTCCCTATCTCTGTAACCTCCTCCAGCACCTTGGCCCCTCCCTATCTCTGCAAACTGCTCCAGCACCTACACCCCTCCCTATCTCTGTAACGTCCTCCAGCCCCTACGCCCCTCCCTATCTCTGTAACCTGCTCCAACCCTTACACCCCTCCCGATCTTCTCCAGCCGGTACACACCTCCCTATCTCTGTAATCTACTCCAGTCCCTACACCCCTCCCAATATCTGAAACCTCCTGGAGCCTTCTCCAGCCCCTACACCCCTCCATATCTCTCTATCCCCCGGCAGCATCTACACCCCTCCCTATCTCTGTAATCTCCTCATACCCGTACACCCCTCCCTATCTCTAAACTCCTCCAGCCCCTATACTCCTCCCTAACTCTCTAACCTCCTCCAGCCCCTACACCCCTCCCTATCTCTGTAACCTCCACCAGCCCCTACACCCCTCCCTATCTCTGTAACCTTCTCCAGCCCGTACAGCCCTCCCTATCTCTGTAACCTTCTCCAGCCCCTACACTCCTCCATATCGCTGTACCCTCCTCCAGCCAGTCCACCCCTCCCTATCTCTGTAACCTCCTCCAAACTGCTGCACCCCTCCTTATCTCTGTACCTCCCTCCCTATCTCTGTAACTTCCTATCTTTTAACTCCCTCCCTATCTCTGAAACCCCCTCCAGCCTCAACACCCCTCCCTATCGCTGTAACCTCCTCCGGCTCCTAAACTCCCCCTAACTCTGTAACCTCCTCCAGCCTCACACCCCTCCCTATTTCTGTAACCTCCTCCAATCCCTACACCCAACCTATCTCTGTAACATCCTCCAGCCCCTACACCCCTCCATATATCTGTAACCTGCTCCAGCCCCTACCCCTCCCTATCTCTGTAACCTCCTCCAGCCCCTATGCCCCTCCCTATCTCTGTAACTGCTCCAACCATTACACCCCTCCCGATCTCTGTAAGCTTCTCCAGCCGGTACACCCCTCCCTATCTCTGTAAACTCCTCCAGCCCTACACCTCTCCTTATCTCTGTAACTCCCTCTCTATCTCTGTAACTTCCTCCCTATCTCTGTAACCTCTTCCAGCTCCTACACCCCTCCCTGTCTGTGTAATCTCCTCCGGCTCCTACACGCCTCCCTATCTCTGTAACTTCCTCCAGCCCCTAAACCCCACCCTATCTCTGTAACCTCCTCATGTCCGTACACCCCTCACTATCTGTAAGCTCTTCCAGACCTACACCGCTCATTATCTCTATAACTCCCTCCCTATCTCTGTAACACCCTCCAGCCTCTCATTCCTCCCTTTCTCTGTAACCTCCTCCAACCCCTCCACACCTCCCTATATCTATAACTGCCTCCTACCCCTACACCCCTCCCTATCTCTGAAACCTGCTCCGGCCCCTATACCGCTCTCTAACTCTGTAACCTCCTCCAGACCCAACAACCTCCATATCTCTGTAACCTCCTCCAGCCCCTATACCCCTCCCCATCTCTGTAACCTCCTCCAGCCCCTACGCCCCTCCCTATCTCTGTAACCTGCTCCGACCCCTACACCCCTCCCTATCTCTGTAACCTCCTCCAGCCCCTACACCCCTCCCTATCTCTGTAAAATCCTACAGCCCCTAAACCCCTCCCTATCTCTGTAAAATCCACGAGCCCCTACACCCCTCCCTATCTCTGTAACCTCCTCCAGCCCCTAAACGCATCCCTATCTCTGTAACCTCCTCCAGCCCCTACAACCCTCCCTATCTCTGTAACCTTCTCCAGCCCCTACACCCCTCCCTATCTCTGTAACCTCCTCCAGCCCCTACACCCCTCCATATTTCTGTAACCTGCTCCAGCCCCTACACCCCTCCCTATCTCTGTAACCTCCTCCAGCGCCTTGGCCCCTCCCTATCTCTGCAACCTGCTCCAGCACCTACACCCCTCCCTATCTCTGTAACGTCCTCCAGCCCCTACGCCCCTCCCTATCTCTGTAACCTGCTCCAACCCTTACACCCCTCCCGATCTTCTCCAGCCGGTACACACCTCCCTATCTCTGTAATCTACTCCAGTCCCTACACCCCTCCCAATATCTGAAACCTCCTGGAGCCTTCTCCAGCCCCTACACCCCTCCATATCTCTCTATCCCCCGGCAGCATCTACACCCCTCCCTATCTCTGTAATCTCCTCATACCCGTACACCCCTCCCTATCTCTAAACTCCTCCAGCCCCTATACTCCTCCCTAACTCTCTAACCTCCTCCAGCCCCTACACCCCTCCCTATCTCTGTAACCTCCACCAGCCCCTACACCCCTCCCTATCTCTGTAACCTTCTCCAGCCCGTACAGCCCTCCCTATCTCTGTAACCTTCTCCAGCCCCTACACTCCTCCATATCGCTGTACCCTCCTCCAGCCAGTCCACCCCTCCCTATCTCTGTAACCTCCTCCAAACTGCTGCACCCCTCCTTATCTCTGTACCTCCCTCCCTATCTCTGTAACTTCCTATCTTTTAACTCCCTCCCTATCTCTGAAACCCCCTCCAGCCTCAACACCCCTCCCTATCGCTGTAACCTCCTCCGGCTCCTAAACTCCCCCTAACTCTGTAACCTCCTCCAGCCTCACACCCCTCCCTATTTCTGTAACCTCCTCCAATCCCTACACCCCAACCTATCTCTATAACATCCTCCAACCCCTACACCCCTCCCTATCTTTGGAACCTCCTCCGGCTCCTACTCCTCTCCGAATCTCTGTAAACTCCTCCAGTCCCAAGACCCCTCCCTATCTCTGTAACCTCCTCCAACACCTACACCCCTCTGTATCTCTGTAACCTCCTCCAGCCTCTCATCTCTCCCTATCTCTGTAAACTCCTCCAGCCCCTGCAACCCTCCCTATCTCTGTAACCTCCTCCGGCCCCTATACCCCTCCCTGATTCTGCAACCTCCTCCAGACCCTACACACTCCATATCTCTGTAACCTCCCCCAGCCCCTACACACCTCCCTAACACTGTAACCTACTCCAGCCATTACGCCCATCCCTATCTCTGTAACCTGCTCCAACCCTTTAACCGGTCCCTATCTCTGTAAGCTTCTCCTGCCCGTACACAACCACCCTATCTCTGTAACCTCCTCATGCCCGTACACCCCTCCCGAACAACGTAACACCCTCCAGCCTCTACACCCCTCACTATCTCTGTAAACTCCTCATGCCCCTAAAACCCTCCCTATCTCTGTAACCTCCTCCGGCACCTACACCCCTCCATTTCTCTGTAACCTCCTCCAGCCCCTACACCTGTCCCTGTCTCTGTAAGCTCCTCCGGCTCATACACCCCTCCCTATCTCTGTAACCTCGTCCAACCACTACAAACCTCCCTATCTCTGTAAGCTCCGCCAACCCCTACACACTTCCCTATCTCTGTAACCTCCTCCGGCTCCTACTCCTCTCCCAATCTCTATAACCTTCTCCAGCCTCTGACCACTACCTATCTCTATAACCTCCTCCACCCTCTCACCCCTACCTATCTCTATAACCACCTCCAGCCCCTACACCCCTCCCTATCTTTGTAACCTCCTCCGGCTCCTATTCCTCTCCGAATCTCTGTAAACTCCTCCAGTCCCAAGAACCCTCGCTATCTCTGTAACCTGCTCCAACCCCTAGACCCCTCTGTATCTCTGTAACCTCCTCCAGCCTCTCACCGCTCCCTATCTCTGTAAACTCCTCCAGCCCCTACAACCCTCCCTATCTCTGTAACCTCCTCCAGCCCCTACACCCTCCCTATCTCTGTAACCTCCTCCAGCTCCTACAACCCTCCCTATCTCTGTAACCTCCTCCAGCTCCTACAACCCTCCCTATCGCTGTAACCTCCTCCGGCTCCTAAACTCTCCCTAAATCTGTAACCTCCTACAGCCTCACACACCTCCCTATCTCTGTAACCTCCTCCAGTCCCTACACCCCTCCCTATCTCTGTAACCTCCTCCAGCCCCTACACCCTCCCTATCTCTGTAACCTCCTCCAGCTCCTACAACCCTCCCTATCGCTGTAACCTCCTCCGGCTCCTAAACTCTCCCTAAATCTGTAACCTCCTACAGCCTCACACACCTCCCTATCTCTGTAACCTCCTCCAGCCCTACACCTCTCCTTATCTCTGTAACTCCCTCTCTATCTCTGTAACTTCCTCCCTATCTCTGTAACCTCTTCCAGCTCCTACACTCCTCCCTGTCTGTGTAATCTCCTCCGGCTCCTACACGCCTCCCTATCTCTGTAACTTCCTCCAGGATCTAAACCCCACCCTATCTCTGTAACCTCCTCATGTCCGTACACCCCTCACTATCTGTAAGCTCTTCCAGACCTACACCGCTCATTATCTCTATAACTCCCTCCCTATCTCTGTAACACCCTCCAGCCTCTCATTCCTCCCTTTCTCTGTAACCTCCTCCAACCCCTCCACACCTCCCTATATCTATAACTGCCTCCTACCCCTACACCCCTCCCTATCTCTGAAACCTGCTCCGGCCCCTATACCGCTCTCTAACTCTGTAACCTCCTCCAGACCCAACAACCTCCATATCTCTGTAACCTCCTCCAGCCCCTATACCCCTCCCCATCTCTGTAACCTCCTCCAGCCCCTACGCCCCTCCCTATCTCTGTAACCTGCTCCGACCCCTACACCCCTCCCTATCTCTGTAACCTCCTCCAGCCCCTACACCCCTCCCTATCTCTGTAAAATCCTACAGCCCCTAAACCCCTCCCTATCTCTGTAAAATCCACGAGCCCCTACACCCCTCCCTATCTCTGTAACCTCCTCCAGCCCCTAAACGCATCCCTATCTCTGTAACCTCCTCCAGCCCCTACAACCCTCCCTATCTCTGTAACCTTCTCCAGCCCCTACACCCCTCCCTATCTCTGTAACCTCCTCCAGCCCCTACACCCCTCCATATTTCTGTAACCTGCTCCAGCCCCTACACCCCTCCCTATCTCTGTAACCTCCTCCAGCGCCTTGGCCCCTCCCTATCTCTGCAACCTGCTCCAGCACCTACACCCCTCCCTATCTCTGTAACGTCCTCCAGCCCCTACGCCCCTCCCTATCTCTGTAACCTGCTCCAACCCTTACACCCCTCCCGATCTTCTCCAGCCGGTACACACCTCCCTATCTCTGTAATCTACTCCAGTCCCTACACCCCTCCCAATATCTGAAACCTCCTGGAGCCTTCTCCAGCCCCTACACCCCTCCATATCTCTCTATCCCCCGGCAGCATCTACACCCCTCCCTATCTCTGTAATCTCCTCATACCCGTACACCCCACCCTATCTCTAAACTCCTCCAGCCCCTATACTCCTCCCTAACTCTCTAACCTCCTCCAGCCCCTACACCCCTCCCTATCTCTGTAACCTCCACCAGCCCCTACACCCCTCCCTATCTCTGTAACCTTCTCCAGCCCGTACAGCCCTCCCTATCTCTGTAACCTTCTCCAGCCCCTACACTCCTCCATATCGCTGTACCCTCCTCCAGCCAGTCCACCCCTCCCTATCTCTGTAACCTCCTCCAAACTGCTGCACCCCTCCTTATCTCTGTACCTCCCTCCCTATCTCTGTAACTTCCTATCTTTTAACTCCCTCCCTATCTCTGAAACCCCCTCCAGCCTCAACACCCCTCCCTATCGCTGTAACCTCCTCCGGCTCCTAAACTCCCCCTAACTCTGTAACCTCCTCCAGCCTCACACCCCTCCCTATTTCTGTAACCTCCTCCAATCCCTACACCCAACCTATCTCTGTAACATCCTCCAGCCCCTACACCCCTCCATATATCTGTAACCTGCTCCAGCCCCTACCCCTCCCTATCTCTGTAACCTCCTCCAGCCCCTACGCCCCTCCCTATCTCTGTAACTGCTCCAACCATTACACCCCTCCCGATCTCTGTAAGCTTCTCCAGCCGGTACACCCCTCCCTATCTCTGTAAACTCCTCCAGCCCTACACCTCTCCTTATCTCTGTAACTCCCTCTCTATCTCTGTAACTTCCTCCCTATCTCTGTAACCTCTTCCAGCTCCTACACCCCTCCCTGTCTGTGTAATCTCCTCCGGCTCCTACACGCCTCCCTATCTCTGTAACTTCCTCCAGCCCCTAAACCCCACCCTATCTCTGTAACCTCCTCATGTCCGTACACCCCTCACTATCTGTAAGCTCTTCCAGACCTACACCGCTCATTATCTCTATAACTCCCTCCCTATCTCTGTAACACCCTCCAGCCTCTCATTCCTCCCTTTCTCTGTAACCTCCTCCAGTCCCTCCACACCTCCCTATATCTATAACTGCCTCCTACCCCTACACCCCTCCCTATCACTGAAACCTGCTCCGGCCCCTATACCGCTCTCTAACTCTGTAACCTCCTCCAGACCCAACAACCTCCATATCTCTGTAACCTCCTCCAGCCCCTATACCCCTCCCCATCTCTGTAACCTCCTCCAGCCCCTACGCCCCTCCCTATCTCTGTAACCTGCTCCGACCCCTACACCCCTCCCTATCTCTGTAACCTCCTCCAGCCCCTACACCCCTCCCTATCTCTGTAAAATCCTACAGCCCCTAAACCCCTCCCTATCTCTGTAAAATCCACGAGCCCCTACACCCCTCCCTATCTCTGTAACCTCCTCCAGCCCCTAAACGCATCCCTATCTCTGTAACCTCCTCCAGCCCCTACAACCCTCCCTATCTCTGTAACCTTCTCCAGCCCCTACACCCCTCCCTATCTCTGTAACCTCCTCCAGCCCCTACACCCCTCCATATTTCTGTAACCTGCTCCAGCCCCTACACCCCTCCCTATCTCTGTAACCTCCTCCAGCACCTTGGCCCCTCCCTATCTCTGCAAACTGCTCCAGCACCTACACCCCTCCCTATCTCTGTAACGTCCTCCAGCCCCTACGCCCCTCCCTATCTCTGTAACCTGCTCCAACCCTTACACCCCTCCCGATCTTCTCCAGCCGGTACACACCTCCCTATCTCTGTAATCTACTCCAGTCCCTACACCCCTCCCAATATCTGAAACCTCCTGGAGCCTTCTCCAGCCTCTACACCCCTCCATATCTCTCTATCCCCCGGCAGCATCTACACCCCTCCCTATCTCTGTAATCTCCTCATACCCGTACACCCCTCCCTATCTCTAAACTCCTCCAGCCCCTATACTCCTCCCTAACTCTCTAACCTCCTCCAGCCCCTACACCCCTCCCTATCTCTGTAACCTCCACCAGCCCCTACACCCCTCCCTATCTCTGTAACCTTCTCCAGCCCGTACAGCCCTCCCTATCTCTGTAACCTTCTCCAGCCCCTACACTCCTCCATATCGCTGTACCCTCCTCCAGCCAGTCCACCCCTCCCTATCTCTGTAACCTCCTCCAAACTGCTGCACCCCTCCTTATCTCTGTACCTCCCTCCCTATCTCTGTAACTTCCTATCTTTTAACTCCCTCCCTATCTCTGAAACCCCCTCCAGCCTCAACACCCCTCCCTATCGCTGTAACCTCCTCCGGCTCCTAAACTCCCCCTAACTCTGTAACCTCCTCCAGCCTCACACCCCTCCCTATTTCTGTAACCTCCTCCAATCCCTACACCCAACCTATCTCTGTAACATCCTCCAGCCCCTACACCCCTCCATATATCTGTAACCTGCTCCAGCCCCTACCCCTCCCTATCTCTGTAACCTCCTCCAGCCCCTATGCCCCTCCCTATCTCTGTAACTGCTCCAACCATTACACCCCTCCCGATCTCTGTAAGCTTCTCCAGCCGGTACACCCCTCCCTATCTCTGTAAACTCCTCCAGCCCTACACCTCTCCTTATCTCTGTAACTCCCTCTCTATCTCTGTAACTTCCTCCCTATCTCTGTAACCTCTTCCAGCTCCTACACCCCTCCCTGTCTGTGTAATCTCCTCCGGCTCCTACACGCCTCCCTATCTCTGTAACTTCCTCCAGCCCCTAAACCCCACCCTATCTCTGTAACCTCCTCATGTCCGTACACCCCTCACTATCTGTAAGCTCTTCCAGACCTACACCGCTCATTATCTCTATAACTCCCTCCCTATCTCTGTAACACCCTCCAGCCTCTCATTCCTCCCTTTCTCTGTAACCTCCTCCAACCCCTCCACACCTCCCTATATCTATAACTGCCTCCTACCCCTACACCCCTCCCTATCTCTGAAACCTGCTCCGGCCCCTATACCGCTCTCTAACTCTGTAACCTCCTCCAGACCCAACAACCTCCATATCTCTGTAACCTCCTCCAGCCCCTATACCCCTCCCCATCTCTGTAACCTCCTCCAGCCCCTACGCCCCTCCCTATCTCTGTAACCTGCTCCGACCCCTACACCCCTCCCTATCTCTGTAACCTCCTCCAGCCCCTACACCCCTCCCTATCTCTGTAAAATCCTACAGCCCCTAAACCCCTCCCTATCTCTGTAAAATCCACGAGCCCCTACACCCCTCCCTATCTCTGTAACCTCCTCCAGCCCCTAAACGCATCCCTATCTCTGTAACCTCCTCCAGCCCCTACAACCCTCCCTATCTCTGTAACCTTCTCCAGCCCCTACACCCCTCCCTATCTCTGTAACCTCCTCCAGCCCCTACACCCCTCCATATTTCTGTAACCTGCTCCAGCCCCTACACCCCTCCCTATCTCTGTAACCTCCTCCAGCGCCTTGGCCCCTCCCTATCTCTGCAACCTGCTCCAGCACCTACACCCCTCCCTATCTCTGTAACGTCCTCCAGCCCCTACGCCCCTCCCTATCTCTGTAACCTGCTCCAACCCTTACACCCCTCCCGATCTTCTCCAGCCGGTACACACCTCCCTATCTCTGTAATCTACTCCAGTCCCTACACCCCTCCCAATATCTGAAACCTCCTGGAGCCTTCTCCAGCCCCTACACCCCTCCATATCTCTCTATCCCCCGGCAGCATCTACACCCCTCCCTATCTCTGTAATCTCCTCATACCCGTACACCCCTCCCTATCTCTAAACTCCTCCAGCCCCTATACTCCTCCCTAACTCTCTAACCTCCTCCAGCCCCTACACCCCTCCCTATCTCTGTAACCTCCACCAGCCCCTACACCCCTCCCTATCTCTGTAACCTTCTCCAGCCCGTACAGCCCTCCCTATCTCTGTAACCTTCTCCAGCCCCTACACTCCTCCATATCGCTGTACCCTCCTCCAGCCAGTCCACCCCTCCCTATCTCTGTAACCTCCTCCAAACTGCTGCACCCCTCCTTATCTCTGTACCTCCCTCCCTATCTCTGTAACTTCCTATCTTTTAACTCCCTCCCTATCTCTGAAACCCCCTCCAGCCTCAACACCCCTCCCTATCGCTGTAACCTCCTCCGGCTCCTAAACTCCCCCTAACTCTGTAACCTCCTCCAGCCTCACACCCCTCCCTATTTCTGTAACCTCCTCCAATCCCTACACCCCAACCTATCTCTATAACATCCTCCAACCCCTACACCCCTCCCTATCTTTGGAACCTCCTCCGGCTCCTACTCCTCTCCGAATCTCTGTAAACTCCTCCAGTCCCAAGACCCCTCCCTATCTCTGTAACCTCCTCCAACACCTACACCCCTCTGTATCTCTGTAACCTCCTCCAGCCTCTCATCTCTCCCTATCTCTGTAAACTCCTCCAGCCCCTGCAACCCTCCCTATCTCTGTAACCTCCTCCGGCCCCTATACCCCTCCCTGATTCTGCAACCTCCTCCAGACCCTACACACTCCATATCTCTGTAACCTCCCCCAGCCCCTACACACCTCCCTAACACTGTAACCTACTCCAGCCATTACGCCCATCCCTATCTCTGTAACCTGCTCCAACCCTTTAACCGGTCCCTATCTCTGTAAGCTTCTCCTGCCCGTACACAACCACCCTATCTCTGTAACCTCCTCATGCCCGTACACCCCTCCCGAACAACGTAACACCCTCCAGCCTCTACACCCCTCACTATCTCTGTAAACTCCTCATGCCCCTAAAACCCTCCCTATCTCTGTAACCTCCTCCGGCACCTACACCCCTCCATTTCTCTGTAACCTCCTCCAGCCCCTACACCTGTCCCTGTCTCTGTAAGCTCCTCCGGCTCATACACCCCTCCCTATCTCTGTAACCTCGTCCAACCACTACAAACCTCCCTATCTCTGTAAGCTCCGCCAACCCCTACACACTTCCCTATCTCTGTAACCTCCTCCGGCTCCTACTCCTCTCCCAATCTCTGTAACCTTCTCCAGCCTCTGACCACTACCTATCTCTATAACCTCCTCCACCCTCTCACCCCTACCTATCTCTATAACATCCTCCAGCCCCTACACCCCTCCCTATCTTTGTAACCTCCTCCGGCTCCTATTCCTCTCCGAATCTCTGTAAACTCCTCCAGTCCCAAGAACCCTCGCTATCTCTGTAACCTGCTCCAACCCCTAGACCCCTCTGTATCTCTGTAACCTCCTCCAGCCTCTCACCGCTCCCTATCTCTGTAAACTCCTCCAGCCCCTACAACCCTCCCTATCTCTGTAACCTCCTCCAGCCCCTACACCCCTCCCTATCTCTGTAACCTCCTCCAGCTCCTACAACCCTCCCTATCTCTGTAACCTCCTCCAGCTCCTACAACCCTCCCTATCGCTGTAACCTCCTCCGGCTCCTAAACTCTCCCTAAATCTGTAACCTCCTACAGCCTCACACACCTCCCTATCTCTGTAACCTCCTCCAGTCCCTACACCCCTCCCTATCTCTGTAACCTCCTCCAGCCCCTACACCCTCCCTATCTCTGTAACCTCCTCCAGCTCCTACAGCCCTCCCTATCGCTGTTACCTCCTCCGGCTCCTAAACTCTCCCTAAATCTGTAACCTCCTACAGCCTCACACACCTCCCTATCTCTGTAACCTCCTCCAGTCCCTACACCCCTCCCTATCTCTGTAACCTCCTCCAATCCCAACACCCCTCCCTATGTCTGTAACCTCCTCCAGCCCCTACAAACCCTACCTATCTCTGTAATCTCATCCGACTCCTACTCCTCTCCCAATCTCTGTAACCTCCTCCAGCCACTCACTACTACCTATCTCTATAACCTCCCCCACCCTCTCACCCCTACCTATCTCTATAACCTCCTCCAGCCCCTACACCCCTCCTAATCTTTGTAACCTCCTCCGGCTCCTACTCCTCTCCGAATCTCTGTAAACTCCTCCAGTCCCAAGACCCCTCCCTATCCCTGTAACCTCCTCCAACCCCTACATCCCTCTGTATCACTGTAATCTCCTCCAGCCTCTCATTGCTCCCTATCTCTGTAACCTCCTCCAGCCCCTACACCCTCCCTATCTCTGTAAACTCCTCCAGCCCCACCACCCCTCCCTAACTCTGTAACCTACTCCAGCCCCTACACCACTCCCTATCTCTGTAACCTACTCCAACCCCTACGCCCCTCCCTATCTCTGTAACCTGCTCCAACCCTTACACCGCTCCCTATCTCCGTAAGCTTCTCCAGCCCGTACACCACTCCCTATCTCTGTAATCTTCTCCAGTCCCTACACCTCTCCCTATCTCTGTAAGCTCTACCGGCTAGTACACCCCTCCCTATCTCTGTAACCTCCTCCAACCACTACACACCTCCCTATCTCTGTAACCTCCTCCAACCCCTACACCCCTCTGTATCTCTGTAACCTCCTCCAGCCTCTCATCGCTCCCTATCTCAGTAAACTCCTCCAGCCCCTACAACCCCCCCTATCTCTGTAACCTCCTCCAGCCCCACCACCCCTCCCTTACACTGTAATGTACTCCAGCCCCAACACCCCTCCCTATCTCTGTAACCTACTCCAACCCCTACACCCCTCCCTATCTCTGTAACCTGCTCCAACCCTTACACCGCTCCCTAACTCTGTAAGCTTCTCCAGCCCGTACACCTCTCCCTATCGCTGTAAATTCTACCGGCTAGTACACCCCTCCCTATGTCTGTAACCTCCTCCAAACACTACACACCTCCCTATCTCTGTAACCTCCTCCAACCCCTACACACTTCCTTATCTCTGTAACCTCCTCCAAACCCTACAGACTTCCCTATCACTTAACCTCCTCCAGCCCCTACAACCCTCCCTATATCTGTAACCTCCTCTGGCCCCTATACTCCTCCCTAACTCTGTAATCTCCTCCAGCCCCTACAACCTCCCTATCTCTGTAACCTCCTCCGGCCCCTACACCCCTCCCTAACTCTCTAACCTCCTCCAGCCCCTACACCCCTCCCTATCTCTGTAACCTCCTCCAGTCCCTACGCCCCTCCCTATCTCTGTAACCTGCTCCAACACCTACACCCCTCCCTATCTCTGTAACCTTCTCCAGCCCGTACACCCCTCCCTATCTCTGTAACCTCCACCAGCCCCTACACTCCTGCCTATCGCTGTACCATCCTCCAGCCAGTAAACCCCTCCCTAACTCTGTAACCTCCTCAAAACCGCTACAACCCTCCTTATCTCTGTAACTCCCTCCCTATCTCTGTAACTTCCTATCTTTTAACTCCCTCCCTATCTCTGTAAACCCCTCCAGCCCCTACACCCCTCCCTATCGCTGTAACATCCTACGGCTCCTAAACTCTCCCTAACTCTGTAACCTCCTCCACCATCACACCGCTCCCTATCTCTGTAACCTCCTCCAGTCCCTACACTCCTCCCTATCTCTGTAACCTCCTCCAATCCCTACACATCTCCCTATGTCTGCAACCTCCTCCAGCCCCTACAAACCCTCCCTATCTCTGTAACCTCCTCCGGCTCCTACTCCTCTCCCAATCTCTATAACCTCCTCCAGACTCTCACCACTACCTATCTCTATAACCTCCTCCACCTTCTCACCTCTACCTATCTCTATAACCTCCTCCAGCCCCAACACCCCTCCCTATCTTTGTAAACTCCTCCGGCTCCTACTCCTCTCCGAATCTTTGTAACCTCCTCCATCCCCTACACCCCTCTGTATCTCTGTAACCTCCTCCAGCCTCTCATCGCTCCCTATTTCTGTAAACTCCTCCAGCCCCTACAACCCTCCTATCTCTGTAACCTCCTCCAGTCCCTACACCCCTCCCTATCTCTGTAACCTCCTCCATCCCCTACAAACCCTACCTATCTCTGTAACCTCCACCGGATCCTATTTCTCTCCCCATCTCTGTAACCTCCTCCAGTCTCTCAACACTACCTATCTCTATAACCTCCTCCACCCTCTCAGCCCTACCTATCTCTATAACCTCCTCCAGCCCCTACAAACCCTACCTATCTCTGTAACCTCATCCGACTCCTACTCCTCTCCCAATCTCTGTAACCTCCTCCAGTCCCAAGGCCCCTCCCTATCCCTGTAACCTCCTCCAACCCGTACACCCCTCTGTATCACTGTAACCTCCTCCAGCCTCTCATCACTCCCTATCTCTGTAACCTCCTCCAACCACTACAACCCTCCCTATCTCTGTAACCTTCTCCAGCCCCTACACCCTCCCTATCTCTGTAACCTCCTCAAGCGCCGACACCCCTCCCTGACTCTGTAACCTACTCCAGCCCCTACACCCCTCCCTATCTCTGTAACCTCCTCCAATCCCAACACCACTCTCTATATCTGGAACCTCCTCCAGCACCTATACACCTCTGTATCTCTGTAACCTCCTCCTGACCCTACACACCTCCGTATCTCTGTAACCTCCTCCAGCCCCTGCACCCCATCCCTATCTCTGTAAAATTCTCCAGCCCCTACAACCATCCCTATGTCTGCAATGTCCTCCACTCCCTACAACCCGCCCTTTCTCCGTAACCTCCTACACTCACTACAACCATCCCTATCAATGTAACCTCTGTCAAACCCTACAAGACTCCCTATCTGGATAGCACCTCCACTCACTACAACGCTCCCTATCTCTGTAAGCCCCTCCAGCCCTTACAAACCTCCCTATCTCTGTAACCTCCTCCAGCACCTTATACCCATCCCTATCTCAGAAACCTCGTACAGCCCCTACACCCCTCCTTATCTCTGTAACCTCCTCCAGCACCTACAACCATCCCTATCTCTGTAACCTCCTCCAGCACATACACCCATCCCTAACTCTGTAAACTCATCCAGCCCCTACATCTTTCCTATCTCTGTAAACTCCTCCAGCTGTACCCACCTCCCTATCTCTGTAACCACCTCCAGCCATTTACAACCATCCCTATCTCTGTAATCTCCTCCAACCCCTACACACCTCCATATCTCTGTAACCACCTCCAGCCACCTACACCCGTCCCTATCTCTGTAACCTCCTCCACTCACTACAACCCACCCTATCTCTCTAACTTTGTCCAGCGCCTACAAACCACCCTATCTCTGTAACCTCCTCCATGCCACTACACCCCTCCCTACCTCTGTAACCTCCTCCAGCAACTAATCCTCTCCCTGTTTCTGTAACCTCCTTCAGTCCCTACACCACTCCCTATCTCTGTAATCTCCTCCAGATCCTACATCCCTCCCTATCTCAGTAACCTCCTCCAGCCCTTACAACCCTCCTTAACTCTGTCACAGCTTCCTGCCCCTACACACCTTCCTATCTCTATAACCTTCTCCAGCCCCTACACCTCTCCCTATATCTGGAACCTCCTCCAGCACCTATACACCTCTGTATCTCTGTAACCTCCTCCTGACCCTACACACCTCCGTATCTCTGTAACCTCCTCCAGCCCCTGCACCCCATCCCTATCTCTGTAAAATTCTCCAGCCCCTACAACCCTCCCTATGTCAGCAATGTCCTCCACTCCCTACAACCCTCCCTTTCTCCGTAACCTCCTACACTCACTACAACCATCCCTATCTATGTAACCTCTGTCAAACCCTACAAGACTCCCTATCTCGGATACCTCCTCCAGTCACTACAATGCTCCCGATCTCTATAAGCTCCTCCAGGCCTTACAAACCTCCCTATCTCTGTAACCTCCTCCAGCACCCTATACCCATCCCTATCTCGGTAACCTCGTACAGCCCCTATACCCCTCCTTATCTCTGTAACCTCCTCCAGCACCTACACCAATCCCTAACACTGTAAACTCATCCAGCCCCTACATCTCTCCTATCTCTGTAAACTCCCCCAGCCGCTACACACCTCCCTATCTCTGTAACCTCCTCCAACTTCTTACACCCGTCCCTATCTGTGTAACCTCCTCCAGCCCCTAAACCCCTCCATATCTCTGTAACCACCTCCAGCCACCTACTCCCGTCCCTATCTCTGTAACCTCCTCCATTCAGTACAACACTGCCTATGTTTTTAACCTCCTCCAGCCCCTACAACACTCCCTATGTCTGTAACTTTGTCCAGCTCCTACAAACCCCCCTATCACTGTAACCTCCTCCATGCCCTACACCCCTCCCTAAATCTGTTATCTCCTCCAGCCACTACACCACTCCCGATCTCTGTAACCTCCTCCAGCCCCTACACCCATTCCTATCACCGTAACCTCCTCCAGCGCCTACAGCCCTCCCTATCTCTGTAACCTCCTCCAGCACCTAATTCTCTCCCTGTTTCTGTAACCTCCTTCAGCCCCTACACCACTCCCTATCTCTGTAATCTCCTCCAGATCCTACATCCCTCCCTATCTCTGTAAACTCCTACAGCCCTACAACCCACCCGATCTCTGTAACCTCCTCCAGACCCAACAACCCTCCCCAACTCAGTATCCTCCTCCTGCTCCTAAAAACCTTCCTATCTCTGTAATCTCCTCCAGATCCTAAACCCTCCTTACATCTGGAACCTCCTCCGGCTGCACTAATGGATTGTCAGTTATTGACGGTGTGCTTCAATATTGGAGCATAAGTAACTGAGTGTCTGCTGCACTACTTGCATGTCAGTAATTGAGGGTGTGCTGCATGATTGGTCGTCGGTAATTGTGGGTGTGCTGCAGTATTGGATTGTAAATAATTGAGGATATGCTGCACAATAAGCGTGTCAGTAATTGAGGGTGTGCTGCACTATTGGAGTGTCAGTAATTGAGACCATGCTATACTGTTGGAGTGTCAGTAATTGAGGGTGTGCTGCACTAATGGATTGTCAGTAATTGAGGGTGTGCTGCACTATTGGAGTGTCAGTAATTGAGGGTGTGCTGCACTATTGGAGTGTCAGTAATTGACAGTGTGCTGAACTATTGGAGGGTCAGTAATTGAGGGTGTGCTGCTCTATTGGAGTGTCAGTAATTGAAGTTGTGCGGCATTATTGAGTGTCAGTAATTGAGGGTGTGCTGCACTATTGGTGTGTAAGTAATTGAGGGTGTGCTGCAGTGTTGGAGGGTCAGTAATTGATGCTGTGCTGCACTGTTGGAGTGTCATTAATTGAGGGAGTGCTGCACTAGTGGATGGTCTGTAATTGAGGGTGTTCTGCAATGTCGGAAGGTCAGTAATTGAAGGTGTGATGCACTATTAGAGGGTCAGTGTTTGAGGGTGTGCTGCAATATTGGAGGATCAGTAAATGAGACTGCTGCATTATTGAAGAGTCATCAGTTGAGGGTGTGCTGCACTTTTGGAATGTCAGTGATTGAGGGGGTGCTGCACTAGAGGTGTGCAAGTAATTGAGGGTGTGCTGCACTATTGGAATGTCAGTGATTGAGGGGGTGCTGCACTAGAGGTGTGCAAGTAATTGAGGGTGTGCTGCACTATTGCAGGGTCAGTAATTCAGGGTTTGCTGCACTATAGGTGTGGCAGTGATTGAGGGTGTGCTGCACTATTGGAGGGTCAATCAGGGTGTGCTGGACTCTTCAAAGGACAGTAATTCAGGGTGTTCTGCCCTACATGGTGTCAGTAATTGAGGGTGTGCTGCACTATTGGAGGGTCAGTAATTGAGGGTGTGCTGCACTATTCGAGTGTCAGTAATTGAGGGTGTGCTGCACTATTCGAGTGTCAGTAATTGAGGGTGTGCTGAACTATTTGAGTGTCAGTAATTGACGGTGTGCGGCACTATTGAGTGTCAGTAATTGAGGGGTGCTACCCTATTGCAGTGTCAGTAATTGACGGTATGCTGCACTATTGGAGGGTCAATAATTGGGGGTGTGCTGCACTATTGGAGGGTTAGCATTTGAGGGTGTGCTGCAACCTACACCCCTCCCTATCTCTGTAACCTCCACCATTCCCTAGACACCTCCCGATCTCTGTAAACTCCTCCAAACCCTACACCCCTCCGTATCTCTGTAACCTCCTCCAGCCCCTACACCCCTCACTAACTCTGTAACCTCCTCCAGCCCCTACACATTTCCCTATCTCTGTAACTTCCTCCAGCCCCTACGCCCCTCCCTATCTCTGTAACCTGCTCCATCCCCTACACCCCTCGCTATCTGTAAGCTTCTGCAGCCCGTAAACCATTCCCTAGCTCTGTAAGCTCCTCCAGCCGCTACACCCCTCCCTATCACTGTAACCTCCTCCAGCCCTACACCCCTCCTTATCTCTGTAACTCCCTCCCTATCTCTGTAACATCCTATCTCTGTAACCCCCTCCAGCCCCTACACCCCTCCCAATCTCTGTAACCTCCTCGGGCTCCTACTCCTCTCCCTAACTCTGTTACCTCCTCCAGTCCATACACCCGTCCCTATCTCTTTAACCTCCTCCAATCCCCACACCCCTCCCAATTTCTGTAACCTCCTCCAGCCCCTACACCCCTCCCTATCTTTGTAACCTCCTCCGGCTCCTACTCCTCTCCCTGTCTCTGTAACCTCCTCCAGCCTCTCACCACTACCTATCTCTGTAACCTCCTCCAGTCCCTAGACCCCTCCCTATCTCTGTAACCTCCTCCAACCCCTTCAAAGCTCTGTATCTCTGTAACATCCTCCAACCCCTACAAACCTCCCTATCTCTGTAACCTCCTCCAGCCCCTACATCCCGCCCTTTCTCTGTAACCTCCTCCAGCCTATCACCCCACAATCTCTGTAACTCCCTACCCATCTCTGTAACCTCCTCCAGTCTCTCACCGCTCCCTATCTCTGTAACCTCCTCCACCCCCTACACCCCTCCCTATCTCAGTAACCTCATCCAGCCCCTACACCCCTCCCTGTCTGTGTAATCTCCTCCGGCTCCTTCACCCCTCCCTATCTCTGTAACCTCCTCCAGCCCCTAAACCCCTCCCTATCTCTGTAAAATCCTCCAGCCCCTGCAACACTTCCTATCTCTGTAACCTCCACCAGCCCCTACAACCCTCCCTATCTCTGTAACCTCCTCCAGCCCATACACCCATCCCTATCTCTGTAACCTCCTCCAGGCCCTACAACCCTCCCTAACTCTGTAACTTCCTCCAGCCCCTACACCCCTCCATATCTCTGTAACCTCCTCATGCCCGTACACCCCTTCATTTCCTTAACCTCCTCCAGCCCTACACCGCTCACTATCTCTATTACTCCCTCCCTATTTCTGAAACCTCCTCCTGCCCCTCCCCCCACCCCTATCTTTGTAACCACCTCCAGCCCCTACACCCCTCCCGATCTCTGTAACCTCCTCCGGCACCTACACCCCTCCCTATCTCTATAACTCTCTCCAGCCTCACACCGCTCCCTATCTCTGTAATCCCCGCCCTATCCCTGTAACCTCCTCCAGTCTACAATCCTCCTTATCTCTGTAACTCCCTCCCTATCTCTGTAACCCCCTCCAGCCACTACACCCCTTCCTATCTCTGTAACCTCCTCCAGCCCCTACACCTCTCCAAATCTCTGTAAAATCCTCCGGCTCCTACACCCCTCCCTATCTCTGTAACCACCTCCAACCCCTACACACCTTCCTATCTCTGTAACATTCTCCAACCCCTACACACCTTCCTAAATCTGTAACATCCTCCAGCCCCTACACCTATCCCTATCTCTGTAAGCTCGTCCAGCACCTACACCCCTCCCGAACTCTGTAAGCTGCTCCAGCCCATACACCCCTCCCTATCTCTGTAACCTCCTCCAGCCCCTAAGCCCCTCCCTATCTCTGTAACCTGCTCCAAACCTTACACCCCTCCCGATTTCTGTAAGCTTCTCCAGCCCGTACACCCCTCCCTATCTCTGTAATCTCCTCCAGTCCCTACAGCCCTCCCTGTCTCTGTAACCTCCTTAAGCCCCTACACCTCTCCCTATCTCTGTAAAATCCTCCGGCTCCTACACCCCTCCCTATCTCTATAACCACCTCCAACTCCCACACACCTCCCTATCTCTGTAACCTCCTCCAGCCCCTACACCCATCCCTATCGCCGTGACCTCCTTCTGCCCCTACAGCCCTCCTATCTCTCTAACCTCCTCCAGCACCTAATCCTCTTCCTGTTTCTGTAACCTCCTTCAGCCCCTACACCACTCCCTATCTCTGTAATCTCCTCCAGATCCTACATCCCTCCCTATCTCTGTAAACTCCTACAGCCCTACAACCCACCCGATCTCTGTAACCTCCTCCAGACCCAACAACCCTCCCCAACTCAGTATCCTCCTCCTGCTCCTAAAAACCTTCCTATCTCTGTAATCTCCTCCAAATCCTAAACCTTCCTTATATCTGGAACCTCCTCCGGCTGCACTAATGGATTGTCAGTTATTGACGGTGTGCTTCAATATTGGAGCATAAGTAACTGAGTGTCTGCTGCACTACTTGCATGTCAGTAATTGAGGGTGTGCTGCATGATTGGTCGTCGGTAATTGTGGGTGTGCTGCAGTATTGGATTGTAAATAATTGAGGATATGCTGCACAATAGGTGTGTCAGTAATTGAGGGTGTGCTGCACTATTGGAGTGTCAGTAATTGAGACCATGCTATACTGTTGCAGTGTCAGTAATTGAGGGTGTGCTGCACTATTGGAGTGTCAGTAATTGACAGTGTGCTGAACTATTGGAGGGTCAGTAATTGAGGGTGTGCTGCTCTATTGGAGTGTCAGTAATTGAAGTTGTGCGGCATTATTGAATGTCAGTAATTGAGGGTGTGCTGCACTATTGGTGTGTAAGTAATTGAGGGTGTGCTGCACTATTGGTGTGTAAGTAATTGAGGGTGTGCTGCAGTATTGCAGTGTCAGTAATTGAGGGTGTGCTGCATGATTGGAGTGTCAGTAATTGAGGGTGTGCTTCACTATTGGAGTTCAGTAATTGTGGCTGTGCTGCACTGTTGGATTGTCAGTAATTGAGGCTGGTGCACTATTGGATTGTTAGTAATCGAGACTGTGCTGCATTGTTGGATTGTCAGTAATTGAGGGTGTGCTGCACGATTGGACGGTCAGTAATTGAAGGTTTGCTGCACTATTGGAGGGTCAGTAATTGAGGGTTACCTTCAGTATTGAAATGTCAGTAATTGATGCTGTGCTGCACTGTTGGAGTATCATTAATTGAGGGAGTGCTGCACTAGTGGATGGTGTGTAATTGAGGGTGTTCCGCAATGTCGGAAGGTCAGTAATTGAAGGTGTGATGCACTATTAGAGGGTCAGTGTTTGAGGGTGTGCTGCAATATTGGAGGATCAGTAAATGAGACTGCTGATTTATTGAAGAGTCATCAATTGAGGGTGTGCTGCACTTTTGGAATGTCAGTGATTGAGGGGGTGCTGCACTAGAGGTGTGCAAGTAATTGAGGGTGTGCTGCACTATTGCAGGGTCAGTAATTCAGGGTTTGCTGCACTATAGGTGTGACAGTGATTGAGGGTGTGCTGCACTATTGGAGGGTCAATCAGGGTGTGCTGGACTATTGAAAGGACAGTAATTCAGGGTGTTCTGCCCTACATGGTGTCAGTAATTGAGGGTGTGCTGCACTATTGGAGGGTCAGTAATTGAGGGTGTGCTGCACTATTCGAGTGTCAGTAATTGAGGGTGTGCTGCACTATTGGAGGGTCAGTAATTGAGGGTGTGCTGCACTATTCGAGTGTCAGTAATTGACGGTGTGCGGCACTATTGAGTGTCAGTAATTGAGGGGTGCTACCCTATTGCAGTGTCAGTAATTGACGGTATGCTGCACTATTGGAGGGTCAATAATTGGGGGTGTGCTGCACTATTGGAGGGTTAGCATTTGAGGGTGTGCTGCAACCTACACCCCTCCCTATCTCTGTAACCTCCACCATTCCCTAGACACCTCCGTATCTCTGTAAACTCCTCCAGCCCCTACACCCCTCACTAACTCTGTAACCTCCTCCAGCCCCTACACATTTCCCTATCTCTGTAACTTCCTCCAGCCCCTACGCCCCTCCCTATCTCTGTAACCTGCTCCATTCCCTACACCCCTCGCTATCTCTGTAAGCTTCTGCAGCCCGTAAACCATTCCCTAGCTCTGTAAGCTCCTCCAGCCGCTACACCCCTCCCTATCACTGTAACCTCCTCCAGCCCTACACCCCTCCTTATCTCTGTAACTCCCTCCCTATCTCTGTAACTTCCTATCTCTGTAACCCCCTCCAGCCCCTACACCCCTCCCAATCTCTGTAACCTCCTCGGGCTCCTACACCTCTCCCTAACTCTGTTACCTCCTCCAGTCCATACACCCGTCCCTATCTCTTTAACCTCCTCCAATCCCCACACCCCTCCCAATTTCTGTAACCTCCTCCAGCCCCTACACCCCTCCCTATCTTTGTAACCTCCTCCGGCTCCTACTCCTCTCCCTCTGTAACCTCCTCCAGCCTCACACCTACCTATCTCTGTAACCTCCTCCAGTCCCTAGACCCCTCCCTATCTCTGTAACCTCCTCCAACCCCTTCAAAGCTCTGTATCTCTGTAACCTCCTCCAACCCCTACACACCTTCCTATCTCTGTAACCTCCTCCAGCCCCTACATCCCGCCCTATCTCTGTAACCTCCTCCAGCCTATCACCCCACAATCTCTGTAACTCCCCCCCCATCTCTGTAACCTCCTCCAGTCTCTCACCGCTCCCTATCTCTGTAACCTCCTCCACCCCCTACACCCCTCCCTATCTCTGTAACTTCATCCAGCCCCTACACCCCTCCCTGTCTGTGTAATCTCCTCCGGCTCCTTCACCCCTCCCTATCTCTGTAACCTCCTCCAGCCCCTAAACCCCTCCCTATCTCTGTAAAATCCTCCAGCCCCTGCAACACTTCCTATCTCTGTAACCTCCACCAGCCCCTACAACCCTCCCTATCTCTGTAACCTCCTCCAGCCCATACACCCATCCCTATCTCTGTAACCTCCTCCAGCCCCTACAACCCTCCCTAACTCTGTAACTTCCTCCAGCCCCTACACCCCTCCATATCTCTGTAACCTCCTCATGCCCGTACACCCCTTCATATCTTTAACCTCCTCCAGCCCTACACCGCTCACTATCTCTATTACTCCCTCCCTATTTCTGAAACCTCCTCCTGCCCCTCCCCCCACCCCTATCTTTGTAACCACCTCCAGCCCCTACACCCCTCCCGATCTCTGTAACCTCCTCCGGCACCTACACCCCTCCCTATCTCTGTAACTCTCTCCAGCCTCACACCGCTCCCTATCTCTGTAATCCCCACCCTATCCCTGTAACCTCCTCCAGTCTACAATCCTCCTTATCTCTGTAACTCCCTCCCTATCTCTGTAACCCCCTCCAGCCACTACACCCCTTCCTATCTCTGTAATCTCCTCCAGCCCCTACACCTCTCCATATCTCTGTAAAATCCTCCGGCTCCTACACCCCTCCCTATCTCTGTAACCACCTCCAACCCCTACACACCTTCCTATCTCTGTAACCACCTCCAACCCCTACACACTTTCCTATCTCTGTAACATCCTCCAACCCCTACACCATCCCTATCTCTGTAAGCTCGTCCAGCACCTACACACCTCCCGATTTCTGTAAGCTTCTCCAGCCCGTACACCCCTCCCTATCTCTGTAATCTCCTCCAGTCCCTACAGCCCTCCCTGTCTCTGTAACCTCCTTAAGCCCCTACACCTCTCCCTATCTCTGTAAAATCTTCCGGCTCCTACACCCCTCCCTATCTCTATAACCACCTCCAACTCCCACACACCTCCCTATCTCTGTAACCTCCTCCAGCCCCTACACCCATCCCTATCGCCGTAACCTCCTCCTGCCCCTACAGCCCTCCTATCTCTCTAACCTCCTCCAGCACCTAATCCTCTTCCTGTTTCTGTAACCTCCTTCAGCCCCTACACCACTCCCTATCTCTGTAATCTCCTCCAGATCCTACATCCCTCCCTATCTCTGTAAACACCTACAGCCCCTACAACCCTCCTGATCTCTGTACACTCCTCTACTCCCTACAACCCTCCCTATCTCTGTAAACTCCTCCACTCACCACAACCCACCTGATCTCTGTAACCTCCTCCAGACCCAACAGCCCTCCCCAACAGTATCCTCCTCCTGCTCCTACAAACCTTCCTATCTCTGTAATCTCCTCCAGACCCTAAACCTTCCTTATATCTGGAACCTCCTCCGGATGCACTAATGGATTGTCAGGAATTGAAAGTGTGCTTCAATATTGGACCATAAGTAATTGAGGGTGTGCTGCACTATTGCAGGGTCAGTAATTCAGGGTTTGCTGCACTATAGGTGTGGCAGTGATTGAGGGTGTGCTGCACGATTGGAGGGTCAGTAATTGAGGGTGTGCTGCACTATAGGAGGGTCAGTAATTGAGGGTGTGCTGCACTATAGGAGTGTCAGTAATTGAGGGTGTGCTGCACTATTGATTGTCAGTAATTGAGGGGTGCTACCCTATTGCAGTGTCAGTAATTGAGGCTATGCTGCACTATTGGAGGGTCAGTAATTGAGGGTGTGCTGCAATATTGAGTGTCAGTAATTGAGGGGTGCTACCCTATTGCAGTGTCAGTAATTGAGGGTGTGCTGCACGATTGGAGTGTCAGTAATTGAGGGTATGCTGCACTATTGGAGTCACAGTATTTGAGGGGGTGCTACACTATTGGAGTGTCAGTATTTGAGAGGGTGCTACACTATTGCAGTGTCAGTAATTGACGGTATGCTGCACTATTGGAGGGTCAATAATTGGGGGAGTGCTGCACTGCTAGAGAGTCTGCATTTGAGGGTGTGCTGCACCCTACACCCCTCCCTATCTCTGTAACCTCCTCCAACCCCTACACCCCTCCGTATCTCTGTAACCTCCTCCAGCCCCTACACCCCTCCCTATCTCTTTAAAATCCGCCAGCTCCTACGCCCCTCCCTATCTCTGTAACCTGCACCAACCCCTACACCCCTCCCTATCTCTATAAGCTCCTCCAGCCCTACACCCCTCCGTATCTCTGTAACCTCCTCCAGCCCTACACCCTCCTTATCTCTGTAACTCCCTCCCTATCTCTGTAACTTCCTATCTCTGTAATCCCCATCCAGCCCCTACACCCCTCCAAATCTCTGTAACCTCCTCGGGCTCCTACACCTCTCCCTAACTCTGTAACCTCCACCAGCCTCGCACCCCTCCCTATCTCTGTAACCTCCTCCAGTCCATACACCCCTCCCTATCTCTGTAACCTCCTCCAATCCCTACACACCACCCTATGTCTGTAACCTCCTCCAGCCTCTACACCCCTCCATATCTTTGTAACCTCCTCCGGCTCCTGCTCCTCTCCCTATCTCTGTAACCTCCTCCAGCCTCTCACTCCTACCTATCTCTGTGACCTCCTCCACACCCAAACCCCTCACTATCTCTGTAACCTCTTCCAAACCCTTCAAACCTCTGTATCTCTGTAACCTCCACCAGCCCCTACACCGCTCCATATCTCTGTAAATTCCTCCAGCCCCTACACCTCCCCCTGTCTCTGTAACCACCTCAAGTCCCTACACTCCTCCCTAACTCTGTAACATCCTCCAGCCCCTACATCCCGCCTTATCTCTGTAACCTCCTCCAGCCTATCACCCCACAATCTCTGTAACTCCCTCCCCATCTCTGTAACCTCCTCCAACCTCTCACCCCACAATCTCTGTAACTCCCTCCCCATCTCTGTAACCTCCTCCAGCCTCTCACCCCTCCCTATCTCTGTAATCTCATCCAGCCCCTACACCCCTCCCTGTCTGTGTAATCTCCTCTGGCTCCTACACCCCTCCCTATTTCTGTAAAATCCTCCAGCCCCTACACCCCTCCATATCTCTGTATCCTCCTCATGCCCGTACATCCCTCCCTATCTGTAACCTCCTCCAGCCCTACACCGCTCACTATCTCTATAACTCCCTCCCTATTTCTGTAACCTCCTCCAGCCCCTCCCCCCACCCCTATCTTTGTAACCACCTCCAGCCCCTTACCTCCCTCCCTATCTCTGTAACCTCCTCTGGCTCCTACACCCCTCCCTATCTCTGTAACACTCTCCAGCCTCTCACCGCTCCCTATCTCTGTTACTCCCGCCCTATCCCTGCAACCTCCGGCAGCCCGTACACTCCTCCCTATCTCTGTAAACTCCTCCAGACCCTACATCTCTCCCTATCTCTGTAAACTCCTCCAGCCCCTACACCCCTCCCTATCTCTGTAAACTCCTCCAGATCCTACATCCCTCCCTATCTCTGTAAACTCCTCCAGCCCCTACACCCCTCCATATTTCTGTAATCACATCTAGCGACCTACACCCCTCGATATCTCTGTAACCTCCTCCAGCCCCTACACACCTCCCGATCCCGTAATCTCCTACTGCCCATATACCCCTCCCTATCTCTGTAACCACCTCCAGCCGCCTACAACTCTGTCTATCTCTGTAATCACCTCCAACCGCTACACCCCTCCCTATCTCATAAACCTCCTCCAGCCCCTACAACCCTCCCTATCTCTGTGACCACCTTCAGCACCTACAACCCTCCCCAACTTAGTAACCTCTTCCTGCTCCTACTTACCTTCCTATCTCTTTAACCTCCTCCAGAACCTACACCGCTCCCTATCCCTGTAACCTCCTCCAGCCCCTACACCCCTCTCTATCACTGTAAACTCCTCCAGCCCCTACACCCCTCCATATCTCTGTAACCACCACCAGCAACTACACCCCTCCCTAACTCTGTAAACTCCTCCAGCCCCTACACCCCTTCCTATCTCTATAACCACCACCAGCACCTACACCCCTCCCTATCTCTGCAAACTCCTCCAGTCCCTACACCACACCCTATCTCTGTAACCTCCTCTAGCACCTACCACTCTCTTGTTTCAGTAACCGCATCCAGTCCCTACACCACTCGCTAACTCTCTAAACTCCTCCACATCTCAGAACCCTCCCTATCTCTGTATTCTCCTACAGCCGCTACACCACTCCCTATCTCTGTAACCACATCCAGCCAAGTACAACCCTGTGTATCTCTCTAATCACCCAAAGCCCCCGAACCCCTCCATATCTTTGTAACATCCTCCACTCACTACAACCCTCCCTATCTCTGTAACCTCCTCCAAACACTACAAAGCTTCCTATCTCTGTAACCGCCTCTAGCCTGTATGACCCTCCCTATCTCTGTAAAATCCTCCAGCCCCAACAAACTTCCATTTCGCTGTAACCTCCACCAGCCCCGACAATGCTCACTATTTCTGAAACAACCTCCAGCCCATACACCACTCCCTATCTCTGTAACCACTTCCAGCCACATACACCCCACTGTATCAGTGCAACATCCTCAGCCCCTACACCTCACCCTATCTCTGTAACCTCCTCCAGTCCCTACACCCCTCCCTATTTCTGTAACGTCCTCCAGCCCCTACACACCTCCCTAACTCTGTAACCCCTTCCCTATCTCTGTAAAATCCTCCAGCCCCTACAACCCTCCCTATCTCTGTAATGTCCTCCACTCCCTACAACACTCCCTTTCTCTGCAAACTCCTACTCTTACTAAAACCATCCCTATCTCTGTAACCTCTGCCACACCCAACAAGACTCCCTATCTCTGTAACCTCCTCCACTCACTACAACCCTCCCTATCTCAGTAATCTCGTCCAGCCCCAACAACCCTCCCTATCCCTGTAACCTCCTCCAGAACCTACTCCCTTCCCTATCCCTGTAACCTCCTGCAGCCCCTACAAACCTCCCTATCTCTACAATATCCTCCAGCACCTACAATGCTCCCTATGTCTGTAACCTCCTCCAGCCCCTACAAAACTCCGTATCTCTGTTACCTCCTCCAGCCCCTAAACCCATCCCTATCACTGTAACATCCTCCAGCACTACATCCCCCACCCTATCTCTGTAACCTCCTCGAGCACATACACCCCTCCCTATCTCTGTAAACTCATCCAGCCCCTACATCCCTCCCTATCTCTGCAACCTACTCCAGCCCCTACATCCCTCCGATTTCTGTAACCTCCTCCACTCACTACAACCCTCCCTATATCTGTAACCTCCTCCAGCCCCTACAAACCTCCGTATCTCTGTAACTTCATCCAGCCCCTACAAACCTCCCTATCTCGGTAACCTCCTCCAGACCCTACAACACTGCCCAATTAGTAACCTCCTCTTGATCCTACACACCTTCCTATCTCTGGAACCTCCTCCAGCCCCTACACATCAATCTATCACTGTAAGCTCCTCCAGTCCCTACACCCCTCCCTATCTGTGTACTTCCTCCAGCACCTACACCCCTCCCTATCTCTGTAGCCTCCTCCAGCCATGACAACACTCCCTATCTCTGGAACATCCTCCAGCCAATACATACATCCCTATCTCCGTAACCTCCTCCAATCACTACAACCCTCCCTATTTCTGTAACCTCCTCAAGCCCTTTCACCCCTCTTTATCTCTGTTACCTCCTGCAGCCCCTACATCCTTCCCTATGTCTGTAACTTCCTCCAGCCCCTATAACACCCACCATTTCTGTAACCACCTCCAGCCCCTAGACCCCTCCCTATCTCTGTAATCTCATCTAGCCCCTACACCCCTCCCTTTCTCCGTAACCACCTCAGCCCCTACACCCCTCCCTACTTTGTAAACACCTTCAGCCATCTGCACCCCACACTTTCTTAGTAAACACATCCAGCCCCTACACCCTTCCCTATCTCTGTAACCACCTCCAGCCCCTACACCCCTCCCTATCACTGGAACCACCTGCAGCCACATACACCCCTCCCTATCACTGCAACATCCTCAGCCCTTACACCTCTCCCTATCTCTGTAACCTTTTCCAGCCACTGCAACCCTCCCTGTCTCATTATTCTCGTCCAGCCCCTACATCCCACCCTATCTCTGTAAATTCATCCAGCTCCTACATCCCTCCTATCTCCGTAAACTCCTCCTGCCCCTACACCCATCTCTATCTCTGTAACCACCTCCAGCCACCTACACCGCACCCTATCTCTGTAATCTCCTCCAGCCCCTAAACCCGTCCATATCTCTGTAACTTCGTACAGCCCCTACAAATCTCCCTATCTCTGTAACCTCCTCCAGCCCTACACCCTCACTATCTCTGTTAACTCCTCCAGCCGCTACAACACTCCCTATCTCTGTAACCTCCTCCAGCCCCTACACCACAACTTATTTCAGTAACCTCCAACAGCCCCTACAAGACTCCCTAATTCTGTAAATTCCTCCAGCCTCTGCAACCCTCCCTATCTCTGTAACCACCTCCAGCCCCTGCACCCCAACCTATCTCTTAAACCTCCTCCAACCGTACAACCCTTCCCAACTCAGTAACCTCCTCCTGCTCCTACACTTCTTCCTATCGCTGTAACCTCCTCCAGTGCCTATGCCCCCTCCGTATCTCTGTAAAGTCATCCAGCCCCTACAACCTTCCCTATCTCTGTAACTTCCTCCAGACCCTACAACCCTCCCCAACTCAGTAATCTCCTCCTGCTCCCTTTCTCCGTAACCACCTCAGACCCTAACCCCTCCCTATCTTTGTAAACACCTCCAGCCATCTACACCCCACACTTTCTCTGTAACCTCCTCAACTCCCTACACCCTTCCCTTTTTCTGCAGATTCCCACAGCCCCTACACCCCTCCATATCTCTGTAAACACCTCCAGCACCAACACACCTCCCTATCTCTGTAAAATCCTCCAGCCCCGACAACCCTCCCTATCTCTGCAAGCTCCTCCACTCCCTACAACCTCCTTATGTCTGTAACCTCGTCCAGACCTTACAAACCTCCTTATCTCTGCAAAGTCCTCCAGCATCCTACACACCTCCCTATCTCAGTATCCTCCTACAGCCCCTACATCCCTCCATATCTCTGTAAACACCTCCAGCACCAACACACCTCCCTATCTCTGTAACCTACTCCAGCCCTGACAACTCTCCCTATCTCTGTAACATCCTCCAGCCACTGCACCCATCCCTATCTCTGTAACCTCCTCCACTCACTACAACCCTCCCTATTTCTGTAACCTCCATCAACACATTCATCCCTCACTAGCTCTGTTACCTCCTCGAGCCCCTACATACATCCCTAAATCTGTAACTTTCTCCAGCTCCTACAACGCTCACTATTTCTGTAACCACCTCCAGCCCCTACACCCCTCCCTATCTCTGTAACCACCTCCAGCCACATACGCCCCTCCCTATCAGAGCAACATCCTTGGCCCTTACACCTCTCCCCATCTCTGTAATCTCCTGCAGCCCCTAAAAACCTCCCTATCTCTGTAATCACCTCCAGCACCTACACCACACCTTATCTCTGTAAACTCCTCCACCTACAACGCTCCCTATCTCTTTAACCTCCTCCAGCCCCAAAAACCTCCCCATCTCTGTAACCTCCTCCTGCCCTTACAAACCTTCTTATCTATGTAAACTCCTCCAGCCCCTACACCCCTCCCTATCTCTGTAACCACCTCCAGCCACCTACACCCCTCCCTATATCTGTAATCTCCTCCAGCCCCTACACCCCTCTCTATCTCTGTAACCACCTCCAGCCACCTACACCCCTCCCTATATCTGTAATCTCCTCCAGCCCTTACATCCCTCCCATTCTCTGTAAACTCCTCCACTATCTACAACCCTCCCTATCTCTGTAACTTCCTCCATTCACTCCAGCCCTCCCTATCTCTGTAACTTCCTCCACTCACTACAATGCTCCTGATCTCTGTAACCTACTCCAGACCCTATACCCCTCGCTATCCCTGTAACCTCCTCCAACTCCTGCACCCCTCCCTATCTCTGCAACATCCTCCACTCACTACAATCCTCCCTATTTCTGTAATCTCCTCCAGCCCTGCAACACTCCCTATCTCTGTAATCTCCTCCATCCCCTACAACACTCCCTATCTCTGTAATCTCCTCCATCCTCTACAAATCTCCCTATCTCTGTAACTCCTCCAGCCCTACAAAGCTCCCTAACTCTGTAACCTCCTCCAGCCCCTACAACCCTCCCTATCTCTGTAACCACCTCCAGCCACATACAACCCTCCCTATCACTGCAACATTCTCAGCCCCTACACCTCTCCCTATCTCTATAACCTCCTCCAGCCCCGACACCCCTCCCTATCTCTGTAAAATACTCCAGCCCCTACAACGCTCCCTATCTCTGTAACGTCCTCCAATCCCTACAACCCTCCCTTTCTCCGTAACCTCCTACACTCACTACAACCATCCCTATCTCTGTAACATCAGCCACACCCAACAAGACTCCCTATCCCTGTTACCTCCTCCACTCACTATAATACTCCCTGTCTCTGCAAACTCCTCTAGCCTTACAAACCTCCCTATCTCTGTAACCTCCTCCAGCACCCTACAGCCATCCCTATCTCAGTAACCTCCTCCAGCCCCTACACCCCTCCCTATTTCTGTAGCCTCCTCCAGCACCTACACCCCTCCCTATCTCTGTCAACTCCTCCAGCCACTACAACCCTCCCTATCTCTGTAACCTCCTCCAGCCCTTACAAACCTCCTTATCTATGTAAACACCTCCAGCCCCTACACTCCTCCCTATCTCTGTAACCACTTCCAGCCAACTACAACCCTCCCTATCTCTGTAATCTCCTCCAGCCCTTACATCCCTCTCTATCTCTGTAAACTCCTCCACTCACTACAACCCTATTGATCTCTGTAACCTACTCCAGCTTCTACAAACCTCCCTATCTCTGTAATTTCCTTAGGCCACTACAACTCTCACTATCTCTGTAACCAACTCCAGACCCTACACCCCTCCCTATCTCTGTAACCTCCTCCAGCTCCTACACCCCTCCCTATCTCTGTAACATCTTCCACTCACTACAATCCTCCCTATTTCTGTAAACTGCTCCAGCCCCGACAACACTCCCTATCTCTGTAACCACCTCCAGCCCCTACAATTCTCCTTATCTCTGTAAATCCTCCAGCACTACAAACCTCCCTATCTCCGTTATTTCCTTGGGCCACTACAACTCTCACTATCTCTGTAACCTCCAGCCCCTACATCCATCCCTATTTCCGTAACCTCCTCCAGCCCTACACCCCTCCCTATCTCTGTAATCTCCTCCAGCCCCTACACCACTCCCTATCTCTGTAATCTCCTCCACTCACTACAACCTTCCTGATATCTGTAACCTCCTCCAGCCCTTGCACCCCAACCTATCTCTGTAACATCCTCCTGCTCCTACACATCTTCCTATCTCTGTAACCTCCTCCAGACCATACACCCCTCCCTACACACCCCTCCCGATCTCTGCAACCTCCTCCAGCCCCTACAACCCTCCCTATCTTTGTAAGATCATCTACTCCCTACAACCATCCCTATCTCTGTAACCTCCTCCAGCCTTTACAAACCTCCTTATCTATGTAAACTCCTCCAGCCCCTACACCCCTCCCTATCTCTGTAACCACTTCCAGCCACCTACAACCCTCCCTATCCCCGTAATCTCCTCTGGCCCTTACACCCCTCCCTATCTCTGTAAACTCCTCCACTCACTACAATCCTCCTGATGTCTGTAACCTACTCCAGCTTCTAGAAACCTTCATATCTCTGTAATTTCCTTAGGCCACTACAACTCTCACTATCTCTGTAACCACCTCCAGACCCTACACCCCTCCCTATCTCTGTAACCACCTCCAGACCCTACACCCCTCCCTATCTCTGTAGCCTCCTCCAGCTCCTACACCCCTCCCTATCTCTGTAACATCTTCCACTCACTACAATCCTCCCTAATTCTGTAAACTGCGGCAGCCCCGACAACACTCCCTATCTCTGTAACCTCCTCCAGCCCCTACAATTCTCCTTATCTCTGTAACTCCTCCAGTACTACAAACTTCTCTATCTCTGTAACCTCCTCCAGCCCCTACTACACTCCCTATCTCTGTAACATCCTCCAGCCCCTACAAAGCTCCCTATCTCTGTAACCTCCTCCAGCCCCTACACCACAACTTATCTCTGTAACCTCCAACAGCCAATACAGCCCTCTCTATCTCAGTAACCTCCTCCAGCTTTTATGACCCTCACTATCTCTGTAAATTCTTCCAGCCATTACAAACTTCCATTTCTCTGTAACCTCTTCCAGTCCCCATAACGCTCACTATTTCAGTAACAACCTCCAGCCCAGACAACCCTCCCTATCTCCAGAACCATCTCCAGCCATCTACAGCCCTCTCTTTCTCTGTAACCTCATCCAGACCCTACACCCCTCCTTATCTCTGTAATCACCTCCAGCCCTTCCACCCCTCCTTATCTCTGTAACCACCTCCAGCCCCTACAACCCTCCCTATCTCTGTAACAACCTCCAGCCACATACAACCCTCCCTATCACTGCAACATTCTCAGCCCCTACACCTCTCCCTATCTCTGTAAACTCCTCCAGTCCCTACAACACTCCTTAACTCTGTAACCGCTTCCTGCCCCTACACACCTTCCTATCTCTGTAAGCTCCTCCAGCCCCTACACCGCTCCCTATATCTGGAACCTCCTCCAGCCCCGACACACCTCTCTACCTCTGTAAGCTCCACCAGTCCCTACAAACCTCACTGTCTCTGTAACTTCTTCCAGACCCTACACACCTCCGTATCTCTGTAACCTCCTCCAACCCCTGCGGCCAATCCCTATCTCTGTAAAATCTTCCACCCTCTACAACCCTCCCTCTCTCTGTAATGTCCTCCACTCCTTACAACCCTCCCTTTCTCCGTAACCTCCTGAACTCACTACAACTATCCCGATCTATGTAACCTCTGTCAAACCCTACAAGAATCCCTATTTCGGATAACTCCTCCATTCACTACAACGCTCCCTATCTCTGTAACCTCCTCCAGCACCCTATACCCATCTCTATCTCAGTAACCTCGTACAGCCCCTAAACCCCTCCTTATCTCTGTAACCACCTCCAGGCCCTACACGCCTCCTTATCTCTGTAACCACCTCCAGGCCCTGCAACCCTCCCTATCTCTGTAACCACCTCCAGGCCCTACAACCCTCCCTATCTCTGTAACCAGCTCCAGCCACATACAACACTCCATATCACTGCAACATTCTCAGCCCGTACACCACTCCCTATCTCTGTAACCTCCTCCAGCCCCTACATCCCTTCCTATCTGTGTAACCTCTTCCAGCCCCTACACATCTACCTATCTGTGTAACCTTCTCCAGCCCCTACACCTCTCCCTATATCTGGAACCTCCTCCAGCACCTATACACCTCTGTATCTCTGTAACCTCCTCCAGCCCCTACACCACTCCCTATCTCTGTAATCTCCTCCTGATCCTACATCCCACCCTATCTCTGTAAACTCCTCCAGCCCCTACAAACCTCCCTATCTCTGTAACCGCCTCCACTCACTACAACATTCCTGATATCTGTAACCTCCTCCAGCCCTTGCACCCCAACCTATCTCTGTAACATCCTCCTGCTCCTACACATCTTCCTATCTCTGCAACCTCCTCCAGACCATACACCCCTCCCTACACACCCCTCCCGATCTCTGCAACCTCCTCCAGCCCCTACAACCCTCCCTATCTTTGTAAGATCATCTACTCCCTACAACCATCCCTATCTCTGTAACCTCCTCCAGCCTTTACAAACCTCCTTATCTATGTAAACTCCTCCAGCCCCTACACCCCTCCCTATCTCTGTAACCACTTCCAGCCACCTACAACCCTCCCTATCCCCATAATCTCCTCTGGCCCTTACACCCCTCCCTATCTCTGTAAACTCCTCCACTCACTACAATCCTCCTGATGTCTGTAACCTACTCCAGCTTTTAGAAACCTTCATATCTCTGTAATTTCCTTAGGCCACTACAACTCTCACTATCTCTGTAACCACCTCCAGTCCCTACACCCCTCCCTATCTCTGTAACCTCCTCCAGACCCTACACCCCTCCCTATCTCTGTAACATCTCCCACTCACTACAATCCTCCTAATTCTGTAAACTGCGGCAGCCCCGACAACACTCCCTATCTCTGTAACCTCCTCCAGCCCCTACAATTCTCCTTATCTCTGTAACTCCTCCAGTACTACAAACTTCTCTATCTCTGTAACCTCCTCCAGCCCCTACTACACTCCCTATCTCTGCAACCTCCTCCAGCCCCTACAAATTTCCCTATCTCTGTAACCTCCTCCAGCCCCTACACCACAACTTATCTCTGTAACCTGCAACAGCCAATACAGCCCTCCCTATCTCCGTAACCTCCTCCAGCCTTTATGACCCTCACTATCTCTGTAAATTCTTCCAGCCATTACAAAATTCCATTTCTCTGTAACCTCTTCCAGTCCCCATAACTCTCACTATTTCAGTAACAACCTCCAGCCCAGACAACCCTCCCTATCTCCATAACCATCTCCAGCCATCTACAGCCCTCTCTTTCTCTGTAACCTCATCCAGACCCTACACCCCTCCTTATCTCTGTAACCACCTCCAGGCCCTACAACCCTCCCAATCTCTGTAACAACCTCCAGCCACAAACAACCCTCCCTATCACTGCAACATTCTCAGCCCCTACACCTCTCCCTATCTCTGTAAACTCCTCCAGCCCCTACAACACTCCTTAAATCTGTAACCGCTTCCTGCCCCTACACACCTTCCTATCTCTGTAAGCTCCTCCAGCCCCTACACCGCTCCCTATATCTGGAACCTCCTCCAGCCCCTGCACACCTCTCTACCTCTGTAAGCTCCACCAGTCCCTACAAACCTCCCTGTCTCTGTAACTTCTTCCAGACCCTACACACCTCCGTATCTCTGTAACCTCCTCCAACCCCTGCGGCCCATCCCTATCTCTGTAAAATCTTCCACCCTCTACAACCCTCCCTCTCTCTGTAATGTCCTCCACTCCTTACAACCCTCCCTTTCTCCGTAACCTCCTGCACTCACTACAACTATCCTGATCTATGTAACCTCTGTCAAACCCTACAAGACTCCCTATTTCGGATAACTCCTCCACTCACTACAACGCTCCCTATCTCTGTAAGCTCCTCCAGCCCTTACAAGCCTCCCTATCTCTGGAAAGTCCTCCAGCACCCTACACCCATTCCTATCTTAGTAACCTCCTCCAGCCCCTAGACCCCTCCCTATCTCTGTTAACTCCTCCTGCCCTTACACCCCTCCCTATCTCTTTAACCACCTCCAGCCCCTACACCCCTCCCTATCACAGCAACATCCTTGGTCCCTACACCTCTCTCTGCAATATCCTGCAGCCCCGAAAAACCTCCCTATCTCTGTAATCACCTCCAGCACCTACACCACACCTTATCTCTGTAAACTCCTCCAGCCCCAAAAACCTCCCCATCTCTGTAACCTCCTCCTGCCCTTACAAACCTTCTTATCTATGTAAACTCCTCCAGCCCCTACACCCCTCCCTATCTCTGTAACCACCTCCAGCCACCTACACCCCTCCCTATATCTGTAATCTCCTCCAGCCCTTACATCCCTCCCATTCTCTGTAACCACCTCCACTAGCTACAACCCTCCCTATCTCTGTAACTTCCTCCATTCACTCCAGTCCTCCCTATCTCTGTAACCTACTCCACTGACTACAATGCTCCTGATCTCTGTAACCTACTCCAGACCCTATACCCCTCGCTATCCCTGTAACCTCCTCCAGCTCCTACACCCCTCCCTATCTCTGCAACATCCTCCACTCACTACAATCCTCCCTATTTCTGTAACTCCTCCATCCTCTACAACACTCCCTATCTCTGTAATCTCCTCCATCCTCTACAAATCTCCCTATCTCTGTAACTCCTCCAGCCCTACAAATCTCCCTATCTCTGTAACTCCTCCAGCCCTACAAAGCTCCCTATCTCTGTAACCTCCTCCAGCCTTACAAAGCTCCCTATCTCTGTAACCTCCAACAGCCCCTACACCCCCACCTATCTGTTTAACCTCCTCCAGCCCCTACACCACAACTTACCTCTGTAACCTCCAACAGCCCCTAAAAGCCCCCCTAATTCTGTAACCTCCCAGCATCTACAACCCTCCCTGTCTCTGTAATGTCCTCCACTCCCTACAACCCTCCCTTTCTCCATAACCTCCTACACTCACTACCACCATCCCTATATCTGTAACATCAGCCACACCCTACAAGACTCCCTATCTCTGTTACCTCCTCCACTCAATATAACCCTCCTTATCTCTGTAAACTCCCCCAGCCCCTACATCCCGCAATATCTCTGTAACCTCCTCCAGCCTATCACCCCACCATCTCTGTAACTGCCCCCCCCCATCTCTGTAACCTCCTCCAGCCTCTCATCGCTCCCTATCTCTGGAACCTCCTCCAGCCTCTCACCGCTCCCTATCTCTGTAACCTCCTCCAGCCCCTACACCCCTCCCTATCTCTGTAACCTCCTCCAGCCCCTACACCCCTCCCTATCTCTGTAAACTCCTCCAGACCCTAAACCACTCCCTGTCTGTGTAATCTACTCCGGCTCCTACACCCCTCCCTATCTCTGTAACCTCCTTCGGCCCCTACACCCCTCCCTATTTCTGTAAAATCCTCCAGCCCTACACCGCTCATTATCTCTATAACACCCTCCCTATCTCTGTAACACCCTCCAGCCTCTCATTGCTCCCTATCTCTGTTATCTCCACCAGCCCCTCCCCCCACGCCTATCTTTGTAAATTCCTCCGGCTCCAACACCCTCCCTATCTCTGTAACGCTCTCCAGCCTCTCACCGCTCCCTATCTCTGTAACGCTCTCCAGCCTCTCACCGCTCCCTATCTCAGTAAATCCCGCCCTAACTCTGTATCCTCCTCCAGACCTACACCCCTCCTTATCTCTGTAACTCCCTCCCTATCTCTGTAAACCCCTCCAGCCCCTACACCCCTCCCTATCTCTGTAACCACCTCCAACCCCTACACACCTCGCTATATCTGTAAACTCCTCCAGCCCCTACACCCCTCCCTATCTCTGTAACCTGCTCCAAACCTTGCACTGCTCCCTATCTCTGTAATCTCCTCCATTCCCTACACCCCTCCCTGTCTCTGTAACCCCCTCCAGCCTCTACAGCCTCATTATTTCTGTAAATTCCTCATGCCCCTACACCCCTCCCTATCTCTGTAAACTCCTCCAATCCCTACACCCCTCCCTAGCTCTGTAAACTCCTCCAGCTGCTACACCCCTCCCTATCTCTGTAACCTCCTTCAGTCCCTACACCCCTCCCTATCTCTGTAACCTCCTCCAGACCCGACACCCCTCCCTATCTCTTTAACCTCCTTCAGCCCCTACACGCCTCCCTATCTCTGTAAACTCCTCCAGCCCTACACCCCTCCTTATCTCTGTTACTCCCTCCCTATCTCTGTAACCCCCTCCAACCCCCACACCCCTCACTATCGCTGTAAGCTCCTCCGGCTCCTAAACTCTCCCTAACTCTGTAACGTCCTCGAGCCTCGCACCCCTCCCTATCTCTGTAACCTCCTCCAGTCCCTACACCCCTCCCTATCTCTGTAACCTCCTCCAATCCCTACATCCCTCCCGATGTCTGTAACCTCCTCCAGCCCCTACACCCCTCCGTATCTTTGTAACCTCCTCTGGCTCCAACTCCTCTCCCTATCTCTGTAACCTCCTCCAGCCTCTCACTCCTACCTATCTCTATAACCTCCTCCAGCCTCTCACCCCTACCTATCTCTATAACCTCCTCCAGCCCCTACACCCCTCCCTATCTTTGTAACCTTCTCCGGCTCCTACTCCTCTCAATATCTCTGTAACCTCCTCCAGTCCCTAGACCCCTCCCTATCTCTGTAACCTCCTCCAACCCCTACAACCCCTGTATCTCTGTAACCTCCTCCAGCCTCTCATCGCTCCCTATCTCTGTAAACTCCTCCAGCCCCTACAACCCTCCCTATCTCTGTAACTTCCTCCAGCCCCTACACCCCTCCCTATCTCTGTAACCTCCTCCAGCCCCTACACCACTCCCTATCTCTGTAACGCTCTCCAGCCTCTCAACGCTCCCTATCTCTGTAACTCCCGCCCTATCTCTGTAACATCCTCCAGTTCTACACCCCTCCTTATTACTGTAACTCCCTCCCTATCTCTGTAACCCCCTCCAGCCCCTACACCCCTCCCTATCTCTGTAACCTCCTCCAGGCCTTACACATCTCCCTATCCCTGTAACCTCCTCCGGCTACTACACCCCTCCCTATCTCTGTAACCACCTCCAACACCTACACACCTCCCTATCTCTGTAACCTCCTCCAACACCTACACACCTCCCTATCTCTGTAACCACCTCCAACCCCTAAACACCTCCCGATATCTGTAACCTCCTGCAACCCCTACACCCCTCCCTATCTCTGTAACCTCATCCGGCCCCAATACCCCTCACTAACTCTGTAAACTCCTCCAGTCCCTACATCCTCTCTGTCTCTGTAACCTCCTCCAGCCCCTACACACCTCCTGAACTCTGTAACCTACACCAGCCCCTATTCCCCTCTGCATTTCTGTAACCTACTCCAGCCCCTACGCCCCTCCCTATCTCGGTAATCTCTCCATTCCCTACACCCCTCCCTATCTCTGTAACCTCCTCCAACACCTACACACCTCCCTATCTCTGTAACCACCTCCAATCCCTACACACCTCCCTATATCTGAAACCTCCTCCAACCCCTACACCCCTCCCTATCTCTGTAACCTCCTCCGGCGCCTATACCCATCCCTAACTCTGTAACCTCCTCCTGTCCCTACACCTCTCCCTATCTCTGTAACCTACTCCAGCCCCTACACCCCTCTGTATCTCTGTAACTCCCTCCATATCTCTGTAACCCCCTCCAGCCCCTACACATCTCCCTATCTCAGTAACCTCCTCCGGCTACTACACCCCTCCCTATCTCTGCAACCACCTCCAACCCCTACACACCTCCCTATATCTGTAACCTCCTCCAACCACTACACCCCTCCCTATCTCTGTAACCTCCTCCGGCCCCTATACCCCTCCCTAACTCTGTAAACTCCTCCTGTCCCTACACCCTCCCTATTCTGTAACCTCCTCCAACCCTACACCCCTTGCTAACTCTGTAACTTATTCCAGCCCCTACACCCATCTGTATCTCTGTAACTTACTCCAGCCCCTACGCCCCTCCCTATCTCTATAACCTGCTCCAACCCTTACACCACTCCCTATCTCTGTAAGCTTCTCCAGCCCGTACACCCCTCACTATCTCTGTAATCTCCTCCATTCCCTACACCCCTCCCTATCTCTGTAACCTCCACATGCCCGTACACCCCTCCCTATCTCTGTAACCCCCTCCAGCCTCTACAGCCCTCACTATTTCTGTAAACTCCTCATGCCCCTACACACCTCCCTATCTCTGTAACCTCCTCCGGCTCCTACACCCCTCCCTTTCTCTGTAACCTCCTCCAGCCCCTACACCTCACCCTATCTCTGTAACCTCCTCCGGCTCTTACATCCCTCCCTATCTCTGCAACCTCCTCCAACCCCTACACACCTCCCTATCTCTGTAACCTCCTCCAGCCCCTACACACCTCCCTATCGCTATAACCACCTCCTACCCCTACAACCCTCCCTATCTCTGTAACCTGCTCCAGCCCCTATAACCCTCCCTAACACTGTAACCTCCTCCAGCCCCTACACCCCTCCCTAACTCTGTAAACTCATCCAGCCGCTACACCCCTCCCTATCTCTGTAAACTCCTACAGCCCCTAAACCCCTCCCTATCTCTGTAACCTGCACCATCCCCTACAACCCTCCCTATCTCTGTAACCTCCTCCAGCCCCTACACCCATCCCTATTTCTGTAACCTCCTCCAGCCCCTACAACCCTGCCTATCTCTGTAACTTCCTCTAGCTCCTACACCCCTCAATATCTCTGTAACCTCCTTCTGCCCCTACGACCCTCCCTATCTCTGTAACCTGCTACAGCCCCTACTCCCCTCCCTATCTATGTATCCTGCACCAACCCTTACACCCATCCCGATCTCTGTAAGCTTCTCCAGCCAGTCACCCCTCCCTGTCTCTGTAATCTCCACCAGCCCCTACACCTCTCCCTATCTCTGTAAACTCCTCCAGCTGCTACACCCCTCCCTATCTCTGTAACCTCCTTCAGTCCCTACACCCCTCCCTATCTCTGTAACCTCCTCCAGACCCGACACCCCTCCCTATCTCTTTAACCTCCTTCAGCCCCTACACGCCTCCCTATCTCTGTAAACTCCTCCAGCCCTACACCCCTCCTTATCTCTGTTACTCCCTCCCTATCTCTGTAACCCCCTCCAACCCCCACACCCCTCACTATCGCTGTAAGCTCCTCCGGCTCCTAAACTCTCCCTAACTCTGTAACGTCCTCGAGCCTCGCACCCCTCCCTATCTCTGTAACCTCCTCCAGTCCCTACACCCCTCCCTATCTCTGTAACCTCCTCCAATCCCTACACCCCTCCCGATGTCTGTAACCTCCTCCAGCCCCTACACCCCTCCGTATCTTTGTAACCTCCTCTGGCTCCAACTCCTCTCCCTATCTCTGTAACCTCCTCCAGCCTCTCACTCCTACCTATCTCTATAACCTCCTCCAGCCTCTCACCCCTACCTATCTCTATAACCTCCTCCAGCCCCTACACCCCTCCCTATCTTTGTAACCTTCTCCGGCTCCTACTCCTCTCAATATCTCTGTAACCTCCTCCGGCCCCTATACCCCTCCCTAACTCTGTAAACTCCTCCTGTCCCTACACCCTCCCTATTCTGTAACCTCCTCCAACCCTACACCCCTTGCTAACTCTGTAACTTATTCCAGCCCCTACACCCATCTGTATCTCTGTAACTTACTCCAGCCCCTACGCCCCTCCCTATCTCTATAACCTGCTCCAACCCTTACACCACTCCCTATCTCTGTAAGCTTCTCCAGCCCGTACACCCCTCACTATCTCTGTAATCTCCTCCATTCCCTACACCCCTCCCTATCTCTGTAACCTCCACATGCCCGTACACCCCTCCCTATCTCTGTAACCCCCTCCAGCCTCTACAGCCCTCACTATTTCTGTAAACTCCTCATGCCCCTACACACCTCCCTATCTCTGTAACCTCCTCCGGATCCTACACCCCTCCCTTTCTCTGTAACCTCCTCCAGCCCCTACACCTCACCCTATCTCTGTAACCTCCTCCGGCTCTTACATCCCTCCCTATCTCTGCAACCTCCTCCAACCCCTACACACCTCCCTATCTCTGTAACCTCCTCCAGCCCCTACACACCTCCCTATCGCTATAACCACCTCCTACCCCTACAACCCTCCCTATCTCTGTAACCTGCTCCAGCCCCTATAACCCTCCCTAACACTGTAACCTCCTCCAGCCCCTACACCCCTCCCTAACTCTGTAAACTCATCCAGCCGCTACACCCCTCCCTATCTCTGTAAACTCCTACAGCCCCTAAACCCCTCCCTATCTCTGTAACCTGCACCATCCCCTACAACCCTCCCTATCTCTGTAACCTCCTCCAGCCCCTACACCCATCCCTATTTCTGTAACCTCCTCCAGCCCCTACAACCCTGCCTATCTCTGTAACTTCCTCTAGCTCCTACACCCCTCAATATCTCTGTAACCTCCTTCTGCCCCTACGACCCTCCCTATCTCTGTAACCTGCTACAGCCCCTACTCCCCTCCCTATCTATGTATCCTGCACCAACCCTTACACCCATCCCGATCTCTGTAAGCTTCTCCAGCCAGTCACCCCTCCCTGTCTCTGTAATCTCCACCAGCCCCTACACCTCTCCCTATCTCTGTAAACTCCTCCAGCTGCTACACCCCTCCCTATCTCTGTAACCTCCTTCAGTCCCTACACCCCTCCCTATCTCTGTAACCTCCTCCAGACCCGACACCCCTCCCTATCTCTTTAACCTCCTTCAGCCCCTACACGCCTCCCTATCTCTGTAAACTCCTCCAGCCCTACACCCCTCCTTATCTCTGTTACTCCCTCCCTATCTCTGTAACCCCCTCCAACCCCCACACCCCTCACTATCGCTGTAAGCTCCTCCGGCTCCTAAACTCTCCCTAACTCTGTAACGTCCTCGAGCCTCGCACCCCTCCCTATCTCTGTAACCTCCTCCAGTCCCTACACCCCTCCCTATCTCTGTAACCTCCTCCAATCCCTACACCCCTCCCGATGTCTGTAACCTCCTCCAGCCCCTACACCCCTCCGTATCTTTGTAACCTCCTCTGGCTCCAACTCCTCTCCCTATCTCTGTAACCTCCTCCAGCCTCTCACTCCTACCTATCTCTATAACCTCCTCCAGCCTCTCACCCCTACCTATCTCTATAACCTCCTCCAGCCCCTACACCCCTCCCTATCTTTGTAACCTTCTCCGGCTCCTACTCCTCTCAATATCTCTGTAACCTCCTCCAGTCCCTAGACCCCTCCCTATCTCTGTAACCTCCTCCAACCCCTACAACCCCTGTATCTCTGTAACCTCCTCCAGCCTCTCATCGCTCCCTATCTCTGTAAACTCCTCCAGCCCCTACAACCCTCCCTATCTCTGTAACTTCCTCCAGCCCCTACACCCCTCCCTATCTCTGTAACCTCCTCCAGCCCCTACACCACTCCCTATCTCTGTAACGCTCTCCAGCCTCTCAACGCTCCCTATCTCTGTAACTCCCGCCCTATCTCTGTAACATCCTCCAGTTCTACACCCCTCCTTATTACTGTAACTCCCTCCCTATCTCTGTAACCCCCTCCAGCCCCTACACCCCTCCCTATCTCTGTAACCTCCTCCAGGCCTTACACATCTCCCTATCCCTGTAACCTCCTCCGGCTACTACACCCCTCCCTATCTCTGTAACCACCTCCAACACCTACACACCTCCCTATCTCTGTAACCTCCTCCAACACCTACACACCTCCCTATCTCTGTAACCACCTCCAACCCCTAAACACCTCCCGATATCTGTAACCTCCTGCAACCCCTACACCCCTCCCTATCTCTGTAACCTCATCCGGCCCCAATACCCCTCACTAACTCTGTAAACTCCTCCAGTCCCTACATCCTCTCTGTCTCTGTAACCTCCTCCAGCCCCTACACACCTCCTGAACTCTGTAACCTACACCAGCCCCTATTCCCCTCTGCATTTCTGTAACCTACTCCAGCCCCTACGCCCCTCCCTATCTCGGTAATCTCTCCATTCCCTACACCCCTCCCTATCTCTGTAACCTCCTCCAACACCTACACACCTCCCTATCTCTGTAACCACCTCCAATCCCTACACACCTCCCTATATCTGAAACCTCCTCCAACCCCTACACCCCTCCCTATCTCTGTAACCTCCTCCGGCGCCTATACCCATCCCTAACTCTGTAACCTCCTCCTGTCCCTACACCTCTCCCTATCTCTGTAACCTACTCCAGCCCCTACACCCCTCTGTATCTCTGTAACTCCCTCCATATCTCTGTAACCCCCTCCAGCCCCTACACATCTCCCTATCTCAGTAACCTCCTCCGGCTACTACACCCCTCCCTATCTCTGCAACCACCTCCAACCCCTACACACCTCCCTATATCTGTAACCTCCTCCAACCACTACACCCCTCCCTATCTCTGTAACCTCCTCCGGCCCCTATACCCCTCCCTAACTCTGTAAACTCCTCCTGTCCCTACACCCTCCCTATTCTGTAACCTCCTCCAACCCTACACCCCTTGCTAACTCTGTAACTTATTCCAGCCCCTACACCCATCTGTATCTCTGTAACTTACTCCAGCCCCTACGCCCCTCCCTATCTCTATAACCTGCTCCAACCCTTACACCACTCCCTATCTCTGTAAGCTTCTCCAGCCCGTACACCCCTCACTATCTCTGTAATCTCCTCCATTCCCTACACCCCTCCCTATCTCTGTAACCTCCACATGCCCGTACACCCCTCCCTATCTCTGTAACCCCCTCCAGCCTCTACAGCCCTCACTATTTCTGTAAACTCCTCATGCCCCTACACACCTCCCTATCTCTGTAACCTCCTCCGGCTCCTACACCCCTCCCTTTCTCTGTAACCTCCTCCAGCCCCTACACCTCACCCTATCTCTGTAACCTCCTCCGGCTCTTACATCCCTCCCTATCTCTGCAACCTCCTCCAACCCCTACACACCTCCCTATCTCTGTAACCTCCTCCAGCCCCTACACACCTCCCTATCGCTATAACCACCTCCTACCCCTACAACCCTCCCTATCTCTGTAACCTGCTCCAGCCCCTATAACCCTCCCTAACACTGTAACCTCCTCCAGCCCCTACACCCCTCCCTAACTCTGTAAACTCATCCAGCCGCTACACCCCTCCCTATCTCTGTAAACTCCTACAGCCCCTAAACCCCTCCCTATCTCTGTAACCTGCACCATCCCCTACAACCCTCCCTATCTCTGTAACCTCCTCCAGCCCCTACACCCATCCCTATTTCTGTAACCTCCTCCAGCCCCTACAACCCTGCCTATCTCTGTAACTTCCTCTAGCTCCTACACCCCTCAATATCTCTGTAACCTCCTTCTGCCCCTACGACCCTCCCTATCTCTGTAACCTGCTACAGCCCCTACTCCCCTCCCTATCTATGTATCCTGCACCAACCCTTACACCCATCCCGATCTCTGTAAGCTTCTCCAGCCAGTCACCCCTCCCTGTCTCTGTAATCTCCACCAGCCCCTACACCTCTCCCTATCTCTGTAACCTCCTCCAGCCACTTCACCACTGCCTATCTCTGTAACGCTCTCCAGCCTCTCAATGCTCCCTATCTCTGTAACTCCCGCCCTATCTCTGTAAACTCCTCCAGACCTACACCTCTCCTTATCTCTGTAACTCCCGCCCTATCTCTGTAAACTCCTCCAGACCTACACCTCTCCTTATCTCTGTAACTCCCTCCCTAACTCTGTAACCCCCTCCAGCCCCTACACCCCTCCCTATCTCTGTAACCTCCTCCAGCCCCTACACATCTCCCTATCTCTGAAACCTCCTCCGGCTACTACACCCCTCCCTATCTCTGTAACCACCTCCAACCCCTACACACCTCCCGATATCTGTAACCTCTTGCAACCCCTACACCCCTCCCTATCTCTGTAACCTCATCCGGCCCCTATACCCCTCCCTAACTCTGTAACATCCTCCAGTCCCTACACCCTCCCTATCTCTGTAACCTACTCCAGCCCCTACTCCCCTCTGTATCTCTGTAACCTACTCCAGCCCCTACGCCCCTCCCTATCTCTGTAACCTGCTCCAACCCTTACACCGCTCCCTTTCTCTGTAAGCTTCTCCAGCCCGTACACCCCTCCCTATCTCGGTAATCTCCTCCATTCCCTACACCCCTCCCTATCTCTGTAACCTCCTCCAACACCTACACACCTCCCTATCTCTGTAACCACCTCCAACCCCTACACACCTCCCTATATCTGTAAACTCCTCCAACACCGACACCCCTCCCTAACTCTGTAACCTCCTCCTGTCCCTACACCTCTCCCTATCTCTGTAACATCCTCCAGCCCCTACCCCCCTCCCTATCTCTATAACCTGCTCCAACCCTTACACCGCTCCCTATCTCTGTAAGCTTTGCCAGCCCCTACACCCCTCCCAATCTATGTAACCTCCTCCAGCCCCTACACCCCTCTCTATCTCTGTAACCTCCTCCAGCCCCTACACCCCTCCCTATCTCTGTAACTCCCTCTGTAACCTCCTACCTCTGAAACTACCTCCCTATCTCTGAAACGCCCTCCAGCCCCTACAGCCCTCCCTTTCGCTATAACCTCCTCCGGCACCTAAACTCTCCCTAACTCTGTAACCTCCTCCAGCTTCGCACCCCTCCCTATCTCTGTAACCTGCTCCAGTCCCTACACCCCTCCCTATCTCTGTAACCTCCTCCAGCCCCTAAACCCCTACCTATGTCTGTAACCTCCTCCAGCCCCTACACCCCTCCCTATCTTTGTAACCTCCTCCGGCTCCTAGTCGTCTCCCTATCTCTGTAACCTCCTCCAGCCTCTCACCCCTACCTATCTCTATAACCTCCTCCAGCCTCTCACCCCTAAATATCTGTATAACCACCTCCAACCCCTACACCCCTCCCTATCTCTGTAACCTCCTCCAGTCCCTAGACCCCTCCCTATCTCTGTAACCTCCTCCAACCCCTACAGCCATCTCTATCTCTGTCACCTCCTCCAGCCTCTCATCGCTCCCTATCGCAGTAAACTCCTGCAGCCCCTACAACCCTACCTATCTCTGTAACTTCCTCCAGTCCCTACACTCCTCCTTCTCCTTGTAACCTCCTCCAAACCCTGCACACCTCCCTATCTCTGGAACCTCCTCCAGCCCCTCCATCCCGCCCTATCTCTGTAACCTCCTACACCCCAACATCTCTGTAACTTCCACCCAACTCTATAACCTCCTCCAGCCTCTCACCACTACTTATCTCTGTAACCTCCTCCAGCCCCTACACCCCTCCCTATCTCTGTAACCTCTTCCAGCCCCTACACCCCTCCCTGTCTGTGTAATCTCCTCCGGCTCCTACACGCTTCCCTATCTCTGTAACCTCCTTCGGCCCCTACACCACTCCCTATTTCTGTAAAATCCTCGAGCCACTACCCCCCTCCCTAACTCCGTAACCTCTTCCAGCCCCAACAACCCTGCCTATCTCTGTAACTTCCTCCTGCCCCTACACCCCTCCCTATCTCTGTAACCTCCTCATGCCCGTACACCCCTCACTATCTGTAACCTCCTCCAGACCTACACCGCTCATTATCACTATAACTCCCTCTTTATCTCTGTAACACCCTCCAGCCTCTCATTCCTCACTATCTCTGTAAACTCCTCCAGCCCCTACACACTTCCCTATCTCTGTAACCTCCTCCAACCACTACAAACCTCGCTATCTCTATAACCGCCTCCTACACCTACACACTTCCCTATCTGTATAACCTCCTCCAACCCCTACACCCCTCCCTATCTCTGTAACGTGCTCCGGCCCCTATACACCGCCCTAGCTCTGTAACCTCCTTCAGCCCCTACACCCCACACTAACTCTGTAACCTCCTCCAGTCCCTACACCCCTCCCTATCTCTGTAACCTCCTCCAGCCCCTAAACCCCTCCCTATCTCTGTAACCTCCACCAGCCCCTACAACCCTCCCGATCTCTGAAAACTCCTCCAGCCCCTACGCCCCTCCCTATCTCGGTAACCTCCTCCAGCCCCCATGCCCCTCCCTATCTCTGTAACCTGCTCCAACCCTTACACCCCTCCCTATCTCTGTAACGTGCTCCGGCCCCTATACACCGCCCTAGCTCTGTAAACTCCTCCAGACCCTACAACCTCCCTATCTCTGTAACCTCCTTCAGCCCCTACACCCCACACTAACTCTGTAACCTCCTCCAGTCCCTACACCCCTCCCTATCTCTGTAACCTCCTCCAGCCCCTAAACCCCTCCCTATCTCTGTAACCTCCACCAGCCCCTACAACCCTCCCGATCTCTGAAAACTCCGCCAGCTCCTACGCCCCTCCCTATCTCGGTAACCTCCTCCAGCCCCCATGCCCCTCCCTATCTCTGTAACCTGCTCCAACCCTTACACCCCTCCCTATCACTGTAACCTCCTCCAGCCCCTCCGCCCCTCCCTATCTGTGTAACCTGCTCCAACCCCTTCACCCCGCCCTATCTCTGTACCCTCCTCCAGCCCCTACATTCCGCCCTATCTCTGTAACGTCCTCCAGCCTATCACCCCAACATCTCTGTAACTCCCCCCCACCTCTGTAAACTCCTCCAGCCCCTACATGCATCCCTATCTCTGTAGCCTCCTCCAGCCCCTACAACCCTCCCCAATTCTGTAACTTCCTCCAGCCCCTACACCCCTCCATATATCTGTAACCTGCTCCAGCCCCTACACCCCTCCCTATCTCTGTAACCTCCTCCAGCCTATACGCCCCTCCCTATCTCTGTAACCTGCTCCAACACTCACACCCCTTCCGATCTCTGTAAGCTTCTCCAGCCGGTACATCCCTCCCTATCTCTGTAATCTCCTCCAGTCCATACACCCCTCCCTATCTCTATAACCTCCTAGAGCCCCTACACCCCTCCATGTCTCTGTAACCACCGGCAGCATCTACAACCCTCTCTATCTCTGTAACCTCCTCATGCCCGTTCACACGTCCCTATCTCTAACCTCCTCCAGACCCTTCACCTCTCCCTCTCTCTGTAACCTCCTCCGGCTCCTAAACACCTCCCTAACTCTGTAACCTCCTCCAACCCCTACACACCTCCCTATCTCTGTAAACTCCACCAAACCATACACACTTCCCTATATCTGTAACCTCCTCCAACCCCTACACACCTCCGTATCTCTGTAACCCCCTCCAGCCACTACACACCTCCCTATCACTGTAAAATCCTCCGGCCCCTATAACACTCCCTAACTCTGTAACCTCCTCCAGTCCCTACAACCTCCCTAACTCTGTAACCTCCTCCAGACCCTACATCCCACCCTATCTCTGTAACCTCCTCCAGCCCCTTCACCCCTCCCTATCTCTGTAACCTCCTCCAGCCCCTACGCCCCTCCCTATCTCTGTAACCTCCTCCAGCCCCTTCACCCCCTCCCAATCTCTCTAACCTCCTCCAGCTCCTACACCTCCCTAACTCTGTAACCTGCTCAAACCCCTACACCCCTCCCTATCTCTGTAACCTCCTCCAGCCCCTTCACCCCTCCCTATCTCTGTAACCTCCTCCAGCACCTACGCCCCTCCCTATCTCTGTAACCTTTGCCAGCCCGTAAACCCTTCCCTATCTCTGTAAACTCCTCCAGCCCTTATACTCCTCCCTATCTCTGTAACCTCCTCCAACCCCTACACCCCTCCCTATCTCTGTAACCTCCTGCAGCGACTACACCCCTCCCTATCACTGTAACCTCCTCCAGCCCTGCACCCCTCCTTATCTATGTAACTCCCTCCCTATCTCTGTAACTTCCGATCTCTGTAACCCCATCCAGCGCCCTACACCCCTCCCTATCTCAGTAACGTCCTCCGGCTCCAACACCTTTCCCTAACTCTGTAACCTCCTCAAGCCTCTCACCCCTCCCTATCTCTGTAAACTCCTCCAGTCCCTACACGCCTCCCTATCTCTGTAACCGCCTCCAATCCCTACACCCCTCCCTATCTCTTAACATCCTCCAGATCCTACACACCTCCCTATCTCTGTAACGCTCTCCAGCCTCTCACCCGTCCCTATCTCTATAACTCCCTCCCTATCTCTGTAACGCTCTCCAGCCTCTCACCCGTCCTTATCTCTATAACTCCCTCCCTATCAATGTAACCTCCTCCAGCCCCTAAGCCCCTCCCTATCTGTGTAACTTGCTCCAACCCCTACACCCCACCCTATCTCTGTAACCTCCTCCAGCCCCTACATCCCGAAATATCTCTGTAACCTCCACCAGCCTATCACCCCACCATCTCTGTAACTCCCCCCTACCTCTGTAACCTCCTCCAGCCTCTCACCGCTCCCTATCTCTGTAACCTCCTTTGGCACCTACTCCTCTCCCTGTCTCTGTAACCTCCTCCAGCCCCTACACCCCTCCCTATCTCTGTAAAATCCTACAGCCTGTAAACCCCTCCCTATCTCTGTAAGCTCCACCAGCCCCTACAACCCTCCCTATCTCTGTAACCTCCTCCAGCCCCTACACCCATCCCTATCTCTGTAAGCTCCTCCAGCCCCTGCAAACCTCCCTATCTCTGTAACTTCCTCAAGCCCCGACACCCCCTCCATATCTCTGTAACCTGCTCCAGCCCCTACACACCTCCGTATCTCTGTAACCTCCTCCAGATCCTACGCCCCTCCCTATCTCTGTAAACTCCTCCAGCCCCTAAACCCCTCCCTATCTCTCTAAACTCCTCCAGCCCCGATGCCCCTCCCAATCTCTGTAACCTGCTCCAACCCTTACACCCCTCCCTATCTCTGTAACCTCCTCATGCTCATACACCCCTCCCTATCTGTAACCTCCTCCAGCCCCTTCACCTCTTCCTAACTCTGTAAACTCCTCCGGTTCCTACACCCCTCCCGAACTCTGTAACATCCTCCAACACCTACACACATCCCTATCTATGTAACCTCCTCCAAACCATACACACTTCCCTATATCTGTAACCTCCTCCAACCCCTTTACACCTCTGTATCTCTGTAACCTCCTCCAGCCACTACACCCCTCCCTATCTCTGTAACATCCTCCGGCCCCTATACACCTCCCTTACTCTGTAACCTCTTCCAGCCCCTACAACCTCCCTAACTCTGTAACCTCCTCCAGTCCCTACACCGCTCCCTAAATCTCTAACCTCCTCCAGGCCCTACACCGCTCCCTATCTCTATAACCTCCTCCAGCCCCTACGCCCCACCCTATCTCTGTAACCTTCGCCAGCCCGTACACCCTTCCCTATCTCTGTAAACTCCTCCAGTCCCTACACCTCTCCCTATCTCTGTACCCTCCTGCAGCCACTACACGCCTCCCTATCACCGTGACCTCCTCCAGCCCTGCACCCCTCCTAATCTCTGTAACTCCCTCCCTATCTCTGTAACTTCCAATCTCTGTTATCCAATCCGGCCCCTACAAACCACCCTATCTCAGTAACCTCCTCCGGCTCCTACACCTCTCCCTAACGCTGTAACCTCCTCCAGCCTCTCACCCCTCCCTATCTCTACAAACTCCTCCAGTCCCTACACCCCTCCCTATCTCTGTAACCTCCTCCAATCCCAACACCCCTCCCTATCTCTGTAACATCCTCCAGCTCCTACACCCCTCCCTATCTCTGTAACCTCCTCATGCCCGTACACCCCTCACTATCTGTAACCTCCTCCAGACCTACGCCGCTCATTATCACTATAACTCCCTCACTATCTCTGCAACACCCTCCAGCCTCTCATTCCTCCCTATCTCTGTAACCTCCACCAGCCCCTCCCTCTACCCCTATCTTTGTAACCTCCTCCAGCCCCTACACCCCTCCCTATCTCTGTAACCTCCTCCAGCTCCAACACCCCTCCCTATCTCTGTAACGCTCTCCAGCCTCTCACCGCTCCCTATCTCTGTAACTCCCGCCCTATCTCTGTAACCTCCTCCAGACCTACACCCCTCCCTATCTCTGTATCCTCCTCCAGACATAAACCCCTCCTTATCTCTCTAGCTCCCACCCTATCTCTGTAACCCTCTCCAGCCCCTACACCCCACCCTATCTCTGTAACCTCCTCCAGCCCCAACACCTCTCCCTATCTCTGTAACCTCCTCCGGCTACTACAACCCTCCCTATCTCTGTAAACACCTCCAACCCCTACACACCTCCCTATCTCTGTAACCTCCTCCAACACCTACACACCTCCCTATCTCTGTAACCACCTCCAACCCCTACACACCTCCCTATCTCTGTAACCTCCTCCAGCCCCTACGCCCCTCCCTATCTCTGTAATGTTCTCCAACCGTTATAACCCTCCCTATCTCTGTAACCTCCTAGAGCCCTTACACCCCTCCCTATCTCTAACCTCCTCCAGCCCCTTCACCTCTCCCTATCTCTGTAAACTCCTCCGGCTCCTAAACCCCTCCCTATCTCTGTAACCTCCACAAACACCTACACACCTCCCTATCTATGTAACCTCCTCCAAACCATACACACTTCCCTATCTCTGTAACCTCCTCCAGCCACTGCACCCCTCCCTATCTCTGTAACGTCCTCCGGCCCCTATACTCCTCCCTAACTCTGTAACCTCCTCCAGCCCCTACAACCTCCCTAAACCTGTAACCTCCTCCAGACCCTACACCCCTCCCTAAATCTCTAACCTCCTCCAGCCCCTACACCGCTCCCTATCTCTGTAACCTCCTCCAGCCCCTACGCCCCTCCCTACCTCTGTAACCTTCGCCAGCCCGTACACCCTTCCCTATCTCTATAAACTCCTCCAGCCCCTACACCCCTCCCTATCTCTGTAACTCCCTCCCGATCTCTGTAACTTCCTATCTCTGTAACCCAATCCAGCCCCTACAACCCTCCCTATCTCAGTAACCTCCTCCGGCTCCTACACGTCTCCCTAACTCTGTAACCTCCTCCAGCCTCTCACCCCTCCCTATCTCTGCAAAATCCTCCAGTCCCTACACTCCTCCTGATCTCTGTAACATCCTCCAGCCCTACACTCCTCCTTATCCTTGTAACCTCCTCCAAACCCTGCACACATCCCTATCTCTGATACCTCATCCAGCACCTACATCCCGCGCTATCTCTGTAACTTCCTCCAGCCTATCACCCCACCATCTCTGTAACTACCCCCCCAATCTCTGTAACCTCCTCCAGCCCGTACACCCCTCCCTATCTCAGTAACCACTTCCAGACCCTACACCCCTCCCTGGCTGTGTAATCTCCTCCGGCTCCTACACCCCTTCCTATCTCTGTAACCTCTTCCGGCCCCTAGAACCCTCCCTATCTCTGTAAACTCCTTCGGCCCATACACCCCTCCCTATTTCTGTAAAATCCTCCAGCCCCTACACCCCTCCTTATCTCTGTAACCTCCTCCAGCCCCTACACCCCTCCCTATCTCTGTAACCTCCTCATGCCCGTACACCCCTCATTATCTGTAACCTCCTCCAGACCTACACCGCTCATTATCACTTTAACTCCCTGACTATCTCTGTAACACCCTCCAGCCTCTCATTCCTCCCTATCTCTGTAACCTCCACCAGCCTCTCCCCCCACCCCTATCTTTGTAACCTCCTCCAGCCACTACACCCCTCCCTATCTCTGTAACCTCCTCCAGCTCCAACACCCCTCCCTATCTCTGTAACGCTCTGCAGCCTCTCACCGCTCCCTATCTCTGTAACTCCCGCCCTATCTCTGTATCCTCCTCCAGTCATAAACCCCTCCTTAGCTCTGTAGCTCCCTCCCTATCTCTGTAACCCCCTCACTATCTCTGTAACTTCCTATCTCTGGAACCACATCCAGCCCCTGCAACCCTCCCTATCTCAGTAACATCCTCCGGCTCCTACACATCTCCCTCACTCTGTAACCTCCTCCAACCCCTACACACCTCCCTATCTCTGTAACCTCCTCCAACACCTACACACCTCCCTATCTCTGCAACCACCTCCAACCCCTACACACCTCCTTATCTCTGTAACCTCCTCCAGCCCCTACGCCCTTCCCTATCTCTGTAACGTACTCCAAACGTTACAACCCTCCCTATCTCTGTAACCTCCTAGAGCCCCTACACACCTCCATATCTCTGTAACCTCCGGCAGCAACTACAACCCTCCCTATCTCTGTAACCTCCTCATGCCCGTACACCCCTCCCTATCTCTAACCTCCTCCAGCCCCTTCACCTCTCCCTCTCTCTGTAAACTCCTCCGGCTCCTACACCCCTCCCTATCTCTGTAACCTCCTCCAACACCTACACACCTCCCTATCTATGTAACCTCCTCCAGACATAAACCCCTCCTTATCTCTCTAGCTCCCTCCCTATCTCTGTAAACCTCTCCAGCCCCTACACACCACCCTATCTCTGTAACCTCCTCCAGCCCCTAAACCCCTCCCTATCTCTGTAATGCTCTCCAACTTCTCTCCCGTCCCTATCTCTGTAACCTCCTCTAGCCCTACACCCCTCCCTATCAATGTAACCTCCTCCAGCGCCTACACCCCTCCCTATCTCTGTAACCTCCTCCAGCCCCTACACTACTCCCTATCTCTGTAACCTCCTCCAGCCTCTACACCCTTCCCTATCTCTGTAACCTCCTCCAACTCCTACACACCTCCCTATCTATGTAACCTCCTCCAAATCATACACACTTCCCTATATCTGTAACCTCCTCCAACCCCTTTACACCTCTGTATCTCTGTAACGTCCTCCAGCCACTACACACCTCCCTATCTCTGTAACATCCTCCGGCCCCTATTCCCCTCCCTAACACTGTAACCTCCTCCAGCCCCTACAACCTCCCTAACACTGTAACCTCCTCCAGCCCCTACACTCCTCCCTAAATCTCTAAACTCCTCCAGCCCCTACACCGTTCCCTATCTCTATAACCTCCTCCAGCCCTTACGCCCCTCCATATCTCTGTAACCTTCGCCAGCCCGTACACCCTTCCCTATCGCTGTACACTCCTCCAACCCCTACACCTCTCCCTATCTCTGTAACCTCCTCCGGCTACTACACCCCTCCCTATCTCTGTAACCACCTCCAACCCCTACACACCTCCCTATCTCTGTAAACTGCTCCAGCCCCTACACGCCTCCCTATCTCTGTACACTCCTGCAGCCACTAAACCCCTCACTATCTCTGTAACCTCCTCCAGCGCTGCATCCCTCCTTATCTCTGTAACTCCCTCCCTATCTCTGTAACTTCCTATCTCTGTTATCCCATCCAGCCAGTAAAACCCTCCCTATCTCAGTAACCTCCTCCGGCTCCTACACCTCTCCCTAACTCTGAAACCTCCTCCAGCCTCTCACCCCTCCCTATTTCTGCAAACTAATCCAGTCTCTACACCCGTCACTATCTCTGTAACCTCCTCCATTCCCTACACCCCTCCCTATCTCTGTAACATCCACCAGCTCCTACACCCCTCCCTATCTCTGTAAAGCTCTCCAGCCTCTCACCCGTCCCTATCTCTGTAACTCCCTCCCTATCTCTGTAACCTCCTCCAGCCCTACACCCCTCCCTATTTCTGTAACCTCCTCCAGCCCCTACACCCCTCCATATCTCTGTAACCTCCTCCAGCCCCTACACCCCTCCCTATCTCTGTGTTTCGCCAGCCCCTACACCCCTCCCTATCTCTGTAACCTCCTCCAGCCCTACACCCCTCCTTATCTCTGTAACTCCCTCCCTATCTCTGTAACTTCCTATCTCTGTAACTCCTTCCCTATCTCTGTAACCTCCTCCAGCCCCTACACCCCTCCCTCTCTTTGTAACCTCCTCCGGCTCCTACTCCTCTCCCTATCTCTATAACCTCCTCCAGCCTCTCACCCCTACCTATCTCTATAACCTCCTCCAAAACCTACACCTCTCCCTATCTCTGTAACCTCCTCCAACCCCTACACCCCTCTGTATCTCTGTAACCTCCTCCAGCCTCTCATCGCTACCTATCTCAGTAAAGTCCTCCAGCCCCTACAATCCTCCCTATCTCTGTAACATCCTCCAGCCCTACACTCCTCCCTATCTCTGTAACATCCTCCAGCCCTACACTCCTCCTTATCCTTGTAAACTCCTCCAAACCCTGCACACCTCCCTATCTCTGTTACCTCCTCCAGCCCCTATATCCCACCCTATCTCTGTAACTTCCTCCAGCCCGTACACCCCTCCCTATCTCTGTAACCTCTTCCAGACCCTGCACCACTCCCTGTCTGTGTAATCTCCTCCGGCTCCTACACCCCTTCCTATCTCTGTAACCTCTTCCAGCCCCTACACCCCTCCCTATCTCTGTAACCTCCTTCGGCCCATACACCCCTCTGTATTTCTGTAAAATCCTCCAGCCCCTACACCCCTCCCTAGCTCTGTAACCTCCTCCAGCCCCTACACCCCTCCCTATCTCGGTAACCTCCGCGTGCCCGTACGCCCCTCACTTTCTGTAACCTCCTCCAGACCTACACTGCTCATTATCACTATAACTCCCTCACTATCTCTGAAACACCCTCCAGCCTCTCATTCCTCCCTATGTCTGTAACCTCCACCAGCCCCTCCCCCCACCCCTATCTCTGTAACCTCCTTAAGCCCCTACACCCCTCCCTATCTCTGTAACCTCCTCCAGCTCCAACACCCCTCCCAATCTCTGTAACACTCTCCAGTCTCTCACCGCTCCCTATCTCTGTAACTCCCGCCCTATCTCTGTAACCCCCTCCAGCCCCTACACCCATCCCTAACTCTGTAACCTACTCCAGCCTCGCACCCCTCCCTATCTCTGTAACCTGCTCCAGTCCCTACACCCCTCCCAATCTCTGTAACATCCTCCAGTCCCAACAACCCTCCCTATCTCTGTAACCTCCTCCAATCCCTACACCCTCCCTATCTCTGTAATGCTCTCCAGCCTCTCACCCGTCCCTATCGCTGTTACTCTCTCCCTATCTCTGTAACCTCCTCCAGACCTGCACCCCTCCCTATCTCTGTAACCTCCTCCAGCGCCTACACCCCTCCCTAAATCTTTAAGCTTCGCCAGCCCCTACACCCCTCCCTATCTCTGCAACCTCCTCCAGCGCCTACACCCCTCCCTAAATCTGTAAGTTTCGCCAGCCCCTACTCCCCTCCCTATCTCTGTAACCTCCTCCAGCGCCTACACCGCTCCCTAACTCTGTAACCTCCTCAGGCCCCTACACCCCTCCCTATCTCTGTAACTCCCTCCCTATTTCTGTAACCCCCTCCAGCCCCTACAACCCTCCCTATCGCTGTAACCTCCTCCAGCTCCTAAACTCTCCCTATCTCTGTAACCTGCTCCAACCCCTACACCCCTCCCTATCTCTGTAACATCCTCCAGCATCTATACCCCTCCCTAACTCATTAACCTCCTCCAACCACTACAACCTCCCTAACTCTGTAACCTCCTCCAGCCCCTATGCCCCTCCCAATCTCTGTAACCTTCGCCAGCCCATACAACCTTCCCGATCTCTGTGAACTCCTCCAGCCCCTACACCCCTCCCTATCTCTGTACACTCCTGCAGTCACTACACCCCTCCCTATCTCTGTAACCTCCTCCAGCCCTGCACCCCTCCTTATCTCTGTAACTCCCTCACTATCTCTGTAACTTCCTATCTCTGAAACCCCATCCAGCCCCTACAACCCTCCCTACCTCAGTAACCTCCTCCGGCTCCTACACCTCACCCTAACTCTGTAACCTCCTCCAGCCTCTCACCCTGCCCTATCTCTGTAAACTCCTCCAGTCCCTACACCCCTCCCTATCTCTATAACCTCTTCCAGCCACTACACCCCTCCCTGTCTGTGTCATCTCCTCCGGCTCCGACACCACTCCCTATCTCTGTAACCTCCTTCGGCCCCTACACCAATCCCTATCTCTATAACTGCCTCCTACCCCTACAACGCTCCCTATCTCTGTAACCTCCTCCAGCCCCTACGCCCCTCCCTATCTCTGTAACCTTCTCCAACCCCTACACCCCTCCCTATCTCTGTTAGCTTCGTCAGCCCCTACTCCCCCACTATCTCTCTAACCTCATCCAGCCCATAGAGCCCTCCCTATCTCTGTAACCTCCTCCAGCCCTATACTCCTCCTTATCCTTGTAACCTCCTCCAAACCCTGCACCCCTCCCTATCTCTGTAACCTCCTCCAGCCCCTACACCCCTCCCTGTCTCTGTCACCTTCTCCAGCTCCTACACACCTCCCTATCTCTATAACCTCCTCCAGCCACTACAACCCTCCCTAACTCTGTAACTTCCTCCAGCCCCTACACCCCTCCCTAACTCTGTAACCTCCACATGCCCGTTCACCGCTCACTATCTGTAACCTCCACCAGACCTACACCGCTCATTATCACTATAACTCCCTCACTATCTCTGTAACACCCTCCAGCCTCTCATTCCACACAATCCCTGTATCCTGTTCCAGCACCTACACACTTCCCTATCTCTGTAACCTCCTCCAACCCCTACACACCTCCCTATCTCTGTAACCTCCTCCAGCCCTACACCCTTCCCTATCTCTGTAACCTGATCCGGCCCCTATACTCCTCCATAACTCTGTAACCTCCTCCAGACCCTACAACCTCCCTATCTCTGTAACCTCCTCCAGCCCCTACAACCTCCCTAACTCTGTAAACTCCTCCAGCGCCTACACCCCTCCCTATGTCTGTAACCTGCTCCAACCCCTACTCACCTCCCTGACTCTGCAACATCCTCCGTCCCCTACACCCCTCCCTTTCTCTGTAACCTCCTACAGCCCCTACAAACCTCCGTAACCCTGTAACTTCCTCCAGCCCCTACACACCTCATATCTCTGTAACCTGCTCCAGCCCCTACACCGCTCCCTATCTCTGTAACCTCCTCCAGCCCCTACGCCTCTCCCTATCTCTGTAACCTGCTCCAACCCCTACAGCCCTCCCTATCTCTGTAACCTCCTCCAGCCGGTACACCCCTCCCTATCTCTGTAATCTCCTCCAGACCCTATACCCCTCCCTATCTCTGTAACCTCCTCCAGCCCCTACACCCCTCCCTATCTCTGTAAACTCCTCCAGTCCCTACACCCCTCCCCATGTAACCTCCTAGAGCACCTACACCCCTCCATAACTCTGTAACCCCCAACAGCATTTACACCCCTCCCTATCTCTGTAACCTCCTCATGCCCGTACATCCCTCCCTATCTCTAACCTCCTCCAGCCCCTTCACTTCTCCCTATCTCTGTAACCTCCTCCGGCTCCTACACCCCTCCCTATCTCTGTAACCTTCTCCAACCCCTACACACCTCCCCATCTCTGCAAAATCCTCCGGCCCCTATACCCCTCCCTACATCTGTAACCTCCTCCAACCACTACAACCTCCCTAACTCTGTAACCTCCTCCAGCCCCTAGACCCCTCCCTAAATCTCAAACCTCCTCCAGCCCCTACACCCCTCCCTATCTCTGTAACCTCCTCCAGCCCCTACGCCCCTCCCTATCTCTGTAACCTTCGCCAGCCCATACACACTTCCCTAACTCTGTAACCTCCTCCAGCCCCTAGACCCCTCCCTAAATCTCAAACCTCCTCCAGCCCCTACACCCCTCCCTATCTCTGTAACCTCCTCCAGCCCCTACGCCCCTCCCTATCTCTGTAACCTTCGCCAGCCCGTACACACTTCCCTATCTCTGTAAACTCCTCCAACCCCTACACCCTCCTGCAGCCACTTCACCCCTCCCCATCTCTGTAACCTCCTCCAGCCATGCACCCCTCCTTATCTCTGTAACTGCCTCCATATCTCTGTAACTTCCTATCTCTGTAACCCCATCCTGCCCCTACAACCCTCCCTATTCAGTAACCTCCTCCGGCTCCTACACTTCTCCCTAACTCTGTAACCTCCTCCAGCCTCTCACCCCCTCCCTATCTCTGTAAACTCGAGTCCCTACACCCCTCCCGATCACTGTAACCTCCTGCAATCACTACACCGCTCCCTATCTCTGTAACATCCTCCAGCTCCTACACCCTTCCCAATCTCTGTAACGCTCCCCAGCCTCTCACCCGTCCCTATCTCTGTAACTCCCTCCCTATCTCTGTAACTTCCTATCTCTGTAACCCCATCCAGCCCCGACAACCCTCCCTATTCAGTAACCTCCTCCGGCTCCTACACCTCTCCCTAACTCTGTAACCTCCTCCAGTTTCTCACCCCCTCCCTATCTCTGTAAACAGCTCCAGTCCCTACACCCCTCCCTATCTCTGTAACCTCCTGCAATCACTACACCACTCCCTATCTCTGTAACGATCCCCAGCCTCTCACCCGTCCCTATCTCTGGAACTCCCTCCCTAACTCTGTAACCTCCTACAGCCCTACAACCCTCCCTATCTCTGTAACCTCCTCCAGCCCCTACGCCCCTCCCTATCTCTGTAACCTTCTCCAACCCCTACACCCCTCCCTATCTCTGTTAGCTTCGCCAGCCCACACTCTCCCCCCATCTCTGTAACCTCATCCAGCCCCTACACCCCTCCCTATCTCTGTAACCTCCTCCAGCCCTACACTCCTCCTTATCCTTGTAACCTCCTCCAAACCCTGCACCCCTCCCTATCTCTGTAACCTCCTCCAGCCACAACACCCCTCCCTATCTCTGTAACCTGATCCGGCCCCTATACCCCTCCATAACTATGCAACCTCTTCCAGACCCTAAAACCTCCCTATCTCTGTAACCTCCTCCAGACCCTACACCCCTCCCTAACTCTCTAACCTCATCCAGCCCCTACACCCCTCCCTATCTCTGTAATCTCCTCCAGCCCCTACGCCCCTCCCTATGTCTGGAACCTGCTCCAACCCCTACACCCCTCCCTATCTCTGTAACCTCCTCCGGCCCCTACACCCCTCCCTATCTCTGTAAAATCCTACAGCCCCTAAACCCATCCTTATCTCTGCAACCTCCACCAGCCCCTACAACCCTCCCTATCTCTGTAACCTCCTCCAGCCCCTACACCCATCCCTATCTCTGTAACCTCCTACAGCCCCTACAAACCTCCGTATCTCTGTAACTTCCTCCAGCCCCTACACCCCTCATATCTCTGTAACCTGCTCCAGCCCCTACAGTGCTCCCTATCTCTGTAACCTCCTCCAGCCCCTACGCCCCTCCCTATCTCTGTAACCTCCTCCGGCCCCTACACCCCTCCCTATCTCTGTAAAATCCTACAGCCCCTAAACCCATCCTTATCTCTGCAACCTCCACCAGCCCCTAAACCCATCCCTATCTCTGTAACCTCCTACAGCCGGTACACCCCTCCCTATCTCTGTAATCTCCTCCAGCCCCTACACCCCTCATATCTCTGTAACCTGCTCCAGCCCCTACACTGCTCCCTATCTCTGTAACCTCCTCCAGCCCCTACGCCCCTCCCTATCTCTGTAACCTCCTACAGCCGGTACACCCCTCCCTATCTCTGTAATCTCCTCCAGCCCCTACACCCCTACCTATCTCTGTAACCTCCTCCAGCCCCAACACCCCTCCCCATCTCTGTAACCTCCTAGAGCACCTAAAACCCTCCATAACTCTGTAACCCCCGGCAGCATCTACACCCCACCCTATCTCTGTAACCTCCTCATGCCCGTACATCCCTCCCTATCTCTACCCTCCTCCAGCCCCTTCACCTCTCCCTATCTCTGTAACCTCCTCCGGCTCCTACTCCCCTCCCTATCTCTGTAACGCTCTCCAACCTCTCACCCCTACCTATCTCTGCAACCTCCTCCGGCTTCTACACAGCTCCCTATCTCTGTAACCTTCTCCAACCCCTCCACACCTCCCTATCTCTGTAACATCCTCCGACCCTACACCCCTCCCTAAATCTCAAACCTCCTCCAGCCCCTACATCCCTCACTATCTCTGTAACCTCCTCCAGCCCTTACGCCCCTCCCTATCTCTGTAACCTTCGCCAGCCCGTACACCCTTCCTTGTCTCTATAAACTCCTCCAGCCCCTACTCCCCTCCCTAACTCTGTACCCTCCTGCAGCCACTTCACCCCTCCCTATCTCTGTAATCTCCTCCAGCCATGCACCCCTCCTTATCTCTGTAACTCCCTCCCTATCTCTGTAACTTCCTATCTCTGTAACCCCATCCAGCCCCTACAACCCTCCCTATTCAGTAACCTCCTCCGGCTCCTACACCTCTCCCTAACTCTGTAACCTCCTCCAGTTTCTCACCCCCTCCCTATCTCTGTAAACAACTCCAGTCCCTACACCCCTCCCTATCTCTGTAACCTCCTGCAATCACTACACCCCTCCCTATCTCTGTAACGATCCCCAGCCTCTCACCCGTCCCTATCTCTGCAACTCCCTCCCTAACTCTGTAACCTCCTACAGCCCTACACCCCTCCCTATCTCTGTAACCTCCTCCAGCCCCTACGCCCCTCCCTATCTCTGTAACCTTCTCCAACCCTTACACCCCTCCCTATCTCTGCTTGCTTCGCCAGCCCCTACTCCCCCCCCATCTCTGTAACCTCATCCAGCCCCTACACCCCTCCTTATCTCTGTAACTTCCTCCAGCCCTACAGTCCTCCTTATCCTTGTAACCTCCTCCAAACCCTGCACCCCTCCCTATCTCTGTAACCTCCTCCAGCCCCTACACCCCTCCCTATCTCTGTAACCTCCTCCAGCCTCTCACTGCTCCCTATCTCTGTAACCTCCTACAGCCCCAACATCCCTCCCTATCTCTGCCCTCCTCCAGACACTACACCCCTCCCTGTCTGTGTAACCTGCTCATGCCCGTACACCCCTCACTATCTGTAACCTCCACCAGACCTACACCGCTCATTATCACTATAACTCCCTCACTATCTCTGTAACACCCTCCAGCATCTCATTCCTCACTATCCCTATAACCTCCTCCAGCCCCTGCACACTTCACTATCTCTGTAACCTCCTGCAAACCCTAAACACCTCCCTATCTCTGTAACCTCCTCCAGCCGTACACCCTTCCCTATCTCTGTAACCTGATCCGGCCCCAATACCCCTCCATAACTCTGGAACCTCCTCCAGACCCTACAACCTCCCTATCTCTGTAACCTCCTCCAGTCCCTACACCCCTCCCTAAATCTGTAACCTCATCCAGCCCCTACATCCCTCTCTATCTCTGTAACCTCCTCCGGCCCCTACACCCCTCCCTATCTCTGTAAAATCCTACAGCCCCTAAACCAATCCTTATCTCTGTAACATCCACCAGCCCCTACACCCCTCATATCTCTGTAAACTGCTCCAGCCCCGACACCGCTCCCTATCTCTAACCTCCTCCAGCCCCTACGCCCCTCCCTATCTTTGTAACCTGCTCCAACCCTTACAACACTCCCGATCTCTGTAAGCTTCTCCAGACGGTACACACCTCCCTATCTCTGCTTGCTTCGCCAGCCCCTACTCCCCCCCCATCTCTGTAACCTCATCCAGCCCCTACACCCCTATCTCTGTAACCTCCTCCAGCCCCTACAACCCTCCCTATCTCTGTAACCTCCTCCAGTCCCTACACCCCTCCCCATCTCTGTAACCTCATAGAGCCACTACACCCCTCCATAACTCTGTAACCCGCGACAGCATCTACACCCATCCCTATCTCTGTAACCTCCTCATGCCCGTACACCCCTCCCTATCTCTAACCTCATCCTGCCCCTTCACCTCTCCCTATCTCTGTAACCTCCTCCGGCTCCTACACCCCTCCCTATCTCTGTAACCTTCTCCAACCCCTACACATCTCCCTATCTCTGTAACCTCCTCCAAACCCCGACACACCTCCATATCTCTGTAACCTCCTCCAGCCACTACACCCCTCCCTATCTCTGTAACATCCTCCGGCCCCTATACACCTCCATAAATCTGTAACCTCCTCCAACCCCAACAACCTCCCTAACTCTGTAACTTCCTCCAGCCCCTACACCGCTCCCTAAATCTCAAACCTCCTCCAGCCCCTACATCCCTCCCTATCTCTGTAACCTCCTCCAGCCCCTACGCTCCTCCCTATCTCTGTAACCTTCGCCAGCCCGTACACCCTTCCCTATCTCTGTAAACTCCTCCAGCACCTACACCCCTCCCTAACTCTGTACCCTCCTGCAGCCACTACACCCCTCCCTATGTCTGTAACCTCCTGCAGCCATGCACCCCTCCTTATCTCTGTAACTCCCTCCCCATCACTTTAACTTCCTATCTCTGTAACCCCATCCAGCCCCTACAACCCTCCCTATTTCAGTAACCTCCTCCGGCTCCTACACCTCTCCCTAACTCTGTAACCTCCTCCAGCCTCTCACCCCTACCCTAACTCTGTAACCTCCTCCAGCCTCTCACCCCTACCCTATCTCTGTAAACTCCTCCAGTCCCTACACCCCTCCCTATCTCTGTAACATCCTCCAACCCTACACCCCTCCCTATCTCTGTAACATCCTCCAGCTCCTATACCCCTCCCTATCTCTGTAAAGCACCCCAGCCTCTCACCGGTCCCTATCTCTGTAACTCCCACCCTATCTCTGTAACCTCCTCCAGCCCTACACCCCTCCCTATCTCTGTAACCTCCTCCAGCCCCTACGCCTCTCGCTATCTCTGTAACCAGCTCCAACCCCTACACCACTCCCTATCTCTGTAAGCTTCGCCAGCACCTACACACCTCCCTATCTCTGTAACCTCCTCCAGCCCCTACACCCCTCCCTAACTCTGTAACCTCCTCCAGCCCCTACACCCTGCCCTATCTCTGTAACATCCTCCAGCCCTACACCCCTCCTTATCTCTGTAACTCCCTCCCTATCTCTGTAACTTCCTATCTCTGTAATATCCTCCAGCTCCTACACCCCTCCTTATCTCTGTAAAGCTCCCCAGCCTCTCACCCGTCCCTATCTCTGTAACTCCCTCCCTAACTCTGTAACCTCGTAAAGCCCGACACTCCTGCCTATCTCTGTAACCTCCTCCAGCCCTAACGCCCCTCCCCATCTCTGTAACCTGCTCCAAGCCCTACACCCCTCCCTATCTCTGTAAGCTTCGCCAGCCCCTACTCCCGCCCCTATCTCTGTAACCTCATCCAGCCCCTACACCCCTCTCTATCTCTGTAACCTCCTCCAGCCCCTACGCCCCTCCCTATGCCTGTTAGCTGCTCCAACCCCTACACCCCTCCCTATCTCTGTAACCTCCTCCGGCTCCTACACCCCTCCCTATCTCTGTAAAATCCTACAGCCCCTGAACGCATCCTTATCTCTGTAACCTCCACCAGCCCCTACAACTCTCCCTATCTCTGTAGCCACCTCCAGCCCCTACACCCAGCCCAATCTCTGTAACCTGCTCCAGCCCCTACACCTCTCCCTATCTCTGTAACCTCCTACAGCCCCTACAACCCTCCATATCTCTGTAACTTCCTCCCGCCCCTTCACCCCTCATATCTCAGTAACCTGCTCCAGCCCCTACACTGCTCAATATCTCTGTAACCTCCTCCAGCCCCTTTGCCCCTCCCTATCTCTGTAACCTGCTCCAGCCCCTACACCCCTCGCTATCTCTGTAACCTCCTCCAAAACTACGCCCCTCCCTATCTCTGTAACTTGCTCCAACCCTTACACCCCTCCCGATCTCTGTAAGCTTCTCCAGACGTTACACCCCTCCCTATCTCTGTAACCTCCTCCAGCCCCTACACCCCTCCCTTCCTCTGTAACCTCCTCCAGTCCCTACACCCCTCCCCATCTCTGTAACCTCGTAGAGACCCTTCACCCCTCCATAACTCTTTAACCCGCGACTGCATCTACACACCTCCCTATCTCTGTAACCTCCTCATGCCGTACACCCCTCCCTATCTCTAACCTCATCCTGCCCCTTCACCTCTCCCTATCTCGGTAACCTCCTCCGGCTCCTACACCCCTCCCTATCTCTGTAACCTTCTCCAACCCCTGCACACCTCCCTATCTCTGTAACCTCCTCCAAACCCCTACACACTTCCCTATATCTGTAACTTCCTCCAACCCCTACACACCTCCGTATCTCTGTAACCTCCTCCAGCCACTACACCCCTCCCTATCTCTGTAACATCCTCCGGCCCCTATACCCCTCCCTATCTCTGTAACCTCCTCCAGTCCCAACACACCTCCTCATCTCTGTAACCTCGTAGAGCCCCTAAACCCCTCCATAACTCTGTAACCCGTGACAGCATCTACACCCCTCCCTATTTCTGTAACCTCCTCATGCCCGTACACACCTCCCTATCTCTAACATCCTCCAGCCCCTACACCACTCCTTAAATCTCAAACCTCCTCCAGCCCCTACATCCCTCCCTATCTCTGTAACCTCCTCCAGCCCCTACGCCCCTCCCTATCTCTGTAACCTTCGCCAGCCCGTACACCCTTCCCTATCTCTGTAAACTCCTCCATTCCCTACACCCCTCCCTAACTCTGTACCCTCCTGCAGCCACTACACCCCTCCCTATCTCTGTAACATCCACCAGCTCCTACACACCTTCCTATCTCTGTTATGCTCCCCAGCCTCTCACCGGTCCCTATCTCTGTAACTCCCTCCCTATATCTGTAACCTCCTCCAGCCCTACGCCCCTCCCTATCTCTGTAACCTCCTGCAGCCCCTACGCCTCTCGCTATCTCTGTAACCTGCTCCAACCCCTATACCCCTCCCTATCTCTGTAAGCTTCGCCAGCCCCTAGACACCTCCCTATCTCTGTAACCTCCTCCAGCCCCTACACCCCTCCCTATCTCTGTAACCTCCTCCAGCCCCTACACCCGTCCCTATCTCTGTAACCTCCTCCAGCCCTACACCCCTCCTTATCTCTGTAACTCCCTCCCGATCTCTGTAACATCCTCCCTATCTCTGTAACCCCATCCTACCCCTACACCCCTCCCTATCTCTGTAACCTCCTCCAGCTCCTACACCCCTCCCTATCTCTGTAAGCTTCGCCAGATCCTACACCCCTCCCTATCTCTGTAACGCTCCCCAGCTTCTCACCCGTCCCTACCTCTGTATCTCCCTCCCTAACTCTGTAACCTCCTACAGCCCTACACTCCACCCTATCTCTGTAACCTCCTCCAGCCCCTACGCCCCTCCCTATCTCTGTAACCTGCTCCAACCCCTACACCCCTCCCTATCTCTGTAAGCATCGCCAGCCCCTCCCCCCCCATCTCTGTAACCTCATCCAGCCTATCACCCCCCCATCTCTGTAACTACCCCCCATCTCTGTAACCTCCTCCAGCCTCTCACCGCTCCCTATCTCTGTAAGATCCTCCAGCCCCTACACCACTCCCTATCTCTGTAACCTCTTCCAGCCCCTACACCCCTCCATGTCTGTGTAATCTCCTCCAGCCCCTACAACCCTCCCTATCTCTGTAAGCTTCGCCAGCTCCTACACACCTCCCTATCTCTGTAACCTCCTCCAGCCCCTACACCCCTCCCTATCTCTGTAACCTCCTCCAGCTCCTACACCCCTCCCTATCTCTGTAACACTCCCCAGCTTCTCACCCGTCCCTACCTCTGTATCTCCCTCCCTAACTCTGTAACCTCCTACAGCTCTACACTCCACCCTATCTCTGTAACCTCCTCCAGCCCCTACGCCCCTCCCTATCTCTGTAACCTGCTCCAACCCCTACACCCCTCCCTATCTCTGTAAGCATCGCCAGCCCCACCCCCCCCATCTCTGTAACCTCATCCAGCCCCTACACTCCTCCCTATCTGTAACCTCCTCCAGCCCTACACTCCTCCTTATCCTTGTAACCTCTTCCAAACCCTGCACCCCTCCTTATCTCTGTAACCTCATCCAGCCACTGCACCCCTCCCTATCTCTGTAACCTCCTCCAGCCTATCACCCCACCATCTCTGAAACTCCCCCCCAATCTCTGTAACCTCCTCCAGCCTCTCACTGCTCCCTATCTCTGTAACCTCCTCCAGTCCCAACATCCCTCCCTATCTCTGTAAACTCCTCCAGCCACTACACCCCTCCCTGTCTGTGTAACCTCCTCCAGCCCCTATAACCCTCCCTATCTCTGTAACCTCCTCCAGCCACTACAGCCCTCCCTATCTCTCTAACTTCCTCCAGCCCCTACACCCCTCCCTATCTCTGTAACCTCCTCATGCCCGTACACCCCTCACTATCTGAAACCTCCACCAGACCTACACCGCTCGTTATCACTATAAATCCCTCACTATCTCTGTAACACCCTCCAGCCTCTCATTCCTCACGATCCCTATAACCTCCTACAGCCCCTACACACTTCCATATCTCTGTAACCTCCTCCAGCCCCTACACAATTCCCTATCTCTGTAACCTCCTCCAACCCCTAAAATCCTCCCTATCTCTGTAACCTCCTCCAGCCCTACACCCTTCCCTATCTCTGTAACCTCCTCCAGCCCCTACACCCCTCCCTAACTCTGTACCCTCCTGCAGCCACTACACCCCTCCCAATGTCTGTAACCTCCTGCAGCCATGCACCCCTCCTTATCTCTGTAACTCCCTCCCTATCACTTTAACTTGCTATCACTGAAACCCCATCCAGCCCCTACAACCCTCCCTATCTCAGTAACCTCCTCCGTCTCCTACACCACTCCCTGACTCTGTAACCTCCTCCAGCCTCTCACCCCCACCCTATCTCTGTAAACTCCTCCAGTACCAACACCCCTCCCTATCTCTGTAACCTCCTCCAACCCTACACCCCTCCCTATCTCTGTAACATCCTCCAGCTCCTACACCCCTCCCTATCTCTGTAAAGCTCCCCAGCCACTCACCGGTCCCTATCTCTGTAACTCCCTCCCTATCTCTGTAACCTCCTCCAGCCCTACACCCCTCCCTATCTCTGTAACTTCCTCCAGCCCCTATGCCTCTCTGTAACCTGCTCGAACCCCTGCACCCCTCCCTATATCTGTAAGCTTCGTCAGCCCCTACACACCTCCTTATCCTTGTAACTTCCTCCAAACCCTGCACACCTCCCTATCTCTGTTACCTCCTCCAGCTCCTACATCCCGCCCGATCTCTGTAACCTCCTCCAGCCTATCACCCCCCATCTCTGTAATCTCTTCCAGCCCCTACACCCCTCCCTATCTGTGTAATCTCCTCCAACCGCTACAACCCTCCCTATCTCTGTAAACTTCGCCAGCCACTACACCCCTCCCTATCTCTGTAACCTCCTCCAGCCCTACACCCCTCCTTATCTCAGTAACTCCATCCCGATCTCTGTAAATTCCTATCTCTGTAACCCCATCCAGCACCTACAACCCTCCCTATCTCAGTAACCTCCTCCGGCTCCTACACCTCTCCCTAACTCTGTAACCTCCTCCAGCCTCTCACCCCTCCCTATCTCTGTAAACTCCTCCATCCCTACACCCCACCCTATCTCTGTAAACTCCTCCAATCCGTACACCCCTCCCTATCTTTGTAACATCCTCCAGTCCCTACACGCCTCCCTATCTCTGGAACCTCCTCCAACCCCTACACCCCTCCCTATCTCTGTAACATCCTCAAGCTCCTACAACCCTCCTCATCTCTGTTATGCTCTCCAGCCTCTCACCCATCCCTATCTCTGTAACTCCCTCCCTATCTCTGTACCTCCTCCAGACCTACACCCCTCCCTATCTCTGTAACCTCCTCCAGCCCCTACGCCCCTCCCAATCTCTGTAACCTGCTCCAACCCCTACACCCCTCCCTAAATCTGAAAGCTTCGCCAGCCCCTACACCCCTCCCTATCTCTGTAACCTCCTCCAGCCCCTACACCCCTCCCTATCTCTGTAAGCTTCTCAGGCCCCTACACCCCTCCCTATCTCTGGAACCACCTCCAGCCCTACACCCCTCCTTATCTCTGTAACTCCCTCCCTATCTCTGTAACTTCCTATCTCTGTAACTTCCACCCTATCTCTGTAACCCCCTCCAGCCCCTACAACCCTCCCTTTCGCTGTAACCTCCTCCGGCTCCGAAACTCTCCCTATCTCTGTAACCTGCTCCAGTCCCAACACCCCTCCCTATCTCTGTAACCTCCTCCAATCCCTACACCCCTCTGTCTGTAACCTGCTCCAGACACAAAACTCCTCCCTATCTCTGTAATCTCCTCCTGCCTCTCACCCCTACATATGTCTATAACCTCCTCCAGCCTCTCACCCCTACCTATATCTATAACCACCGCCAACCCCTACACCACTCCCTATCTTTGTAACCTCCTCTGGCTCCTACTCCTCTCCCTGTCTCTGTAACCTCCTCCAGTCCCTAGACCCCTCCCTATCTCTGTAACCTCCTCCAACCCCTACACCCCTTTGCATCTCTGTAACTTCCTCCAGCCCCTACACCTCCCCATCTCTGTAACATCCTCCCGCCCTACACTACTCCTTATCCTTGTAACCTCCTCCAAACCCTGCACACCTCCCTATCTCTGTAACATCCTCCAGCCCCTACATCCCACCCTATCTCTGTAACTCCTCCAGCCTATCACCCCCCCATCTCTGTAACTACCCCCCCATCTCTGTAACCTCCTCCAGCCACTACACCCCTCCCTGTCTGTGTAATCTCCTCCGGCTCCTATACCCCTCCTTGTATCTGTAACCTCCTCCGGCCCCTACACCCCTCCCTATTTCTTTAACCGCCTCCTAACCCTACACCCCTCCCTATCTCTGTAACTTCCTCCATCCCCTACACCCCTCCCTAACTCTGTAACCTCCTCATGCCCGTACACCCCTCACTGTCTGTAACCTCCTCCAGACCTACGCCGCACATTATGACTCTAACTCCCTCACTTTCTCTGTAACACCCTCCAGCCTCTTATTCCTCCCTATCTCTGTAACCTCCTTCTGCCCCTACACACCTCCCTAACTCTGTAACCTCTTCCAGACCCTACAACCTCCATATCTCTGTAACCTCCTCCAGACCCTACACCCCTCCCTATCTATGTAACCTCCTCCAGCCCCTACACCCCTCCCGATCTCTGTATCCTCCTCTAGCCCCTACAACCCTCCCTATCTCTAACTTCCTCCAGCCCCTACACCCCTCCCTCTCTCTGTAATCTCCTCATGCCCGTAAACCCATCACTATCTGTAACCTCCTCCAGACCTACACTGCTCATTATCACTATAACTCCCTCACTATCTCTGTAACACCCTCCAGCCATTCATTCCTCCGTATCTCTGTAACCTCCACCAGCCCTTCCCCCACCCCTATCTTTGTAACCTCCTCCAGCCCATACTTCCCTCCCTATCTCTGTAATCTCCTCCAGCTCCAACACCCCTCCCTATCTCTGTAACGCTCTCCAGCCTCTCACCATTCCCTATCGCTGTAACTCCCTCCCTATCTCTGTAACCTCCTCCAGCACCTACACCCCTCCATATCTCTGTAACCTCCTCAGGCCGCTACACCCCTCCCTATTCCTGTAACCTCCTCCAGCCATACACCCCTCCTTATCTCTGTAACTCCCTCCCTATCTCTGTAACTACCTATCTCTGTAATTCCCTCCCTATCTCTGTAACCCCCTCTAGCCCCTACACCCCTCCCTTTCGCTGTAACATCCTCCGGCTCCTAAAATCACCCTAACTCTGAAACCTCCTACAGCCTCGCCCCTTCCCTATCTCTGTAACCTGCTCCAGTCCCTACACCTCTCCCTATCTCTGTAACCTTCGCCAGCCTCTACACCCCTCCCTATCTCTGTAACCTCTCCAGCCCTACACCCCTCCTTATCTCAGTAACTCCCTCCCTATCTCTGTAACTTCCTATCTCTGTAAATCCCTCCCTATCTCTGTAACCCCCTCTAGCCCCTACACCCCTCCCTTTCGCTGTAACATCCTCCGGCTCCTAAAATCTCCCTAACTCTGTAACCTCCTCCAGCCCCTACACCCCTCCCTGTCTGTGTAATCTCCTCCAGCCTCTCACCCCTCCCTATCTCTGTAAACTCCTCCATTCCTTCACCCCTCCCTATCTCTGTAACTCCTCCAATCCGTACACCCCTCCCTATCACTGTAACATCCTCCAGCTCCTACACCCCTCCCTATCTCTGTAACGCTCTCCAGCCTCTCACCCATCCCTATCTCTGTAAATCCCTCCCTAAATCTGTAAGCTTCGCCAGCCCCTACACACCTCCCTATCTCTGTAACCTTCTCAGGCCCCTACACCCCTCCCTATCTCTGGAACCTCCTCCAGCCCTACACCCCTCCTTATGTCTGTAACTCCCTCCCTATCAATGTAACTTCCTATCTCTGTAAATTCCTCCCTATCTCTGTAACCCCCTCCAGCCCCTACACCCCTCCCTATCTCTGTAACCTCCTCCAATCCCTACACCCCTCCCTATGTCTGTAACCTCCTCCAGCCCCTACACCCCTCCCTATCTTTGTAACCTCCTCCGGCTCCTACTCCACTCCCTAACTCTGTAACCTCCTCCAGCCTCGCTCTCCTCCCTATCTCTGTAACCTGCTCCAGTCCCTACACCTCTCCCTATCTCTGTAACCTTCGCCAGCCTCTACACCCCTCCCTATCCCTGTAACCTCTCCAGCCCTACACCCCTCCTTATCTCAGTAACTCCCACCCTATCTCTGTAACTTTCCATCTCTGTAAATCCCTCCCAATCTCTGTAACCCCCTCTAGCCCCTACACCCCTCCCTTTCGCTGTAACATCCTCCGGCTCCTAAAATCTCCCTAACTCTGTAACCTCCTCCAGCCTCTCACCCCTCCATATTTCTGTAACCTGCTCCAGTCCCTACACCCCTCCCTATCTCTGTAAGTTCCTCCCCTACACCCCACCCTATCTCTGTAACCTCCTCCAGCCCCTACACCCCTCCCTATCTCTGTAACCTTCGCCAGCCACTACACCGCTCCCTATCTCTGTAACCTCCTCCAGCCCTACACCCCTCCTTATCTCAGTAACTCCCTCCCTATCTCTGTAAATTCCTATCTCTGTAACCCCATCCAGCACATACAACCCTCCCTATCTCAGTAACCTCCTCCGGCTCCTACACATCTCCCTTACTCTGTAACCTCCTCCAGCCCCTACTCCTCTCCCTATCTCTGTAACCTCCTCCAGCCTCTCACCCCTACCTATCTCTATAACCTCCTCCAACCCCTACACCACTCCCTATCTTTGTAACCTCCTCTGGCTCCTACTCCTCTCCCTGTCTCTGTAACCTCCTCCAGTCTCTAGACCCCTAACTATCTCTGTAACATCCACCAACCCCTACAACCCTCTGCATCTCTGTAACATCCTCTAACCTCTCATCGCTCCCTATCTCAGTAAACTCCTGCAGCCCCTACAACCCTCCCTATCTCTGTAAATTCCTCCAGCCCCGACACCTCCCCCTATCTCTGTAACATCCTCCTGCCCTACACTCCTCCTTATCCTTGTAATCTCCTCCAAACCCTGCACACCTCCCTATCTCTGTAACCTCCTCCAGCCTATCACCCCCCCATCCCTGTAACTCCCCCCCATCTTTGTAACCTCCTCCAGCCTCTCACCGCTCCCTATGTCTGTATTCTCCTCCAGCCATTACACCCCTCGCTCACTCTATAACCTCTTCCAGCCCCTACACCCCGCCCTGTCTTTGTAATCTCCTCCGGCTCCTACACCCCTCCCAATCTCTGTAACCTCCTCCTACCCCTACACCCCTCCCTCTCTCTATAACCGCCTCCAACACCTACACCCCTCCCTATCTCTGTAACTTCCTCCAGTTCTACACCCCTCCCTAACTCTGTAACCTCCTCATGCCCGTACACCCCTCACTATCTGTAACCTCCTCCAGACCTACACCGCTCATTATCACTATAACTCCCTCACTTTCTCTGTAACACCCTCCAGCCTCTCATTCCTCCCTATCTCTTTAAACCTCCTTCAGCCCCTACACACTTCCCTAACTCTGTAACCTCCTCCAGACCCTACAACCTCCATATCTCTGTAACCTCCTCCAGCCCTTCCCCCACCCCTATCTTTGTAACCTCCTCCAGCCCATACACCCCTCCCTATCTCTGTAACCTCCTCCAGCTCCAACACCCCTCCCTATCTCTGTAACGCTCTCCAGCCTCTCACCCCTCCCTATTTCTGTAACTCCCGCCCTATCTCTGTATCCTCTTCCAGACCTACATTCCTCCTTATCTCAGTAACTCCCTCCCTATCTCTGTAAATTCCTATCTCTGTAACCCCATCCAGCACCTATCTCAGTAACCTCCTCCGGCTCTAACATCTCTGCATAACTCTGTAACCTCCTCCAGCCTCTCACCCCTCCCTATCTCTGTAAACTCCTCCATCCCTACACACCTCGCTATCTCTGTAAACTCCTCCAATCCCTACACCCCTCCCTATCTTTGTAACATCCTCCAGTCCCTACACCCCTCCCTATCTCTGTAACCTCCTCCAATCCCTACACCCCTCCCTATCTCTTTAACATCCTCCAGCTCCTACACCCCTCCCTATCTCTGTAACGCTCTCCAGCCTCTCACCCGTCCCTATCCCTGTAACTCCCTCCCTATCTCTGTAACCTCCTCCAGCCCCCTACACCCCTCCCTCTCTCTGTAATCTCCTCATGCCCCGTAAACCCATCACTATCTGTAACCTCCTCCAGACCTACACCACTCATTATCACTATAACTCCCTCACTATCTCTGTAACACCCTCCAGCCTCTCATTCCTCCCTATCTCTGTAACCTCCTCCAACACCTACACACCTCCCTATCTCAGTAACCTCCTCCAGCCCCTACACACGTCCCTATCTCTGTAACATCCTCCAACCCCTACACACCTCACTATCTCTATAAGTGCATCCTACCCCTACACCCCTCCCTATCTCTGAAACCTGCTCCGGCCCCTACCCCCCTCCCTATCTCTGTAACCTCATCCAGCCCCTACGCCCCTCCCTATCTCTGTAACCTGCTCCAACCCCTCCACCCCTCCCTGTCTCTGTAACCTCCTCTGGCCCCCTACACCCCTCCCTATCTCTGTAAAATCCAACAGCCCCGAAACCCCTTCCTATTTCTGTAACCTCCTCCAGCACCTACGCTCCTCCATATCTCTTTAACCTGCTCCAACCCTTACAACGCTCCCGATCTCTGTAAGCTTCTCCAGCCGGTACACCCCTCCCTATCTCTGTAATCTCCTCCAGTCCCTACACACCCTCCCTATATCCTGTAACCTCCTAGAGCCCCTACACCCCTCCATATCTCTGTAACCCCCGGCAGCATCTAAACCCCTCCCTATCTCTGTAACCTCCTCATGCCCGTACACCCCTCCCTATCTCTAACCTCCTCCAGCCCCTTCACCTCTCCATATCTCTGTAAACTGCTCAGGCACCTACACCCCTCCCTATCTCAGTAACCTCCTCCAACCCCTACACACCTCCTTATCTATGTAACCTCCTCCAATCGATACACACTTCCCTATATCTGTAACCACCTCCAACCCCTTAACACCTCTGTATCTCTGTAACCTCCTCCAGCCACTACACCCCTCCCTATCTCTGTAACATCCTCCGGCCCCTATAACCCTCCCTAACTCTGTAACTTCCTACAGCCCCTACAACCTCCCTAACTCTGTAACCTCCTCCAGCCCCTAAACCCCTCCCTAAATCTCTAACCTCCTCCAGCCCCTACACCCCTCCCTATTTCTGTAACCTCCTCCAGCACCTACGCCCCTCCCTAACTCTGTAAACTTCGCCAGCCCGTACACCCTTCCCTATCTCTGTAAACTCCTCCAGCCCCTACACCCCTCCCTATCTCTGTACCCTTCTGCTGCCACTACACCCCTCCCTATCTCTGTAACCTCCTCCAGCCCTGCACCCCTCCTTATCTCTGTAACTCCCTCCCTATCTCTGTAACTTCCTATCTCTGTAACGCCATCCAGCCCCTACAACCCTCCCTACCTCAGTAACCTCCTCCGGCTCCTGCACCCCTCCCTAACTCTGTAAACTCCTCCAGCCTCTCACCCCTCCCTATCTCTGTAAAATCCTCCAGTCCCTACACCCCTCCCAATCTCTGTAACCTCCTCCAATCCCTACAACACTCCCTTTCTCTGTAACATCCTCCAGCTACTACACCACTCCCTATCTCTGTAACGCTCTGCAGCCTCTCAACCATCCCTATCTCTGTAACTCGGACCCGATCTCTGTAACGTCCTCCAGCCCTACACTCCCACACCTATCTTTGTAACCTCCTCCAGCCCCTACACCCCTCCCTATCTCTGTAACCTCCTCCAGCTCCAACACCCCTCCCTATCTCTGTAACGCTCTCCAGCCTCTCAAAACTCCCTATCTCTGTAACTCCCGCCTTATCTCTGTATCCTATTCCAGACCTACACCCCTCCTTATCTCTGTAACTCCCTCCCTATCTCTGTAACCTCCTCAGGCCCCTACACCCCTCCCTATTTCTGTAACCTCCTCCAGCCCTACACCCCTCCTTATCTCTGTAACTCCATCACTATCTCTGTAAATTCCTATCTCTGTAACTCCCTCCCTATCTCTGTAACACCCTCCAGCCCCTACACCCCTCCCTTTTGCTGTAACCTCCTCCAGCCCTACACCCCTCCTTATCTCTGTAACTCCTCCCTATCTCTGTAAATTCCTATCTCTGTAACTCCCTCCCTATCTCTGTCACCCCCTCCAGCCCCTACACACCTCCCTTTCGCTGTAACCTCCTCTGGATCCTAAACTCTCCCTACCTCAGTAACCTCCTCCGGCTCCTACACCCCTCCCTAACTCTGTAACCTCCTCCAGCCTCTCACCACTCCCAATCTCTGTAAAATCCTCCAGTCCCTCCACCCCTCCCAATCTCTGTAACCTCCTCCAATCCCTAAAACCCTCCCTTTCTCCGTAACATCATCCAGCTCCTACACCACTCACTCACTACATAGTCTCGGGGAGGGGGGGTGTTGGGGGGGTGTCTAGGGACATAGTCTCGGGGAGGGGGGGTGTTGGGGGGGTGTCTAGGGACATAGTCTCGGGGAGGGGGGGGTGTTGGAGGGGGGTGTCTAGGGACATAGTCTCGGGGAGGGGGGGGTGTTGGGGGGGTGTCTAGGGACATAGTCTCGGGGAGGGGGGGTGTTGGGGGGGTGTCTAGGGACATAGTCTCGGGGAGGGGGGGTGTTGGGGGGGGTGTCTAGGGACATAGTCTCGGGGGAGGGGGGGTGTTGGGGGGGTGTCTAGGGACATAGTCTCGGGGAGGGGGGGTGTTGGGGGGGTGTCTAGGGACATAGTCTCGGGGAGGGGGGGTGTTGGGGGGGTGTCTAGGGACATAGTCTCGGGGAGGGGGGGTGTTGGGGGGGGTGTCTAGGGACATAGTCTCGGGGAGGGGGGGTGTTGGGGGGGTGTCTAGGGACATAGTCTCGGGGAGGGGGGGTGTTGGGGGGGTGTCTAGGGACATAGTCTCGGGAGGGGGGGTGTTGGGGGGGTGTCTAGGGACATAGTCTCGGGGAGGGGGGGTGTTGGGGGGGTGTCTAGGGGACATAGTCTCGGGGAGGGGGGGGTGTTGGGGGGGTGTCTAGGGACATAGTCTCGGGGAGGGGGGGTGTTGGGGGGGTGTCTAGGGACATAGTCTCGGGGAGGGGGGGTGTTGGGGGGGGGTCTAGGGACATAGTCTCGGGGAGGGGGGGTGTTGGGGGGGGGGTCTAGGGACATAGTCTCGGGGGAGGGGGGGTGTTGGGGGGGGGTCTAGGGACATAGTCTCGGGGAGGGGGGGTGTTGGGGGGGGGTCTAGGGACATAGTCTCGGGGGAGGGGGGGGTGTTGGGGGGGGGTCTAGGGACATAGTCTCGGGGAGGGGGGGTGTTGGGGGGGGTCTAGGGACATAGTCTCGGGAGGGGGGGTGTTGGGGGGGGGTCTAGGGACATAGTCTCGGGGAGGGGGGGTGTTGGGGGGGGGTCTAGGGACATAGTCTCGGGGAGGGGGGGTGTTGGGGGGGGGTCTAGGGACATAGTCTCGGGGAGGGGGGGTGTTGGGGGGGGTCTAGGGACATAGTCTCGGGGAGGGGGGGGTGTTGGGGGGGGGGTCTAGGGACATAGTCTCGGGGAGGGGGGGGGTGTTGGGGGGGGGGGGGTCTAGGGACATAGTCTCGGGGAGGGGGGGGGTTGGGGGGGGGTCTAGGGACATAGTCTCGGGGAGGGGGGGGGTTGGGGGGGGGTCTAGGGACATAGTCTCGGGGAGGGGGGGGGTTGGGGGGGGGTCTAGGGACATAGTCTCGGGGAGGGGGGGGGTTGGGGGGGGGTCTAGGGACATAGTCTCGGGGAGGGGGGGGTTGGGGGGGGGTCTAGGGACATAGTCTCGGGGAGGGGGGGGGTTGGGGGGGGGTCTAGGGACATAGTCTCGGGGGAGGGGGGGGGGTTGGGGGGGGGTCTAGGGACATAGTCTCGGGGAGGGGGGGGGTTGGGGGGAGGGTCTAGGGACATAGTCTCGGGGAGGGGGGGGGTTGGGGGGGGGTCTAGGGACATAGTCTCGGGGAGGGGGGGGGTTGGGGGGGGGTCTAGGGACATAGTCTCGGGGAGGGGGGGGGTTGGGGGGGGGGTCTAGGGACATAGTCTCGGGGAGGGGGGGGGTTGGGGGGGGGTCTAGGGACATAGTCTCGGGGAGGGGGGGGGTTGGGGGGGGGTCTAGGGACATAGTCTCGGGGAGGGGGGGGGGTTGGGGGGGGGTCTAGGGACATAGTCTCGGGGAGGGGGGGGGGTTGGGGGGGGGGTCTAGGGACATAGTCTCGGGGAGGGGGGGGGTTGGGGGGGGGGTCTAGGGACATAGTCTCGGGGAGGGGGGGGGTTGGGGGGGGGTCTAGGGACATAGTCTCGGGGAGGGGGGGGGTTGGGGGGGGGTCTAGGGACATAGTCTCGGGGAGGGGGGGGGGTTGGGGGGGGGGTCTAGGGACATAGTCTCGGGGAGGGGGGGGGGTTGGGGGGGGGGGTCTAGGGACATAGTCTCGGGGAGGGGGGGGGTTGGGGGGGGGGTCTAGGGACATAGTCTCGGGGAGGGGGGGGGTTGGGGGGGGGTCTAGGGACATAGTCTCGGGGAGGGGGGGGGGTTGGGGGGGGGTCTAGGGACATAGTCTCGGGGGGGGGGGGGGGGTTGGGGGGGGGTCTAGGGACATAGTCTCGGGGAGGGGGGGGGGTTGGGGGGGGTCTAGGGACATAGTCTCGGGGAGGGGGGGGGTTGGGGGGGGGTCTAGGGACATAGTCTCGGGGAGGGGGGGGGGGTTGGGGGGGGGGTCTAGGGACATAGTCTCGGGGAGGGGGGGGGTTGGGGGGGGGTCTAGGGACATAGTCTCGGGAGGGGGGGGGTTGGGGGGGGGGTCTAGGGACATAGTCTCGGGGAGGGGGGGGGGTTGGGGGGGGGGTCTAGGGACATAGTCTCGGGGAGGGGGGGGGGTTGGGGGGGTGGTCTAGGGACATAGTCTCGGGGAGGGGGGGGGGTTGGGGGGGGGTCTAGGGACATAGTCTCGGGGAGGGGGGGGGTTGGGGGGGTGGTCTAGGGACATAGTCTCGGGGAGGGGGGGGGGGTTGGGGGGGTGGTCTAGGGACATAGTCTCGGGGAGGGGGGGGTTGGGGGGTGGTCTAGGGACATAGTCTCGGGGAGGGGGGGGGTTGGGGGGGTGGTCTAGGGACATAGTCTCGGGGAGGGGGGGGGTTGGGGGGGTGTGGTCTAGGGACATAGTCTCGGGAGGGGGGGGGTTGGGGGGGGTGGTCTAGGGACATAGTCTCGGGGAGGGGGGGGGTTGGGGGGGGTGGTCTAGGGACATAGTCTCGGGGAGGGGGGGGTTGGGGGGTGGTCTAGGGACATAGTCTCGGGGAGGGGGGGGGTTGGGGGGGTGGTCTAGGGACATAGTCTCGGGGAGGGGGGGGGTTGGGGGGGTGGTCTAGGGACATAGTCTCGGGGAGGGGGGGGGGTTGGGGGGGTGGTCTAGGGACATAGTCTCGGGGAGGGGGGGGGTTGGGGGGGTGGTCTAGGGACATAGTCTCGGGGAGGGGGGGGTTGGGGGGGTGGTCTAGGGACATAGTCTCGGGGAGGGGGGGGGTTGGGGGGGTGGTCTAGGGACATAGTCTCGGGGAGGGGGGGGGGTTGGGGGGGTGGTCTAGGGACATAGTCTCGGGGAGGGGGGGGGTTGGGGGGGTGGTCTAGGGACATAGTCTCGGGGAGGGGGGGGGGTTGGGGGGGTGGTCTAGGGACATAGTCTCGGGGAGGGGGGGGGTTGGGGGGGTGGTCTAGGGACATAGTCTCGGGGAGGGGGGGGGTTGGGGGGGTGGTCTAGGGACATAGTCTCGGGGAGGGGGGGGGTTGGGGGGGTGGTCTAGGGACATAGTCTCGGGGAGGGGGGGGGTTGGGGGGGTGGTCTAGGGACATAGTCTCGGGGAGGGGGGGGGTTGGGGGGGTGGTCTAGGGACATAGTCTCGGGGAGGGGGGGGGGTTGGGGGGGGTGGTCTAGGGACATAGTCTCGGGGAGGGGGGGGGGTTGGGGGGGGTGGTCTAGGGACATAGTCTCGGGGAGGGGGGGGGGTTGGGGGGGTGGTCTAGGGACATAGTCTCGGGGAGGGGGGGGGTTGGGGGGGTGGTCTAGGGACATAGTCTCGGGGAGGGGGGGGGGTTGGGGGGGTGGTCTAGGGACATAGTCTCGGGGAGGGGGGGGGGTTGGGGGGGTGGTCTAGGGACATAGTCTCGGGGAGGGGGGGGGGTTGGGGGGGTGGTCTAGGGGACATAGTCTCGGGGAGGGGGGGGTTGGGGGGGTGGTCTAGGGACATAGTCTCGGGGAGGGGGGGGGTTGGGGGGGTGGTCTAGGGACATAGTCTCGGGGAGGGGGGGGGGTTGGGGGGGGGGTCTAGGGACATAGTCTCGGGGAGGGGGGGGGGTTGGGGGGGGGTCTAGGGACATAGTCTCGGGGAGGGGGGGGGGGTTGGGGGGGGGTCTAGGGACATAGTCTCGGGGAGGGGGGGGGGGTTGGGGGGGGGGTCTAGGGACATAGTCTCGGGGAGGGGGGGGGGGTTGGGGGGGGGTCTAGGGACATAGTCTCGGGGAGGGGGGGGGGGGTTGGGGGGGGGTCTAGGGACATAGTCTCGGGGAGGGGGGGGGGGTTGGGGGGGGGGTCTAGGGACATAGTCTCGGGGAGGGGGGGGGGGTTGGGGGGGGGTCTAGGGACATAGTCTCGGGGAGGGGGGGGGGGTTGGGGGGGGGGTCTAGGGACATAGTCTCGGGGAGGGGGGGGGGGGTGGGGGGGGGTCTAGGGACATAGTCTCGGGGAGGGGGGGGGGGGGTGGGGGGGGGTCTAGGGACATAGTCTCGGGGAGGGGGGGGGGGGTGGGGGGGGGTCTAGGGACATAGTCTCGGGGAGGGGGGGGGGGGTGGGGGGGGTGTCTAGGGACATAGTCTCGGGGAGGGGGGGGTGGGGGGGTGGGGGGGGGTGTCTAGGGACATAGTCTCGGGGAGGGGGGGGGGGGTGGGGGGGTGTCTAGGGACATAGTCTCGGGGAGGGGGGGGGGGGTGGGGGGGTGTCTAGGGACATAGTCTCGGGGAGGGGGGGGGGGGGGGTGGGGGGGTGTCTAGGGACATAGTCTCGGGGGAGGGGGGGGGGGGGGGGTGGGGGGGGTGTCTAGGGACATAGTCTCGGGGAGGGGGGGGGGGGTGGGGGGGTGTCTAGGGACATAGTCTCGGGGAGGGGGGGGGGGGGTGGGGGGGGTGTCTAGGGACATAGTCTCGGGGAGGGGGGGGGGGGTGGGGGGGTGTCTAGGGACATAGTCTCGGGGAGGGGGGGGGGGGGTGGGGGGGTGTCTAGGGACATAGTCTCGGGGAGGGGGGGGGGGGGTGGGGGGGTGTCTAGGGACATAGTCTCGGGGAGGGGGGGGGGGGGTGGGGGGGTGTCTAGGGACATAGTCTCGGGGAGGGGGGGGGGGGTGGGGGGGGGTCTAGGGACATAGTCTCGGGGAGGGGGGGGGGGGGTGGGGGGGGGTCTAGGGACATAGTCTCGGGGAGGGGGGGGGGGGGGGTGGGGGGGGGTCTAGGGACATAGTCTCGGGGAGGGGGGGGGGGGTGGGGGGGGGTCTAGGGACATAGTCTCGGGGAGGGGGGGGGGGGTGGGGGGGGTCTAGGGACATAGTCTCGGGGAGGGGGGGGGGGGGGGTGGGGGGGGGGGTCTAGGGACATAGTCTCGGGGAGGGGGGGGGGGGTGGGGGGGGGGTCTAGGGACATAGTCTCGGGGAGGGGGGGGGGGGTGGGGGGGGGTCTAGGGACATAGTCTCGGGGAGGGGGGGGGGGGTGGGGGGGGTCTAGGGACATAGTCTCGGGGAGGGGGGGGGGGTGGGGGGGGGTCTAGGGACATAGTCTCGGGGAGGGGGGGGGGGTGTGGGGGGGGGTCTAGGGACATAGTCTCGGGGAGGGGGGGGGGGGGTGGGGGGGGGTCTAGGGACATAGTCTCGGGGAGGGGGGGGGGGGGGTGGGGGGGGGGTCTAGGGACATAGTCTCGGGGAGGGGGGGGGGGGGTGGGGGGGGTCTAGGGACATAGTCTCGGGGAGGGGGGGGGGGTGTGGGGGGGGGTCTAGGGACATAGTCTCGGGGAGGGGGGGGGGGGGTGGGGGGGGGGTCTAGGGACATAGTCTCGGGGAGGGGGGGGGGGGTGGGGGGGGGGTCTAGGGACATAGTCTCGGGGAGGGGGGGGGGGGTGGGGGGGGGGTCTAGGGACATAGTCTCGGGGAGGGGGGGGGGGGTGGGGGGGGGGTCTAGGGACATAGTCTCGGGGAGGGGGGGGGGGGTGGGGGGGGGTCTAGGGACATAGTCTCGGGGAGGGGGGGGGGGGGTGGGGGGGGGTCTAGGGACATAGTCTCGGGGAGGGGGGGGGGGGGTGGGGGGGGGGTCTAGGGACATAGTCTCGGGGAGGGGGGGGGGGGTGGGGGGGGGTCTAGGGACATAGTCTCGGGGAGGGGGGGGGGGGGTGGGGGGGGGTCTAGGGACATAGTCTCGGGGAGGGGGGGGGGGGGTGGGGGGGGGGTCTAGGGACATAGTCTCGGGGAGGGGGGGGGGGGGTTGGGGGGGGGTCTAGGGACATAGTCTCGGGAGGGGGGGGGGGGTGGGGGGGGGTCTAGGGACATAGTCTCGGGGAGGAGGGGGGGGGGTTGGGGGGGGGTCTAGGGACATAGTCTCGGGGAGGGGGGGGGGGTTGGGGGGGGTCTAGGGACATAGTCTCGGGAGGGGGGGGGGTTGGGGGGGGTCTAGGGACATAGTCTCGGGGAGGGGGGGGGGGGTTGGGGGGGGGTCTAGGGACATAGTCTCGGGGAGGGGGGGGGGGTTGGGGGGGGGTCTAGGGACATAGTCCTCGGGGAGGGGGGGGGGGTTGGGGGGGGGGTCTAGGGACATAGTCTCGGGGAGGGGGGGGGGGTTGGGGGGGGGGTCTAGGGACATAGTCTCGGGGAGGGGGGGGGGGGTTGGGGGGGGGTCTAGGGACATAGTCTCGGGGAGGGGGGGGGGGGTGTGGGGGGGGGTCTAGGGACATAGTCTCGGGAGGGAGGGGGGGGGGGTTGGGGGGGGGTCTAGGGACATAGTCTCGGGGAGGGGGGGGGGGTTGGGGGGGGGGTCTAGGGACATAGTCTCGGGGAGGGGGGGGGGGGTTGGGGGGGGGTCTAGGGACATAGTCTCGGGGAGGGGGGGGGGGTGGGGGGGGGGGTCTAGGGACATAGTCTCGGGGAGGGGGGGGGGGGTTGGGGGGGGGGTCTAGGGACATAGTCTCGGGGAGGGGGGGGGGGTTGGGGGGGGGTCTAGGGACATAGTCTC